>WSZQ02000004.1:1430217-1450271 GCA_019419845.2 Weissflogia rhopalogaster | reverse complement strand
ATTGAGATAATTTTCATATCATATTAAAGTACACTTGTTTTATCTTGATAGCTTAATATTTAATATATTGAAAATATAAATATTTCAAATTGCTCCACTAAATGAGAAAATCTAGCGCGCTTTTGGTGCGACCACTACAATTATAAACTCCGCAAAATCCAAAGCCTCACAAATATAATCAGAAAAAAGTTTATACCCTATGAAAGTACATGAAAAAAGAAATAATTTGATGAATAATTTGAAGAAATATTTGATATATGCTATATTTGACAAAACAAATAAGGGTGAAAAGCCAAAAGCCCTTATTGAAAACGTTCAAAACACAGTTTTCATAAACACAATAAATTAAGGAGTTGCTAGAACCGATTGAAATAATTCACATATCATATTAAAGTACAAGCCTTGAGTAAAAGTTTTTCAGTTGTTTCATCTTGATAGCTTAATATTTGATAAGTTTATAATATATTTTAATTTGTACCTCAAAATGAGCAAATCGCTTCATACGAGCGCAAACATTTTTGGCGGATTTTAGTCATTTCAAACCACTCCATAAAACCATGCCGACTGAATTATAAATATTTGCAATATTTCGCAAATTACATACAAGCACAGTTAAATAAAACACAGCTCAAACAAAAACATGTCGGAAATAATGAAAAGCAAACAAATTTAAATGCGTGCCGGTGCCGGTGCCGGTGTATAAAACCAAAGAAAACGCAAACAATTTAGCGGAATAACCTGTACGAGCGTCATGCACGTGTACCGACACCACACAGCACGTGGAAACTAATAATGTGTAAAAAGTATAATACCTGTTCTACATTTCGCCGCGCTTCAACATGGGCGAGAAAGGTGCTTGATTGTGTCGGCGTGGAAAACTCGTGAAAAGTGTGCACATGGGAGGTTTTTCTCGCCGCTTTTAACGCGGCGAGATTTTTTTCTACGCGAAGATTTTGTACATCATATCATGTGCGTGGCCGCATGAGAATTTTTATTTCACTGCAGTATAAACCAAGAGAACCTTTTCGCAGGTTTTGCACATTTCATTTTAAATTTTAACCGCCTCATATGCTTACACGGCGTGAGCAAATTATGTTTATACAACTGGTCGGGTATTGTTTAATAAAATGTTGGATATCCTCGGATTTGTTGGGGGAAAATTTCATTTTCTCTAGTAAACTTACTACTTCTCTACTCTAACCCAAATATGACAAGAAAATATTTACTTTTAATAAATAAAATAGTTTACTAAAAACAGTAAACTGAAGTTATTAAATTTGCTAATCAGATAAAAAATTGAATATTTGTTTCTCTGATTAGTTTCTCAACTTTGATCATAAATTATTATCTTTGAAGGATAGGAATATCTATAAGACGTTTTCGTTGAGATGTGATTAGATTTTGATGCCTAATTTCTAGGTCTTCTGGATGAGATAATGCATTGATTGTTTGGTAGTACATAAAAAAGATTTTAAAATTTCATAATTTGAAAATATCTTTGAAAAATATTGAAAATTGTACGAATTATCGTATTTGAAAGATAATAATTTCTATGAAAAGTGTTCTTTTGAGATGTTTTTTTTTATTTGATGTCTAATTTCTAGAACTTATTATTTGGTAATATATAGAAAATATCTAGAATTTTCTTACTTTGAAAAATATTAACAATTGTACGAATTACCGTATTTTCTCCACTAACACAAGTCAGACAAAAATATGTTTACTTTAATAAATAAAATAGTTTACTATAAACAGGTTAATATTTATAGAAAACAAATGAAGTTAAAGTATTCCGAACATGTGATAGGTACTTGTAACTCAGTGCATATCCAATTTCCAGTAATAATTTTGCACACGTAGCCAATTTAGTTATGCATTACACATTAATATTACATACGATGAATTCCAAGAAGTGTGGGGTGGTAAAAATCTTAGGCAAAATGAATTCTCGCTCCCTATGCAGATTGATTCGATTGAATTTTGCTGTCGGAGTTAACAAGTTGACAGGACACGTGACTTACCTAACGATTAGTTATCTAAGGCTTTATAAAATCAACGCTGTGACAACATGCGCATGAACATGTGACGAAAACTTTTTCATCAAGTTTCCAATCTTGAGATTTTCTGACTTTTTTCCGATATGAAACGTGTTCTGGAATTAATCACGTTTTTTTACACATTTATAAATTTGAAAATATGTAAAACCCGCCTTCACGTTAGGTATTTTCAATATATTCATATATTTTCAGTTGAAAATTAGCGAAATCAAAGCTAATAATATTTTTTATTTTGCCAAGAAAAAAATTTACTTGCATACTGAAGTAAAACAAATACGTGCCGGTTGGGTGGTCATCAAGACGATCAGTCTGTAATTGCATTAATGTATGCAAATGATTTAGGTACGTGTATGAGTAGCAAATACGTGGGGGCGGTTGTGGCGGTGGCATCATGCTGAAGCGCATGTAAACAGTGGCGTTAGTGAGCCGCGAAATGAGTTGGAAGCCTTGCGTCGACGGAATCCCAAGACGTCGCTGCATTTGGAAATTGCTGCTTGCGTTCGGAAAAGCAACAGACGCTAATCAATTTTGCTCCATCCAACATTTATCCAGCTGAAGTGGAAAAGACGCGCCCGCTTGGTTTACACAATTATGTTTGTAATCATCGCAGGCACTTCCACGGCGGTGACATTTCATATAATTGCAGACATTGCTTGTCACATGTTTGCAAACAAAAATGAATATATTTTCAAGGCTGTATAATTTAATATTTCATCAAAACATAAGCAAACGTTCTCTGAAATCTAATAATGACGCTTTTTTGTTTCAAATATAAAACGTTTGTACATTCTACATTTAATGAACTGCTTCTGTGATTAGTTTTTTCCTAATTTGGCTAATTTCTAGGACTTTTAGCGAAGGTATCGATTGATTATATGGTATTATATAGTAAAGATCTTGAATTTGTATACCTTGAAAAGATCATTAGAATATATTGAAAATTATACTAGTTTATCGACTTTGAAAATAAGAATTTCTATGAGACGTTCTGTGCAGATGATTAGTTTTTAAATTTGATTGGTAATTTCTGGGACATCTCGCCGAGCTAAAGACTTGATTATTTGGTAGTAGAAGAAGAAGATTTTAAATTTTCATAAATTGGAAAAATCAAAAAAAAATATTGAAAATTGTACGAGATATCGTCTTTGAAAGATAATAATTTCTATGAGAAGTTTTTGTAAAGCTGTATGTTTTTCAAATTTGATGCCTAATTTCTAGGTCATCTGGATGAGACAATGAATTAATTATTTGATGTTACATAGCTTTTGAATTTTCTTAATTTGATAAGATCATTGAGAAATATTGAAAATTGTACGATTTATCGCCTTTGAGAAATTATAATTCATAGGAAAAATTTTTGTTGAGATGTGAATTTTCCAAATTTGATGCCTATTTTCTAGTACTGGATGAGATAAACAATTCATTATTTGTAGACATATAAAAGCTGCCTTGAATTTTCATAATTTGATACAATCATTGTAAAATATTGAAAATTGTACAAATTATCGCTTTGAAAGATAATACTTTCTATGCGAAGTTTTTGTTGAGCGCAACACAAGTTGGAAAGGAATTTAAACATTTGCAAAAAGCAAATAAACTCATTTTGATGATAGTTGGTTAAACGAAAACGAGTGGCACGAAAGCAATTATTTAAATAGAACATTACTCAATTACACGCTGACTGACTCGAATGATTGTGGTCGTAAATGCGTTTGCCTCGAAGTGGCAGATTAGAAAAAAAAAGATGCGAACCCTTTTTTGTGTCGTTGGTTTTAATTACGCCCACGAAGGGACAAGGCCGTGAGACAAAAGGCACCTAAAGATGTGGCAACATTTCGCGACGTAGACAGATGCGAGGTGGCGTTATTGCATCGTGTAGGATGTGGATGCTCTGTTCCTGCTGTTGGAAGGGAGAGGCGAAGAGTTCCTGCCTGTGTGGTCGGTGGAAAATGCAACCGCGTCTTTGGAATGTCGGTGACAGTTTAGGAAACTTGCAGTCGTAGAATATGGAGCTGATGCTCTCGCTTGCTTCAGAAACCGGAAAAAGGGGGGAGGATGTCTGTCTTTGGTGAGCCTGCAGACATTAACGTCATCTAACATCTCCAAAGACAACTCGTTCAGTTTAAGGACTACGCCCATCGGCAATGGTGACAACGTCAGCAAACGGAAACGTTGAAAATCATTTAGGGTCGTGTGTTTTCTCTTTTTGTTCATAAAATTCTTCATATTTGGATGACAATTTTTGAGAGGAGTTTTTGTTGAGACGTGATCAGTTTTTCTTATTTGATGCCTAATTTCTTGGACTTCTACCTGAAATAATAAATGGATAATTTGATAGTATATAGAAGATATCTTAAATTTCTATAATTTGAAAAGACTTTTGAGAATTATTAAAAATTATACAAGTTATCGTCTTTGGACGACAAGAACCTCATTTAGACGTTTTCGTAAAGACGTGATTTGTTTTTCAATTTCAGGAAAATATATTATCATTTTTCATGCTAAATGAGTTATTTCCTAACATGGATGATGTAAAAATAAAAATAAAAAATAAAACGAATAAAAAGTGCAAAACATCCAAAAAAAGAATAATTTTCAGCCAATAATCTTTTGTCATCAACGAATTCAAAACATATAGATCTGCACTGTGATTTGTCGCCGTAAAATGAAAGACTTTCAAAGAATTGAAAAGCATACAGAAGTACTGATGGAAAAGTTCATGCAAACTTTCCGGCACGCTCGAAACGCGAACGATCCCATTATGCCAAATTCAATTTTAATACTTGTACAACTTCGACTTTTAATGGAACGATGAAGATTGGGCATTAAAATAACATCGACTTGCAATTGCGAACTTTTCCAAAACGGACAAAAACGACCTGAACAAAAATAAAGCATTAACATTTTCACTAACATAAGCAAATATGATCAAACATGATGTATCAAACGAATATTTTCTCCCAGCTCGCCAGCAAAACCATGAAAGAAACTCGTTCGGGAAATCCGGACAAACGTCGGGCCCTTTTCCGCTTGATAAACTCCGATGAACGGCGTTCTTTCATTATTACCCTTTTACTTGGAAAATATTTTATTATTAACCCAGGGCGATCTGTTCCAGGGGAAATTGAGGGAGAAAACATTGGACACAAAGTCACAGTATCATGCGTCTTGTCTTATCATCATCAACTCTATGCTTGCGGGAGGGAAAAAACGTAGCAAAATGAAAACTCGAGCGGAATAACGAAATTATTTTGTAGTGTAATCTGTGCGAGGCTTGTGTATGTACGTTTGCCCAGATACACAAGTCTTTCTTCCACATTAGGGACTTTAATGAAAGAGATAAAAACATCCAGACGGGGCATCCGCACGTCGCCGTGTTTTAATTGAATTACAACCCAGTACAGAGTCCCAGTGTAACTTTTCCCAGTTTTCCCAGTTGTACTCATTTTATATCAATATTTTCCAGGCTGAGTCAGTAGTTACAGTCGGACGTATAAAAGTCAATAAAACGTTTTGCATATAGTTTTCATCAAACAAATTACTTCCACTGAACAACAAAATACAAATTGCTTGTTTTCGTTTGCAATCATTAGAAACTTTATTACGACTGCAATTTCTCGTATTTCCCAGAACAAGACGAGTCCAGAAAATAAATGTTTTATTTATGCATTCAATAAAAATAAAAACGTTATAGACGATGTTATAAATAGTTGGTAGTTTCAGTGATTTTATTCAGATTGAACTAATTGCGTCCGCCCTTTGAGCAGACTTTGTTGAGATATCAGTTTTTGAAATTTGATGCTCAATTTCTAGGACTGCTGATTGAGATAAAAATTTGGTTATTTGTTAGTATATAGAAGTGATGTTGATTTTTCATAATTTGAAAAGATCATTGAGAAATATTCAAAATTGTACGAATTGTCATCTACGAAAGATAATAATTTCTATGAGAAGATTTTTATGAGATGTGTTTTTCAAATTTGATTCCAAATTTCTAAAACTTCTTGCTGACATATAAAAATGAATTATTTAGTAATATATAGAAGAGATTTTGAATTTTCATAAATTGAAAAGATCATTGAAAAATATTGAAAATTGTACGAATTATCGCCTTTGAAAGATAATAATTTCTGACAGAATTTTTTATTGAGATGTGATCAGATTTTCAAAGTTATTGCCTAATTTCTCGTAGACCTACCTGAGATAAAAACTGGATTATTTAGTATAATATAGAAGATAGTTTGAATTTTCTTAACTTGAAAAGATTATTAAAATTTATTTAGTTATCGTTTTTGGAAGATAAGAACTTCAGAGACTTCTGTAAATATTTGAACCTGAAAATGTGTAATGAAATAACTCTGTTGTTCCAACTTATTTCAACTTAAAGCAAAGTTAATAAAACGCTGTTACGTTGTTAGGCGTAATTTATATCGTCTAATTGTAAATACGCGACGTGCTTTTCCTCTTGTCAGTCCCTCACGCCATCCCCAGCCTCCCAAGGGAAAAGGGTCTGAGAAATTTGAAGGAGTCAAAGAGGCATACTTAATATTAACATCGCTGCAGCAAAAGTGCTGCCGTGCTGCCGATGTGAGAGAAGGGAGGACATGTTTCCCGTGTCCTCACCGAAAACTTTCCGAAAAGGCGCTTACTAAGAAATTCTATTATCGCTCGCCTCACCGTCTCGCGCCTTCCTTCACAATCTTCGTCCTCTCCTGCCGCCGGCCGGTAAAAACTTGGAAGGTGGATTCTCATCTTTTAAATAGCGCTAAACTTTTCTGCAACATTCAGCGCTCTTTGTGTCTCAATGCGGTCGCGATAAGCGCTTTTCGCGTGCCCAAATTAGTTCGTAGTTAATTTATGAAAACGCAATGACTTGGTATGCCGACGCCACGTTGTGTCGTTAATCAAGATGAGGACACTTCGCGGCAAAAAGTGTGCGTGTGTCGCCCGAGTGCAGATTAAAATTTGGAAATCGGAAAAGCGGATCGTGGAAAACCCAGGCGAAAAACCTCGCCTCCGTGATCTTATCGGAACGAACCACGCTGAGCACACAAAAACCCACCGAAACACAATACGCCTCGCACTCTTATCACTCCAACTTTAATTAATTATAATTAAATTACCCTCGCGTATTTTCTGCTTAGCGTCGTGCAGATTTCATGGGATAACTTTCGGGTTACGAAATTCTTGCTTGCAAAAACTTGGTAATAAACAGATGATAAATATTAATTTGAAGTTGATTAAAACTTTGCTCGCAGCTATTATTAAGTCTGAATAAAACAATTCTCAACCGTTTAAAGATTTTCCTTGATTTGCGCATTTCTTATACATATATTTTAGGGGGATAAGAAATATTTTAAGAAAATGTCAGCAAACGTTTGGTATTTCTCGGTTGTATTCGCAGCAGCGAAAAGTATGATGCCGATGTAGTAATAAGTGCTTTGAATATTTTCTCTCGCTTTCATCTGTCTTTCGTTACGACTGCAGAAAAGTAAATGCCAGCAAACTCCAGCAGCAAGCCATCAAATATAAATCACTAGATGTTTCTGACTGAAGGAATGTTTACTTATTTATGCGTTACGCCACGCTTCTAGTTGCCATACAGATAACAAACTCTTTGAGAGGATCAAATGCAGTTGCAAACAATTGTAGATGACTACGATGATGTCTACGACCGAGATGTCTTGACAAAATGGAAATGCACACTTTATGTTGACTTGCCTTCTCTTTTATGCATTTATTCAGACAATTTCGGCATGTTTAAAAATTAATAACATACCAGAATATTTGAAATATTAATAAGCCTACATGTTTCTAAAAACGTTCGTTACTCATGATAATTCCTGTGATTATCAATTGTCTTAAAGGCTACAACCAGACATGTTGCTAATACACAATATACAGGAACAGGGGCTCAATAAATTACATTTGACGATGGCAGCTGACTAAGCGGTTTTAAGAGGGCGCGTTGTCAATCTTCTTACCAGTCCTGACTAGTACTGGCAAGACTGGCTGGCTGAGGGAGGAAAAAAACATCGTAGGTTTGTATTCGATCAATCATTGCCCGCCCGCACTAATCGCCGGACTGATCCAAGTCCTCCCCAATATTCTCCCACTTTTCTCGTTTGAGGGAAGATACTCTGTCGGACTGCACTCCTTAACTTTCGGCAATTCACTTGGGTTTTTCCTCCCTCTTAAAAGCGTGCATCGTGACCGCCTCCTTCATCTTTAGCTAATGATTGGCAGGAATCTTCTTCCACCGTGAAAGATATAGCCTCATCAGCAGGAAAATAAATAAATATAAGAGGATTAATTAGCATCCATGATGTATTACGTATGCTTGATGGAGTTTCGTTTGAAAAGTTTTCATCGGCGCAATCTCTATGTTTATAAAATTTTAATTGGAATCTCTTAACTTTTGAGTGTTATATGAAATCAAAAACCCATCATTAACGATAATTATCGAATGTGGGGAAATATTTTTTTGATTTATTAAAATTTTATAAGATGTTTTGGAGAAAGAAAACAAGTAGTTCTAAATATTCCGATTGGAAGTTTTACATTAAAATATAAATTCAATTTGATATAGCTAGCGCCATCTTTCGCGCAATAAATATTACTTTGTATGTAACGCAAATTACAGGTTTCTGTATTCGTGTTATATTAACTATTAAAAGCTTTGGCTTGCGACTAATAGATAGCATCAGTCATATGCATTTTCAAAAAATCAAAACCCTAACTTTTATTAATAGATTCAACAAATATTCAAGAATTATCATGTGAAATTTAATGTCCGTGAGTCAATAGGAAGTACATGAAAGTCCATTTTTGTGTCTTGTGCCCCTACAACACACTACACGCCAATCCGAGCAATCTTTTACCCCGTATGTAGACAACAGGGTCCGTTAAAGCAATCTTCCAATGAAAGATTGTTATGGTAAAACTATCCTGTTAAGAAAAATTAATGCCAGAAAAACCATAAGTAACAGATTCCGTTACAATAAGTGAATTCAATCACGGAGTGCTGAAACTAGAGGAAACTATTTCTATGACGAGCGCTATCTTGGGGTGAATTAACTAGAAGTACTCTTGGAAAGTTTTTAACAGAGGACGCGTCTAATATTCTCGGATACATTTGATGAATAACACTGAATAAAACAGGGAATTCAAGCAGCAGAAAGCATACTTACCTGGCGTAGGGGTTACCGTGATCAACAAGGCGGTTCCCCCAGGGTGAGGCCCTTCCATTGCACTTCGGTTGGGCTGGCCCCTGCGATTATCCCTAATGTGGATAACTCGGGCGCGCAATTTTTGGTAGTCGGGACTGCGTACGCGCTGTCCCGGTTTAATTTTACCCAAGCATAATTGTTTCACTTATTACTTCAGCTATGTTTGTATAAGAATGGGCATTCTATGTAGATTAGAAAATGTACGGAGTTTGAATTTTAAGTGTTAGTCCCTGTTTTGCTATTACGTAGTACAGGTACTCTTAACATTTCTAATTATTAACTATTTTCGTGACTAATTGTAATAAAAAAGACAAAAAATGTATCAGATGCATATTTTATTTCATAATAAAAATCTAATCCTTCGTAAATAAAATGTAAATCTCAAGCATACGATTTTAAAAGTTAACATCGTTTTTTGTTAGATCATAGAAGATTAACAAGACAATTTCCAAGTATATAAATATATACGATCTCTGTTACATCAGTTTTCGGTCTATAGGTAACTTTTAGGTATTCGTGGACATTTATATCATTAATGTATTTTCTTTGCAAAAATAGATCATCTGTTTGGAAGCTTCTCTTAAGCCCTGAATCAATTTGACCTGCTATTCCTCGCACCATCGTCCAATAATGATAATCACTAAAAAATACTAACACAGCCATTTTGTACAATAATCGAATCCTAACTAATCATGCCTATCAACCAAATAAACTTACACAAAGTGTACATTAGTAAATAGCATAAATCCTATGAAGTTTACAAAACATCAACCTGCCTTGTGTGCACAATTTGCCATTTCGCAATTGCTTTGCGACATCGAAGTATTTACATGTTATTAATAAACTCGCACGTTATTATAAACTGAACACAAAGTCATAATGTTAAACATGGTGTAATAAGTCGTTGAAAACGAAGCAATTATTATTTAACTGTATTTTTTTAAACAAAAAAGTTTTCTTTACCTTTGCTGCCAAAAAATGTTTGTAGTCAAGCCAAATGATACTAGTGTTTACAACTCGACTTTAAATGTGCTAAAATATTTTCTGAAATATCTCCCATGACACATTAACGCCGTATTTTGTTTTCGAAACTGTCGCAGTTTATTTATAAGACTTCCTCGGTGTTTACTTCCTCCTTCAATCTTTTAAAAATATCTTTAGGTGTACCGATTAGAGTTTAGACTTATCTAACACTAAAAGTAATAAATATAGACATTTCTTACTTGCTAGCTTTCCAAAATACATGACTAAAATCCACGGTAACTGTTTATTGGTTATCATGATTATTCTTAAGCAAAACTTATTGGTACTTAGGTGTTTCGTTAGTTCTATAAATAATTGTATGACTTTCATTTCTTTGTTTTCATGTCCTTTTCCCAGTAAAGCTATCGCAAAATTGACTCCATTGTCCGTATAAATTTAAAATAATAGGAACTATCGATTCTAAATCCTTAATGTTAAACAGACAGCGCTCTAACAGATAATTCAACATTGATTGAATAGTAACAAAAACGAAATAAATAACAATTGGGAAGAATCGTGGCCGAATTGGGAGATTCTCGTTGTAAATATCAAGTGACCCACAGTGGAACAGCAACACAAGAGAAAGAAACACGCGCACCCAGGAAACTGTTTAGTCTTCTTTGGCGACTACAGCATGCAATTCTCCATCGTAATCTGAATACCATCATGCGTCTTGACTTTCTCCAATACTTTATTCACATATTCAGTAGTTTGTCCTGCAATCTTCACTTCTGAAATATTCAAAATTATAGTACATAACTATATGTAAAAAAACAATTTCTATTGGTACATAACGATTAGTATGACTTACTATTTGAAGATTTCACAATTTTCTCCACGTGAGAAGTGAATTCGTCTGGTTTTCGCTGCGAACAATTGCTGATCTTCACCTTAATAATGTGTCTGGCTTGATTCAGGTAATTCAGAAGTCGTTCTGTAAACATTATAATTAAATAAAGTTGTCAGAACTTAAATATGCAAGTACATACTATGTTCGCCTTCAAGTCCTTCTAGTTTAATTTTATTTGCTTCATGTTGAGCCTTTTTCTTCAATCTACATGCCCGTGAAGCAAGTTTATTCTTCTCCTTGCGAGTCTTCGGTCGTACGTTGAAAGGCAACTCACTAACAGGAGTCATATCATTGATGATCCGCCCAAGTTTGTCCAATTCTTTACCAATGTTGTACAACTTTCTAGGGTTCGGTGTGAGATCATTACCATCACCCTTACGTGCCTTCCCACTATGTTTGATACCACGGACTGCACAGTCTGGACTGAAGACAGGATCTGTGATTTGATTCAGAATATGGGGATTCTCAGTTTTTGTCTTTAGTATCAGGCGTTGTCCTTTAGGTCCTTTGGCTTGAACATTATACTGCCAGAAGAAGCGTTCCTTCTTCTTCATCGACTTCAATCCTTCATCGTCATCATCTGAATCACCTAGTAATTCCATGACTATTAATAATGAAGCAGTGAATGGATGGGAAATATTGTTTACATAGTTTTCAAGGCTGTTAGGTGACCCTTTTAAAATGTAAATTTTACTATATATTTCATTCCGTTCCTGATTGAAAAACACCGGGCCTGATTGAAAAATACCTGGTGTGAACAATCCATTCTAAAGTAAGGAGGGGGGACATAATACATTCCGCATAGGTAATTATTGAATGACTATGCACACGCGTGGCATTTAAGCAAAAAATGCCTATAAAAAAAACTATGATAATTTAGCATTTATATTCAAATTTATAAACATGGACTTTCACACGAATACTCCTGAGATTACCTAACGTAGGCCATTAGCAAAAATTACGAAATTGTGTATTCCTTGAAATAATAATCCACAAACGTGGAATTTAAACCAAAATAACGAAAAACGTCAGTGACATAATACGCAAATGATAAGCGAACCATCAAAACACCAATATCGTCACAACGGACAACACGTGTGGCTCAAATGCTAAGCAGTAGCAACGAAACAATCATAATTTGCTGCTTTATTGGTTTGTTTTGATGGCGGCGTATAAAACAGCGTCAGTATTTGCATTTATTTCGTTCGCTTGCAATTAAAAAAAAGGAAACGAATTTCATGGCCAACATCTGGAAGGCGAACACAAAACATTATGGCTCAACCAACACCTATATTTCTGAGCTTAAGTGCAACGTGAGAGGAGGGTGACGAATGCTATTGACCGCAAATTATGCGAAACACGGGTCTTGTATAAACCGAGTAAATTTCAAGCAACGATTGAAAAATGCGGAAAAGCCTTGAAAATGGCAGATTTATCGCCTTGTAATATTACTCAACGTTATTACTCAAACGTGATTAAACTCTTAAAAGTCATTAAACTAGATTGTTTAATTCCATGCTTAATTGATTACAATAATGCGTGTAAATCGTTGAATAGTAAAGTCCTTGAAATGAGTGACTTACCGTCAGTGGAATAATCCTCGTAGTGTTCACTGTCTTCATCACTATCTAATTCATCATGGGAGATGTCCGGAGCTTCCGGGCTCAAGACACCGGTGGAGAGCGAGGACGTTGATCCGGCTTCAAACTGCGAGCCGGTGGAGAGTAAATGCGGTCGAGGTTCCCGTCGTTGCCAAAGGTCCCTCAGCGCTGAATTCGTAGGTGCTGACGAACTTAATCTGGAACAACCAGCCATCTTTTGTTGCAGTCGCACCTGAGAGGGTGAAATTGCTGTCGAGGGTCCAGGCACACTTTGGCCCAACATTGTATCCTTTCCCAGGGGACCATTTTCCCGCTTGAGCAACTCGTGTAGGGTACTGTGTTTAGCCTGTAGGCTCGTAGAGGACGGTGACAGATTATGCACAAGCAGCGAGGAGCTAGAACTTGCTTCACTGTTTGGTGACAAGGTCTTATTGGGAGTGTGGCCCAAAGACTCATACGAGTTCGAGTTCAGAACAACCTCGTCCTTCAGATAGGTCATTCCAGTGGACGGACAAGATGAGGCAAACAGTGTATTGTTGTTCACACTATTCAATAACGTACTGGGGCCTAGGCCAAAGGAAAATCCCTTGGCGCTCGATACCGGTGTGGCTGTATTCGTCGATGAGAGGTAGCTACCCTCTTCAGGGAGTAGGAGATCATCAAAGTTGAGATCCGCAAAGAGGATATCATCTGTGGAGTCAATGTTCGGCATCGTTGTGTCCTGAATTAGATCCGCTTTGTCCACTTGAAAGATGTCATCATCAAAATGCAACGATGGCTCCATTTTCGTTATCTCCATGTCCAGCTGTTTGGTACTCCACATTGTGTTGACGTCGATGGACTCGGGTGACGCCACCTGACCGAGCATGTCCTGATAGATCGGTGAATCCATCGCGTCAAGGTGAATATCACGGTAATCATCAATCCGTTTAAGTGGGATTGGCACGCTTGCCGTCATATTCATGTTGATCGAATTCAACGACTCCAACAGTGGTTCCTCCTTAATCGCTATTCCCGGATCAATGAAATAGTCACCCATATTGAAGTTTGATAGATAATCTAGAAATTGAACTCAATTCACTTAGTTCATTCTGACTGATAATTAGTGAAATCTGGTTTATTTGAAAGTTGTCCAATCATGACTCAAATGATGTATTATTGTGAAATACTACATCATTCGTTCGAGTTAGCTTTCAAAACTTTCAAACTTAATCATGTTGATCAACGAGTGTAGGTAGAAAAAATGCGGAACGGACGTAAACAAAACAAGCATCAACACACGCGTTAACAAAACGCGGTTGCCAGGAAACAAATTTAGAGAGAACATGCATAATTGTAGTAAAAAAAAGCTTACCGTGTTAAAACAAGCTCCTAAAATTAGTGATAACTTGTAACTTGCTGAACTTTGACCGAATATTTTATAATAAGTTTCTGATAATCACGCACTGCACTGGTATGCGCATGCGCCGGGAAATGAGCACAGCAGGACGGTACCAAACACGCTCACCCGCAGGTTTACTCGAATATTTAAAAAAGCACAAGTAATCCAAAAAGTTGCCACTATATTTAGAAGTATGGCACAAGGAAACAAAGATGTATTCCTGCTGGCACTCACGCCACTGACGCGCACCACACGTACGAATGTTCTACAGCAGGAGGCACGCCATGCTGTTTGGGAAACACATGAATCATACAATGCTGTACGTCACACTATTCCTGCTACAGTAATGAAGCACTAATATTTTGATGAATTTTAAGCCCCTATGGCGATTGCCACTGGTTGTATGCACACTGTCGCTACAGGAGAAGGTATCGAGCGGGTTCCTGCGACGATGGCACACTTGGAATTTGTTTGCTAATCGATTTATTTCGATGAAATCGGTCGCGCGTTGTCGACACACACGCCGCAGTGTTGTGGCCAATGTTGGTAAACACACTGCGCTCGCGGATCGCGCGCCAGCAGGCGAGCAGCAGGGAAAGGTCACATGAATATATTCAATAAAACGCGCACGCAAGCGAATCAGCAGCCTGCTCACTGCCACCCGTCCGTGCCCCGGCCAATCGCAGGCGGCACGTTTCGTTGTAAACACTGAGTGAAAACGCGCACGGATCAACAAACCGAACGACATCAATTTTCAATTCCTGCTGCGGCTCCAACAGATAAAACGATTACATAAACTCCCCAAAACGCAGGCGAGTCACGAGATCACGAGAGCATCACTGCCTTTATCAATATTTAGCAATCAAATGCTGCAAAAATGCGAAAATGGGCGTTCCTGCGAATCGCTTTCGAACGCTCCAAACTATGCTAATTGTCTTGCTGAACGTTCATTGACGTCACACTGTGATAGAGAGGCACCTCTGTTTTTCCCTCTCTTTCTGTTTCCCTAGGTTTGAGCGAATCTATTATTCGCCTATTCCTGCTGAGCGCGCAAGTCGTGCGAACTGAGTTGCCGTGGCCTTCACACTTCTTTTCTTACAAACAAAAACACGTGATGCACGCGTACGCACACACTCAACCCATGTTCGATTATCTCATGCCCACACATTCAGCAGTGTGTGTTGGTGTTTTCCTGCAGAGGCCCGAGCTTGGGTACCACGCATCGTACTACTCGCAGGAGTGGGAGGAGTAAATGCGGATCAAAACATTGGTGCACAGCGCCACCACATGGAAAATATTCCAATATCACTGCATAGCAGCCTGAATTTTCCTGCAGACATCATAGACAACCAAGAGTACGCTAATAACAACAACTTTTACTTTCTACATTCAATTTAATGCCGTTTTTATCCTGAAATTATTTCATGGCTCGCACGCAGTATTCCAGTTACCAATTTCTTTTAAAATAATACAACAAAGGCAACAAAAAACAGTATTCTGAAGGTATTCCTTGCTATTATCATCATCCTTGATTCACATTTTGGTGATGTTCATCTTATAATCTTATTCATGGTTTTCGATATTTTCGCCTTCATGAAAATGGCTTTATCCCTTATTGTTAGACAAATTTTCCCATTGATTCTCTAAGGAGCTTCTACATCTGAAAAACGAAAAATTTGATAATTTTTGTCCGATTGTCAAAATTAACAACTAACAATCAACAACAACAAATTAATAAATATAATGCTTTTATTTGAAAGATCATTGAAGTAAAATATTAACAAGTTTCTGAGAATATTTAAAATAAATCAAATCAATTTGTCCCTTTATCTTTGTTCATCTTGATCATTTATCCAATTGTGCCTGTTTTATTGTCATATTATCAGCATATTTAAGAACATGTTATTTCCCTTTGGATTATTTTGTAACCTATTTTACATTCGCCTTTCTAAGGAAAAAAGAAACAATGTTATCTTCATGAGTATCCGCGATACACCTTTATCTGTATTGGCATTAGCTTATTGGGAGTGGGACCTAAAGACTCATATGCATTCGACTTCAGGACGTCCTCGATAGGTGATTGCAGTAGATGCAAATAGTGTATTGTTATTCACATTATTGAATAACATATTACGCTTGATACTGGAGTGGTTGCATTCGTCGATGAGAGATAGCTCCCATCTTAAGCGAGGAGGAGATCACCAAAGTTGAGATCCGCGAAGAGTATTTCATCTGTGGGGCTAATGTTCGGTATCGTTGTGTCCTGAATTAGATCTGCTTGGTCTACTTGAAAGATATCATCATCAAAATGCAACGATGGCTCCATTTTCATTATCTCCATGTCCAGATGTTTGGTACTCCACATTGTGTTGACGTCGATGGACTCTGGTGACGCCACAGGACCGAGCATGCCTCCCTTCAGATAGTACATTCCAGCGGGCGCGCCAGAAGAGTGAATCCGTCATGTCAAGGTGAATATCACACTAATCATTAATACGTTTATGTAGGATTGGCACACTTGCCGTCAAATTCATGTTGAATTCGATCAACAACGGTTCTTCCTTGATCTCTATTTCCGGGTCAATGGAATAGTCCAGTTTATTCCTTTTTTAAGTTACCAATTTCTTTTAAAATATTACAACAATGGCAACAAAAAGCAATACTCTGAAGGCATTTCTTGCAATTACTATTCTTGATCCACATTTTGGTGATGAGCCTTTCATAAACTTATTCATGGTTTTCGATATTTTTGCTTTCATGAAACCGATTTATTTCCTGGACAAATTTTCCACAGGACCCTTTAAGGGGCTTTAAAATCTGAAAAATCGGGTATATGACGATTGTCAAATTTGACACCCAACAATCAACAAAAACAGAAATTAATCAATATAGTGCTTTTATTTGAAAGATCATTGAAGTAAAATATATAGACATGTTCCTTTGAATATTCAAAATAAATCAAATCAATTTGTTCTTTTATCTTTGTTCATCTTGATCCTTTCGTCCAATTGTGGCTGTTATTTGTCGCCATATTGTTATCAGCATATCTAAGAACATTATATTTGCACTTGGATTATTTTGTAATCTGCTACATAGGCCTCTCTAAACAAAAAAAAACAATGTTATCTCCATGAGTATCCGCGATACACATTTATCTGTATTGTTTTTAGCTTATTGTTAGCTCATCATAGTTTATCTCAATAATTTGTTATTTTTTTCTTTCTGTATCTTATTGTTGTGATTTCTTAGACAATTTTGTACGTTTATTTTACGACTTTTTTTCTTTAAATCTTTAATGTGTAATTTATTTTAATCTTGTAGCTGTTTTTTGAGTGAAGTCAACTTTGTTGCGAGTTTTAATATCGTAGGTATTTTGACGAATGTGACTGAGCAAAAGCACAATAATGGAAGATGCTAGAAATTTGTTTGTTGCAAAATACGAACAGGAATATCAGTGTTCTTTGCTTTGTGGACAAATAGCACGCCTGTAACGGCTCCAATTTTCTTCTGGGTAGGAGTTATACAGGACGCCGTAATTTTCCACACGCTGCTTAAAATTAGCGAAAAAGTACAAAAATACCTACAGCATACAAAAACGCTTGTACCTATTGTACAAAAAAGTCGAATGCTTTTATAAAAACAAGTGTATAATCATAAATTTCGTTTTCTGCTGCGTTTGCTTGTATCTGGAGAGAGAGAGAAAATGTGCAATTTTTTGTTTTCTTATCTTTAAACTCTTTTTTTGAACTTTTCTATACGCTCGAATTATCGTTTCTTTTGGTAGCATTAATTATTTTGTACCAAATTCGCTGGAAATCATCTGTCTGATTCAATAACTTGATCCTTCCTCTAAGGATCGTTCTTTTTATCGAATCACTAGACACAGCTGAACGTTAATGGCTTATAGTCGTTAAAAATTTGTAATTTTAGGCGCTCTAAAAACGCAAGTTTACTAAGTCGAAATTGTCACTGTGATATTCAGAGTGGCTGAGCATAGGAAATCCCTCGCCTAGATGATTAGTCATTAAAAACAATTAGTTAACAAGTTAGTTTTTATTAACTAATTTTGAGTTTAATGATTTAGGGCCTAAGCCCTCAAGTTCTCAAGGCGATGAATTTCCCTGAGTTTGCCCTGACGACTATGAATACCTAATGTGAGTGTTCTTAGCTTTGTCTCCGCACGTGTTTCGCATGTATTTGCTTGTATTCTGTTTGCTGTTTCATCTACATGTAAATATCACAATGGCCGCTGACGGAAGCCCACGCAAAATTCCAAAAAGTTAAATGTAGTTTAATTTAGTTTGTCGTAGCTTAAAGGTGCATTTTTTTGTTTCTTTGGATACGCGTTTTCCCGACCCGTCTCGTCGAAAGCGGGGAATCGAACGCAAGCTTCGCGAAGAAACGGCCAGCCAACAACAATCAAATGTTTACTTAATTTGTGTGTTTTTGTGTCTTAATTGTGGTAAGAACGCGTGTGTTTTGTATTTTGCCACAACGACGTTATGTCGTGTTTGAGTGTGAGATATGTGGCTGATATAAAGCATAATTCAGTAAAGATTCCTTTGAACTTGTTTTTTTTTTCATGTCTTGTCCAATTTGAAGAAGTTAATTGCTTACTGGATAAGGAGAGAAAGAGTGGTAAAACACAGCACTACTTTGTTAGTTCTCTTAACCTTTTAGTACTTCTAGTTTTATAAATATATTTTTTTTTGTTTCTTTTTCTTTTTGGTTTCCTTAGTCAAATCTCAAATACATAATTTAAAAAAGCTGCGCGTTGTTGTTTCGTAGTTTGCTGTGCGTTTGTTTTCCAAATCCCAACAACAATTCAAAATGGCTTCAATTAGTCAGGAAGCTTCCTGTCGGGGGGCGGGACAATATTCGCTGGCTGTGCGTGTACCGTTTTTTTAAACGCGTTTTTGAAAATATTTTAAAAAGAGGCAGCTCAATTCGCGTCGTAAACTTTAAGATCGAATCAACTCTGAATCAACTTTGAATCAACAAGAATTATTTTGGTACTAGCACGAAATATCCGGCGCATTTTGCTTGTGTGTTTTCTATGCATAAAAGGTATCTACGTTCATTTTTTGGGGTATATTTTCTTCTTTGTGTAGGTTCGTTTCTTCACTTTTTTGTCTGTGAGAGTGTATTTCTTGCGAGCGTGCTTTTGCGAAGCAGAACGATAAGGGGAGTGCTGCCAGCAGCTTACGGCTCCGGTTCGTGTGTGCCGTTCGTCCCCCCGCCGCCCTGTTCGTCGCTAGCGAGCTCGTGGGGCCGCAGAATGGCGCGCACCGTCTCGAAGTACTTCTTGAAACCGAGCTTTGCATAAAGGCTCTGCGAGGCGTCATTCTCCGGTCGGATGACCACGAAGGGGATGTAGCCGCGTTTGGTGACGGCGTTCGTCAGACACTTTGCCAGACGGATGCCGTAGCCCTTGCGGCGGAAGGCAGGCTTCGTCTGCATCGAGAACATGGCACCATAGTAAGACTGCACCATCCAGGCGGCTAGCTCCCCTTCGGAGGAGAAGATACCGTACGAGGGCAGCCGCTCCATTAGTCGGCGGAATACTTCTACGCTCTCCATCTGATTGGCCGGATACAGGTCGTGGATTTCGGCGGCGTGCTCGGGAGTTAGTTGCAGCATCTCCGCACCCTCAGGAAATGCCCTACAAAAAAATTACTTAACTAGACATAAGGTATCTCTCATTGGAAACAACGCAAAGTGACTGAAAACCTTGTTTTTGCCTATTATAAGTCTTTTTGTTGAATTCTATGTAAATTTTTATAATTTTTCGATTTTACTGTGAATTAATATTTTATTAGATGATATCATCAGATAGAGGGTGTTCTCTGGAGTAGATTGATACCAAATTTATTACATACCCTCAGGAATTGGCCCTTTTATGAATATTTGCAT
>WSZQ02000004.1:1419833-1430117 GCA_019419845.2 Weissflogia rhopalogaster | reverse complement strand
TTTACCAAAAAACAGAGGCATTTCTTAAGACAGATATAAATTGCTCTATAAAGTAAACTCAATTTACTTTCTTGGAAGGGAAAAAACTACAGCAAAGATCCATTATCATTACGCCTTACGTTTCAATTTCATCGTCTTCCACTAAAGCGTTGTCCATCAAGGAATAAATGTCACCGTAGAGCTTATCGACCTGACCGCGTCCCTCGTAGAACTCCTCCATTCTGGCCACGATATCAGCGTGCGTAAAGTTCAAGTAGATAGGACGCTCCCAGTCAATCAGCGTGTCTTCGTCGAACAACAGTTGCAAATCGTCGAGACGATCGTTCGGACAGAAGACTGCAAAACTGGCGTACAAATTACCATCGGGCTGAAATGTACCAAAAAACAGAATCAGTCAAAAATCAGGTTTCCTCGCAAAACGATTCCCATTGCTGATGACTAGGGAAAACATATTGAAGATGTAAATAATTCCTTCGGGAAAGAAATGATGCAAAAAACACGTCCGGAGAAAAATTAGCTATGCCTGGAGGAATTCCAGTCACACAGACAGAATGTCAAAGTGACCAATGCCAGCAGCTGGGGAGGAGGAATTGGCAGCTGGCCAAGTGGGTCAGGACATCCCGCTTTTCGTCGGCAGTGCCGCATCGCTTATGCCTCGTTTTCCGGCGACCGCGACACGTAATTTGCAACATTTTCACTACTCTCGCGTGTTGGTAGGTAGGTGGGTGCACTTGTGCAATCGCCCTCTCGCTTGAACTTGAAAATGTGTTCGTGCACTTAACAGCCGCGCTGATTAGCTGTAATTATGCGGATGTGTTCTTTGACTTTTTGCAAACAAACGTTTATCTTATTCATTTCAAGGTTTATGCTTATTTTTGGCCTGGGAAATGGACTTCCGGTGTTTTAATATAGTCATCTGAATACTGAATATATTTTTATACTTTCTGAAGGCAATAACTGTGCTGATACAGTTAATAAAGATACAATTTCTCATCGCAACTAATGTTAAGTTTACAAAATTTCTACTACAACACATTTTTGATAGGATAAACTAACAGGGGTGGGTCAAAATTGCCCAATAAAGATTTTCAGTAACATCTGTGTTGGATAATTTTGACACTCCCTTTGATAGTTTGGCCTGTCGAAAAAAGGAAGAAATATGTTAAAGATATATATGAATAATAACAAATAATAAAAATTGTAAACACAAAAATATATATGTACAAACACGGCGGAAAAACCTCAGGGTTGATAGCCTATAAAATATATACATTATTATTATATATTGAATTAACATCGTCGCGCTTATATCTTGCAGTCGACGCGTAGAGAGAATATATGTCAACATTAGGATTGTTTCTGGACAAATGGCGCAAAACGACGAAAACCCTGTTAACCAAAAATATATCTATAAATGTACCTCACGTACAAAATTTTTAAGTCAAATCGGTGTTGGACAATCCTGACAATCCCCTTGTTAGTTTATCCTAACTAAAAACTACACATAAAGATAAACTACACATTTCCCAAAATTTAACAGCATCGCGGTGATATCTTGCAGAAGTTTTTCTGGACTAATGGCGCAAAACGACGAAAACCCCCTTAATCGAAAATATACTATAAATGTACTTCACGTACAAAAATGTTCAGTAAAATCGGTGTTGAACAATTCTGACATGCCCCTTGTAAGTTTTTCCTATTTAAAATACAGAAAAAAATCTAAAACTTGTAATCTGGCTATTAACACATATAAAATATTCGACCAAATAGGTGGTGGACAATCTTGACACTCCCCTTATAAATTAATCTATCCTATATTATTAAAAGTGACGCACATTAAAAGTGAATATAACTATAGATAAAATAAAATTTGGTACGAAAATAGTAGAATCAAATATACATAGTTAAAATAATTGTTCTTATCGTTCAAAACGAGGCGCCCTTCAACTCAAACCCGCGGCCATTTCCCCGTCCACTAGAGAGAGGTCTACAAACAGGAATTCGCACATTTGGCATTGACACTGGCATGTATTAGCACGGTTTGTCGCAGTCCTTGGCAAAGGCAAATCGCAATGCCCGCATGCCTCGAGTGCGTTATATCCTTGTAACGCTTCTCGTCGCATGCGTGTTCCAGTTTGTGCAAACATTTCAGCCGCCGGGCGAGGTGTACGATGATAATTATACCAGCAACTCGTCGGCGTCGCACGCAACGCAAAAACAAAGCAACTTTTGTTGTAAAATTTTCCACGCCGCGTTTTGGTGGCAGCGCCGGTGGGAGTTATGACCGTAATTTCCTCTCGAAACGTATTTTCCACCACCGTAAAAAGCCGAATCAATGACAATTAGCTTAATAAAGCTTAATAGAATCACGCATAGTTGAATCCTGATGTGATAAACGCATAAATTCGCACTTTCGAGGTAACTACTCGCAATTATTTATACTGAATCATTTATTACAATTTTCATTAAATTTGTTGAATTTACATGTAAATCTACTTTGAAAATATCCCTTACTTCCCGTTGAGGTTGAAGTTAGAGTTGAAGAAAAGTTTTAAGGCTTTTCCTTGGTTTTATTTACTTTTATTCGCCAATATTTAGGGAGTTTTCCTTGATTTTCTGGATGTCGGCCAAACGTTTCGTATTTCTTCCGCCAAAAAGCAAGCACAGAAAATTCGCCACTTAGTACACTTGGTCTAATCTTCATCTTTCATTTTCCAGCACGAAACCTGAACAGTTTGTGTCGCATTAAAGCAGAAAATAAAACACCGACACAGGCACGAAAAGTCAAGTAAAAATTAACACGATAGTAAATGATTTAATGTAAATTTCCTTTTTTACTCCTTGTTGCTTGCGGTTTATCGCATGGAATGCATCTTAATGTGCAGTTAATGCGCAAATATTTACATATTTTTCGTTCTTAATCTTACAAAGGACGTGCATACATTGTCCGACTTCGATTTGAATGAAAACTTTTGTACCTGTCTATGAACTACGGTCAAAAGTCAAAAATTCCAATAACAGAAACGATGGAAATCGGACAATACGTGAACGCACAATTAGTGCACTTATTGCAATAGAAAAATAAACATTTTAGTCAATTCTAAAATCGTACCGTGCTTGTCATTCCAGGAAAATGCAGCGCGACCATCTCCTCGGGCCAGTTTTTCGCGACGTAGAAGTGAAAATTCCAAACACGATCGGTGATGTAAGTCTTCACCGTTTGATGAAACTGAAAACATATACAAACAGAGCAGTTGTCATAAAAAGGTATAGGATCGAAGTGATAGGCATTACGCGATTGCGTGCCACTTCATTGTTTGGATACACAAACATGTGAATAAATGATTGGGAAATATTTGTATACGTAAACAAATTCAAAGAATTGCCGCTTTTTTACTGTTTTATGGTGTTTTTCGTCAAAAAAGTCAAATTGCGGATATATTTTTTATGTATTTTGCTGTTTGCTGGAATTGGCATTGATTGATCGTAATTTTTAGTTATTAATTCATAGTTATAGTGCCTTATAGTGCCCAGCCTACACCAGTGTGCGCGAAATACAGTGGCGAATGCGCTCCCCATCGCCCGCGCGCCCTATTTCCTAAAAATAACGGTCATTTCTGACCCCAGACACAGAAAACAACTCATTATATTCACTCATAATAGTCGCAGAAATAGTATTGTGTACGACACGCATGGAATATTCATTTCTCACACGTACTACGTGAGGACGATTTACCAAACACGTGAGAAATGAATACCATATCCTGCTCGTTCTTTAATATTCTAGTCTACAATGAAAATCACCTATGTTGATTGTAAGTTTGAATCTTTCTTAAATGATTCCAAACTAAACCACTTAAAAAAGTAGATCAAGGCCCGAAAATGAAAGAAAATCCCTAAATTGTTGAATTATGCTGTAAAAAATAAACTTTCCCTCCCTTTTTCTCTATTGGAAAATTACTAATAACTCGCAAATGAAAGGAGAAGCGAAAATATAGCTAAAAGATTGTAATTCATTCAGTAGTGGCCCAATTTTACCAGTTTTTCTCCGTATGATAGTCAAACTCACGTGGACTTTTCTGAATGGAGCTTTCTGCACAGAGGTATAAAGCCGTATAATTCATTTACCACCATCACACGTGACTGCTTTCAGCATGCTTTGCATGTACCATCCATCGAAGCGTGCCGAAAAATCGCTGCGACGGTCTGCCGGCGGCGGTATACGCCGCCAGCCACCGCCGTCGCGTATCGCGTGTGTGCGAAAAGAAAATCGATGCCCTCCCCGCCCCCTTGACGTCTGCGCCTCCGCGCAAATGCCGGCCCTTCTTTCCCCATTTCCCCGAAATGCCAGGAATAGTTTTACGTAGGCCAACGAAAAAAAAAACGCAATATTTTCATATACGTGGATTACAACATAGAATTTCCTTAAAATTTAGATTGCAACCTAAAGACTTCAAAATTCAGTATTAATGGAGTAATCGAGTAATTACTCAACATTGAGTAATTTGTTGATAAAATCAAATTTTTGGAATATTATCTTTCTAAAATTTATTTATTGAAATTTCTTAAAATTTTAATGAAATTACAATTAATCATACGAAAATTATGAAAAATTATACAAAAATATGTAAATCGTGATTACCTTAATGGAATGCGGTAAATAATTTCCCAGCAATTCGAGTAAATCGGGGAGCTCTTCTTCTTTGACCAATTTAAAATGTTTGCCTTCCGGTAAGACTTCTTCCATTGCTGAGAGCAAAAGAGTTGTTTTCGTACAACAGGTTAAGACGAAAATTTTGCAAATAGTAAGATGCACTTACCTCGTACTAGACGAGCGGTTACTGTGTGGATAAACTCGAATTAGCAACGACAACTAGTGAGAACCAGCGATACTTAAATCCCACTTTAATCCACGATTTGTTTCGATGTTCGTTTTCTTAAGAATTTTCTTCGTTTGTTCCTGTTTTTTGTTATTGTGTTCTTCTAGTTGTTGGCGATGCAGTGGTGCACGCGGTTGCAAACCGGAAATTGCAATGCGATCGTCGTGGATGCCGGGGATTTTATTCGGATGATGAAACGCACATTGATCGAGCCGCAGGGTGCGGAGAAGCCTGCATCCCCCGAGCGCCTCCCTTCTACTGCAGCACGGCGCCGGTCGTCGTTGTCCTGCTAACACCCGAGGGTGGGAGCTACATCCCTTGCCCGGCGCATGCGCCAAAAACACGAACCCCACCGAATTTTTTGACGCCTTTTTAAAGGTATTTTGACAAATGAACTCTTTTTCTTCAGATATACAGATAAAAACCGGTCTTGTTAGATCGACAAAGGTAAAAATATTTAAGATATCAAAAGCGATCTTACATTTTGCCACCTTAAACATTGTGTACATGATTAATCATATTTCAAAGAGTTCCAAAGGTATTTTGCGAATCTTGTTTGAACGTGCATAAACGTGTGTGCCGTGATAATGTGCTGTTTTAGTGATGAACCCTATCGACGTGAAACAGATGTCTCTAGATTTAGGGAATTATGTATATTGGTAGATTTCCCTTTTTTTCTTTTCTTTTTTTTTGTATTATTTTATATACTCTACGTATTTGCTTACGTGTTTAAGCCTCACGAAGACTGTCGTGTTGCTCTGAGTGAGATCCTCTATTTTATTTGGCTCACGCTAGGCTTGTGCTTTCAGACACCGAGCAGTCAAGTTGCTCTTGTATTCACCACTACAACAATAAATATATTGTGTACATATTGTGTGCATCTGTAAAAAATCAGTGAATAGTCAATTCGTCTTCAAACCCTCCACTTGATACCAACGCTTATAGAGGCTGAGTCACCTAATCCTTCCACGTAAGGGTTAAGTCTTCCAACAGGAGACTCAACTGTTTTCAACCCAGTCCACATATTTCAGAAGTTTTGCAGAAATTAAATATACAGATTCATAATTACATTCGATAAATGTCTACAAACCCAAAAAATGTAAACTTTATTGTTCAAAGGGTATTCTCGTGATCATAGGTAATTAAGTAGAATTTCTTAGAGCTTTTAAAAACTCAAAAGAGCTTTTTCGAGTTATAGTTTATCCCATGTATCAGGGTAGATATTTAGGTACAATTAATTCTACTTTATATACACTTTACATGAATATAAATATTCAGAATAACTTCAGAGAAGCTTTAACATTTCACATTTGAAAGTTATCCAACATTATGTTCAGTTATCAGTCTTTACTGAAATAATTACAGAGAATTCAAGAAATACTTTCCAATTTTCTGTGAATAAACATGCTATTTGTATACATATTTAAAAAGTTAAATATACAGGTTTGCCGATAATCTCAAAATAAATAATAAAACAGAGATAATCAAATTTGCCTTTTTCTTACCTTCCTTTTCCAGCATCATGGCAATAATTGAAAACTGACATTCAATAAATACCCAACAATGCAGAAAAAGTCAGTTTTATTACACAAAATATATTCTGGTAGTCATTGTCAATTCCGCGGAACTTCTTAGAGCTTCTAAAGAGCTTTTTCGAATTATAGTTCGTCCCATGAATACCAGACAGCCTCAATATTAGGATACAATTAATTCTAGTTTAGAAATTCTTTACATCAACATAAATATTCAGATTAGCTCCAGGAATGCTTTAAAATTTTACATTCGCAAGTTATACAAAGTTTTGTTCAGCGTTTATTGAAAGAATTACAGAGAATAAAAGTAAATTTGTAAACAAATTTAGAGAATTAAATAGGCAGGTTTATTGAAAATCACAAAACGAATAATACACCAGGGGCAATCAGGTATCCCCTTTCCTTGTCGTTCCTTTGCCTCCCTTTCCAGCATCATAGCAATAATTGAAAACTGACAGGTGGCAGTTTCACAAACGCTACAATTTTAATCACCCCGTGTTTGGGGTGTGATTGTACGGCAGTCGTGCCGCATCTTTCATGGCAAACACCTGCTTTTCAGCTCGCTACCCTGCTAAGCAGTCAAGGTTTTGCGAAGTGAGTCCGCCAAATTGCGATCGATTTCAACCCTGCTCAAGCGCTCAAGCCCCTATCACCTTTACCCACGTTCAAGCCCAAGTCCTTTTGCGCTGCCACCCTCGCTCATTCCCCCTTTTTTACCCCCGCTCCACGCGCACAAACATCCATACAAACATACGATAAATGGCAGGGTTGTAATTAGAACACTGCCACACCGCCTGGCAGGTATGAAGTAAGTGCCAACTCCTCTGCCATTCCAAAGTTGTCATTCGCATGAATTATAAAGGGCAATTTGGCAGGCTGGAATCAATTCCAAATCGGTAAATTTGATGCAGAATTGGAGACACCGCGAGTGAAATACATCCAATTACAACAGGCTATGAAAGTTCTGATTAATATCAAAGGTAAGTCGGGCGATTTTATCTTTGGTTTGCTTGTGATTTTGTACAGTTCTATACTTTTTGTGTCTGTTTTAGACCGGTAGATAATCCTGTTCAGTGCGACACACAGTATTCGGAGTGTCTATTGTTTTTCGGGGAAATTTTAGGGAAAGAAAATGAGTTTTGATAGCTGCATGCCTCATCCACATCCGGATAACCGCAACTATGTGAATTTGAACCAGATTTCTTTCCTTTCGCCATTAAGTATTCATTCGATAACAGGTTTTTACAGTTTTTGTTGTTCGTTGTACATTGTGCAGTTCGTATTCAGCACCGTTAGAATTGAAAGTCTCATGTGTATTTAATCAGTGTGTGATGCATGTGAAGTTGTGTGCTGAGCAGTTGTAGAACCATTACGTATCGATTTAGTGTGTACATCGCCAAGTTTACATAATAAACCTTAGAAAAAAAACTATTCTACATTATAAACACAAATCAATTGTAAATTGATAATAATGAGACTAACTACTTATGAGTGATACTAACAGCAAAAGAAACAGATTAAATACACTTGATACGTTATGTAAAGATGCATTAAAGGGCGAGTTTTGACTATTTCTATTCAAAATCATAATTCTTTCAACTATTCAAATGTAAGACTTACAATTAGAAACATATTCCTAACCTAAACGTGTAAATCAGTAGTAAATATATGTAACCACATGTACATCAATTTGTTGATAACACAATTTCGTTGCTTTTAGAATATTTGGACGATATCAAAATGTCAAGACGTCGTGCCAAAGATTATGACAACGTCGATTATACACAGTTATCAGGAACAGACAGTGGTTTTGTCGATGCACAGTTTCTTCAACCACCAGATAAAATCCCATGGAAGGCAATAGTATTCGCAGGAATCCTGCTGATTGTTGGTACCACCCTACTGGTTGTGGGTAGCCTCGTCGTCAGTGGGCATATCGATGTGAAATATTCGGATCGAATGTGGCCAATGATTATTCTTGGCGTCCTGATGTTTATTCCAGGTGCATACCACGTACGTATCGCTTATTATGCGTATAAACAAGTACCTGGTTACTCTTTTGATGATATACCCGAATTTGATTAGATTAGTTTGTTTATAAACTAGTGTAGAATTTTGCTAATTCGTAAAAATAATGTTATTCATGATATTTCACCAAAAGATGCCTTATTTTGCACATGATGAAATAGTCTAGACTAAAAATTATAAAAACAAAATATATTTCTTATCAAATGTTAAAAAAAAAACAATTCTGTATTCATATGTTGGAATAGATATCATCACTATTCGCACACTTATTTTATACACCAAACATGAACGAACATTCAGTTGAAACAAACTGGTCAAAATTAAACTCAAAAATATATTTCTTAAACTTAAAATACCGTATCAATATTTTTTCTACCTCCTCCGTCGCTGCCGAACAACTGCAGCAAGGCGCACTGCATCTTCGTTGCTGATGTGTTCAGTGAACGTCGGCATTCGGTGTAACTTTAAATGGCGCATCACATAAACGGTTCGTTGCTTCGTGGACATAGTTGACTCCCACGAGAGCAAACCGATGGAAACAGTTGAAGGAGGTTCTTCCAGCACTGGCTCGTCGTCATACTCCACAAACACGTCGCCAACGATTGCTTCATTTACTACCATATGGTAGAAGTAAACGTGTGTGAGCATTTGAATTTCGGCAATTGTTAAAAACTTATGAAAATATAAGCTATCCTGAAATACATGTGTAAGAGAATAGAAAGTGCTACATTTTCAGAAATCGATCATTTTGGTATTGAAATTTACAAGGGGGAACGTCCATACATTCGACTTCGATTTGAATGAAACAATTTGTACGCATAGTTCATATACTGAAATAGTTTCTGTCCATGGGATTTTCGCGCTTTTGAGCCAATTACCTAAATAAAATTTTCATTGAAATAGAAGTCGGACAATGCGTGAACGTCCCTTGTATATATATAAGTAATATAAAGCAAGAAAATACTCACGTGTCGTTGATTGTAAAACTTATTACAAAACACTGCAATCTCGGCAATTTTTTCAATTCCAACTTCATCGACGCGTTCATAAAGAAGAATCAACACATTACGCAATAGTTGTATCGACACGTATTGGTAAAACTCGAAGATTGATTCTTTTGCGTCTATTAGTATGTCTCGCTCTCTTTTTGACCAAAAATTTAACAGAGACTTTATCCACATGTTGTAATAGTCAAAAAGGTTCCATTTTTCTGTCTCTGCATAACATAAAAATAGCTTTTAAAACAAAAAATAAGTAAAAATTAAGAACGTTTAAATAAAAATCTATTAGTACAAAAACTCACGTAATTCATTAATATCAATTTTAACATCTCGTATGACCCACACGAAGAGATCCTTGCATTCTGTAAAACAGTAGTGTCGATGCAAATCAACAAAGAGAATGCGAATGTTGTTACAGAGATGAGTTGTGTAAAGTTCTGTTCCTTCGGTAGGAAGTTTGAACGAGCCATGGCATAACCACTTGAACGCAGTCATAAACATTTTGCCATGCATTAGCCGAATGAAAATAAACATGTCTACCGAATTTTGGTATTCTGGTAACGATACATATAGCTGCAAATGAATAGGTTCATAGTGGATAGGCAAATTGAAAAGAAAACACTTACTTGAGCATGACTGTAAAACTCAAGTCGATCCTCAAATATGCAAATCAATTCCGCCCAAAATTGCCTATGATTAATATCCTGAGGAAAATTTCTCGTGACTGCAAGGATATTAACAATAAGCGTCGACAAAAATAGCTGTAGTTCTTCATCCATTTCAATCATCATTAAACCTAAAAACGAATCAAGTAATCAAAAAACAATGAGACAATGATAATAA
>WSZQ02000004.1:1404098-1414923 GCA_019419845.2 Weissflogia rhopalogaster | reverse complement strand
GCAATCCATTTTACATCATTCATTCATTAATAAACTTTTATATTAGTCCAGTCAATAATAATAATAATAATAATAATTACAGAATAATTACAATAGATTAGAAAAGTTCTAAATTTGATTATGTGTTATGTAATTCTCTGCTTTTCTGTTCTTGTCCGGCAATTCTACCTCGACCCTTTGTTTCTTAAGTGTAATTTCGATATAATAAGCCTTGAATTAATGGGTATCTAGGGTATATATATATACAATGAATTTAAGAGATAAAGCAAGACTAGTGGTCTTTTCGTTTCCTTTCAAAATAAATAGTTGCATGTTTCGTAAGTGTATGTACATTCAAATCTAAAGAGTCGCTTAAATTTTATTTACAATGCAAATTATGTACATGTTGCTTATATTTTATATAACTTATCACTTTTCTGAGAAATTTTTATTTACAATTATAAACTTTGCAACGATCTTAATCCATCTTTTCATTGTACAAACAATTTTTAAGTTAATTAATGCAAGTGTTACGATTCCGAGGAAAAGCTTATTGCTCGATTTGTCGATTACATTCGTTGATAGTTTGCGTATCGAAAAATACGCTTTTCTTTGCCAACCGTGTATAAAGAGCTTGGGCATCTAAATATATAATAAATAAGTAATAAATAGTCGTAGATTGGTAGTTAGTAGATACAATAATAAGTAAAATGCATAAAAAATGTAAAAAGTGTTCATATAAAATGCATTCAAGTTGTACTTATAGCTCAATCATCAAATCGCTCTCGTTTTATTACCATGTGGGATTGTCTATAAGTACGTAATACACCCATTTTTGTTATTACTTAATTACATCAGTACGTTTTGCGTGTGTGTAAAAGTGTGGCGATCGTTTTTAGAATAAACATTTAAGCAAGATTCTTATTGGCAGTATTGGACGATGTGGTACGATTATTGGCACAGTTAGTTGTAAAACTAAGGATCGGGTGCTGGTGTGGTGGAATTGGGTTTTCGGTGATGTTCTGCGGGGCGGTTATCACCGGGTGGCGGGTGGCGAGCGGCGCGGTTGGTGCTGTCGGCGCGTCCTTGGGGTGCGTCGACGACAGCGAGCTGCTGCTCACGCCCGAATCGCTCGACTTCTCGCTGAGACAGCCACCACCACCGCCGCCGCCGCCGCGTCCGACGCCAGCGCCCGTCTCCACCCCGTCGCCGCTGCCGCCAACGACGTAGCGCACGCTGTGCGACCGTTGGTCCGCTTCGCAGCTGTCTTCGCCGCCAACGCCGCCGCCAGCTGCCCTCCTACCACTTGTGCGCGTCAACAGAGTGCGTCTACAGGGGTCTGTTAGTGTCGTTTGGCCGTGCATACTCACATAGGAGTCCTTGGCGCGTCGCGTGCCCTCGCCCGCATTGCCCGGATTCGGGATGTTGGGCTGGTAGACGTCTTCTTTCAGGTTTAGGGCGTTCTTTTGCGCCTGACGCACGCGTGCCAGGATCTCGTTGTTGCACTGCTCGACGACGGAGTCGAGATTGTTCGTGCCGTCGCAGAAACCACCGCCTTCACTCGCATCGGATTCGCCCTGTGGCGACGCATGGTGATGGTGGAGTGCACGCGACGACTTCAGGGGAGCATCGTAACAGCCTGAATCGCGCGGAAATTGCCGCCGTCCGAACGGGGAACACGCTCTCCCACTCTGATCTCGATTAACTCCTCTATTATGGTCGTCACCTTCACTACTAGAACCAGCAATATCTCCTTCGCTGCCTGCTAAAAATACCAATTATTAATACCCCTCAGAAATAATGACTTAGAAAACAACGTACAATCCAGATCGTGGAGAAGCTGAACAGCCGTTAGTAACTTTGCTCTATGATCATCACTAATAATTCCCAGATAATCAAGATCTGATGGTTCGATTTCCTTGAACAATTCCAAATCCTCGTAGCCATTAAGCACAAAAACAGAGATATACTCCTGTAGACCCATTTTTACTAGTAGATCTTCCACGCTTTTGGGCTTGCCCTTTATATTCCGATGCCACTTCATCTCCCTTTCTCGGTCTCGTCGAATTTTGATATTCCTTTCTGAAAGGAGTTCAACGTTGATAAATTTGAAAGTCCCCTTGCGACCATGACATATTCCTTTCCATTGACCACTTGCATTCATGGACAATATTTCTATTATATCACCTTTCTGCAAACAAACGTAATGAAAGACATATTATCATACATTTTCTTATGGTTTCTTACTTTAAATCTTAAAGCTTCTTTATCATATGGACTAGGTGTGCAATCTACCAGAGCTTTCGCTCTGCCAATTACATGAGGTTCTGTTGGACTGGGTTCTGCATCCTCCGCGGATATTGAGCTGTGATTACTTCCAGCACGGACTAATGCCTGAGTACCTACAAGTACTTGAATTAAACATATGAACTTAAATGCTTCCGTTAAATCTTACTTGAGCCAGACCCACTTGGAAGACTTTCCACTGAGCTTGCCGAACACGGAAATGCATCCCGACGCTGTTGTTGCTCCACAGACTCCTGCTTTAAACGGGAAATTTTTCGTTGGACGTCTTCACGCAGTCCCCGTACTTTTCCAACCAGATTTGAAACACCTGCGGATCGTCCATCACCCGACTGTAAATCAATGTTTGTAATTAGTTCTCGAGAGATTAGACGTTCAATAGATGTTTACCATGTGTACAGTCGCAATCTGCTGACTACAATTAGTATAATCCTCCTGATCCTCATAGTCGGAGCTCTGACTGGGCGACATTCCGTCCTCGGACCTGCTATATCCACCGCCCGTCTTTCGGAAATGGCGAATCTTCTCCTCCAATGCGGTGTAATACTGCGGCGAGACCATTGCGTTCGGGTCCTGATGCTCCGACCGGCTCGTATCCACGGAAAGTGTTGATAACCTAGAGCTAACACTCTGCACGTCTGAACCGGCGTAATCCCCGCTTTCTCTATCCCTGCAAAGCACCGAAAGGCACGAACCAATTAAGACCACTGTATTCGCGCGCGAAAAAAATGGTTACCAAGCGTTACCTCGAGTGCGTTAGAGGAATTATAGTGGGTGGATATCCGGCCTGCGGGAGAATGAGGCCCCTTCTCGGTGTGCCACCCCGTTGTGGCGCCGTCACCGACGTGGGGGTTTCACGGGGCAGGGAAATATCTCCAGCACTACGCAGTGAAATCACCCCTTCCCCCTTCGGTTCCTGTCGCATGTTCAAAGTGAAGCAAACCCTTCCGTTTTGGATAGTCGCCGTCGGTCCCCCGGGACTGGTACCCATCAGAAAGTCTTCCGGATCACTTTCGTAGGGGGGTTCATCATACCAGTGAGGCCGGTCATGACCATGTGCACCAGGTGCCAACATTCTGGCATCTTCATCGTACATATACGTATCATCTGTAAATCCAATAAAAACTAAATAAATATCAACTAAAACACCGTTCGCTTAAATTTATTTTGAATAATGCTTACAGGAAATATTCTTAGAAAGTTTACGAGTTATATGCTTAATAAATATCAGGAATACTCTTCATTAATGTTCAGAATTAAACAGATTTAAAAATGTAATGCTTACCTGCCGACATTGGACCTCGAATACCCTCCTTGCCCAACTGCAACAGTCCTTGTTTTATGTCCCGTAAAATCTGAAAAGTTTCCAAACTCGATTAAAGTGAAGCCCGTGGCTTGTGGCTTGTGGAATATCGTGCAATTTGATTCTTAATTTCTACATATATGCAGAAACTCTGGCTAACCAGTAGATATTTTAGAACCATAAATATATAAAGTATATTTTACAACTTTTGACACCATTTTGTTAACTTTTTTATATATATTGATCCGTAAATCCACTTTTTCAATACTGTTTCCAACGACGTAGTATAAAAAATACATTTAGTTAACAAGCATTCATAAAACGAGTAACTTTCAGGGCCCTAAAACATTTTTAAAGTGTCGTATATTTTGTTTTTATTATAAGCAACGAGCCAGTAAAAACCTACGCTGGATGGAGAATAGCGTGTTTTCATTTTTATAAGTCATATGTGGTGTTTTACACCGTCTCCCTTGATGAAATTTATCAAAAAATATTGCCTTATTCAGCATATATGTCCCCCAAAAAGCTGCTCTTATTTTATAACGCATTTCCAAATTGAGACATTTTGATGACTCAACGAAACAGAAAATGAAGCATTAAAAAGTTTTTTAATACTTCAAAAATTGAACACTTTCATATTTTAATATTTAAAAAATGTGAACATTTTCTGTGAGGAGCTGATTGATAAGATTTGGAAACATAAAAGGCTGATTAGTGCATTTTGAACTTCACACAATTCCAGCAAGGGATGAGAATAAATTCTCACATATTACGCGATCTACGTACTGTCAAAAATCAAACTAAAATGTTTAATTCAACCTCTGTTCTATAATATTTTCTAATCTACACACCATAGAATTAACATAGTTGTGTTAATATATCCTTCATTAAATATAGTTGGTTTTGGTATATCCATTTACGTCGAAAGGTTATGTAGTCATTGAGAAATATAACGCGCAAAAAATCTGATTTTCTGAAAATGAGTAGTTTAAAATTTATAATTTTAATCATATTTCCATTAATTCACAGATTTACAATCTGTGATGCACCTATCGGGTTAGCGTTAAATTTGCTACAAACTCCTGCCACACTTTTTCGTTTAGTTACTTAGAATTTGTATTATAAGTGATAAAAGTCGAGTTTAATAAAGGCGACATTTTCATTCTCACAAACATTACTTGAAATTACTTATGTTAAAGATTTTACTTTTATTTATATTTATCTTGTCTTTTATTTATATTTATCTTATCCTATGTACATAAATCATATACCGCCCGATTCAGAATGAAATTTACGACGTGCTCTTGCAATCGTTTTTCCATTAATTGTTTAGAAATCATGTTATATATGAATGAAGTTGAGTCTAAAAAACCACCAAAATCGTCGGTCTCCGAAAAATCACTTGTCCTTAAGATTCAATTTTTACTCATATTTTCCAAAATCGTAGGATTATGAATGATACACTAATTGATTCAGTATGAAATTTGCTATAAACCCCTGCAATATGTTTTCAATAAATTATGTAGGATTTATATTATAACTCATAAAAGTTGAGTCTAATAACAGCCACATTTTTGGAGTCAAAAACATTGACAACTATGTACATAAATTATATACTAATAGATTCACAATGAAATTTTCCAGTAATACTTGCAATATTTCACCCTGAATCAAGTGGTGCCTTATTTAATTATCTTCTAAAATACATTGTCATAAGTATCTCGTTGCAAAGTATTCAAGAGAATTCATCAAAATTTGACATAATGAATGTAAAAAAAAAGAAAAAAGTAGGATATCTTAATAAGTTTTAAAGCATCATGAAATAACTACAACTTGACCTGGTTATACATAAAGAATATTTATTCACGCAAGGCAATCGGTTTTCCATGCCGTTGAGTGCACATTAAAGCATAAAATAAAGAAAAATAGTATGAACCACGCGCATTCCCAAGTGGAGATTATGAGTGGATCGTAAATATGGATAAGTAATAAAAGCGCAACTATCTGGCATAAATTTCGGGATGAGTAGTCTTTCTATTCCCGTTTATACGCACTTATAGTGATTTACATTTCGCAGACAGACCGCCATTCGCCATTTGGGCGCTTGCATTGTATATCTTTCCGAAATAATTTATGAACGATTGGGCGGACGAAAATAACCCGGAAGAAAGGATAAAAATATTTATACGCGGCAAACACGCCGATGTTAATGCATTCGCATGGTTATCAGTCACGTCAATATTTCACAATTTCGCTGTTTTTGGGGGAGCTTATGCTAAATTTGCGATGTGGTCCTGCCGTCCGACTGAATTTATCCATTTGCACTCGCCTAGTTTTTCATCATTTTTGTGCAAACCGAGTGGGCCGACGGTGGAAAGTGCAATTATGGCATTACGTGTGTGACTGTCGTCCGCAATCCTTTGTTTCGCGCTTCCGGTTTTAGTGGATTTTCGCCGCCACAGCCGCGCGCACCCGTATTGAGATTTATTAGAGGTGGCGAATTGCAAATGAAAACAGATGGTCGTGACACGATCGTAATTGAATTTTCCGCGTGTCGCCGCCGCCCGCCAGTGTCGGGTCGTCACTTTTTTGAACGTGCGTGTGGTCGCAGGATACGCATAGTCCAGAGAGGTGGCATATTAGCGTCGATGTCGCCACTTTGACAGCAGTTTTTTTTCGCCGTGTCTATTGCGTTGTGTCAATGACATGCGTATCTGTCGCGAGAAGGGAGAAGGTGGCGAGTTAACAAAAATGAATTAATGGGTTTTAAACCATGATGGAATCGCACGCTTATCCAATAGGGTTTACTCCCTGGCAAGCCCTATTGTCAGTCAACGAGCGTAATTTGCCTTTTGTTCAACATTTTGTGGCAGTTTTTTCAATAAAACCAATTTGGGTCTAAAACTGATCTGATCCAGGGACATCTAATCGATGGTTACCATTCTTATGGAATCAATATTTCGAAAAGAGGTTTGGAATGGACAGGGGTCTGGATGAGAGAAGGGTACATAAAGCGTTGGTTGGGCGTAGTAGGCAATGATATGTGGGAGCACCTGGTGTGGAAATGCGTAGGAATGAATGTAGGGAGATGGTTGGGGGAGAGAGGAGATAGGGAGGCTAAGGTCTCGGTAATCCTGATGGAGAAGCAAAGAAGAAGGAAGGCTGGGCTATAGAGAGATGGAGACATGGGTCAAGGCAATGCAATTTGTGCATTTGGTTAGTTTTTTTATTGTATTTATTTATAGAAATTTACTGTATTGTTAAGTATTTATTTAATGGAGCTGTAAAGGATATGTGAAAGACGAGGAAATTTGTGACATTAGTATGCCAATAAAGGTCTTATTATTATTACGAAAAGTACCTGAAAAGACCGTTTTCGATATAAGTTATAAAAAATTGAAAAGAAAAGATTAAATTAAAATTTCCAATCTCTGATAAATTAGTATTAGCAACTTAATGAGTTGTTTATTTTGATAACAAAGTCAATAAATTATCTCTTAATTTAATCCTTTTCCTATCAGCACCGACTCGCTCATTTTTTTCTTCTAGTTTCTGAGAAAATGGAGTGTATATGTCCATCAGTCCATAGATGCATTGAAAATTTCAAACTTTAATCGTCATTTTAGGGCTCTTGCATCGAAGAAAAAAATAGGCGCTCGCAAAATTTGTACTAATTTGGGTCATACAAACAATATATGTAAAGGAGAAGAGACATCCTAGATTTTTATTTTTTGTTATGGATATCTCCAATAAAAAAAAAATCTGGCATTTTTTACTAACTTCACAGCGGTCTTAAAACGTTAGAAAATTAACAAAATCGATTCACTTACCTCTTCATGCTCCTTTGTAAATTTCTCCCTCTTACGCAAAGCCTCCTGCAGCTTCAACTGAAACAAGACCCCGAAAAATTTAAACGATTTTGCAACCCTTTGCCCAAATTACGCGCGGAATTACGATCCGGCCTCAAAGGCAGTGCCCTTTTCGCCGTGAAAACATTGAATTATTCAATCTCAGAAATGACCGTGCATGTGCCCAGTCCGGCTCGCACGGTCAAAGGAAACAAAAAGTCTTCAGGAATCGGAGCGGGTGCTAGCCGAAAGGAAAAGGTCGTGCTCGTTTGGCCCTCTCCTAGTCTGCATTTCGGATTGCGGGCATTCCGATTTGCAGGGATTTTGACCTCAACCTAAATCCACGCAGGACGTAGTAAATTCGAGTAATAAACTTGACCGCGTCGAAGAAAATTTACTCTCTTCTTAACACGACCGAAAAAATGGGGGAAGTCGTAAAATCGACCAGCTTGCACTGACATTTTGATAAAGTTACCGCAGCATGGTAACTTTAGACGTGAACACCCCGGAAAAAAGTCGAAAAGAAAAGAGAAACGCACAAAAGTGGCGCAAACTCATGTGGTTCATGTGAAACCATACACCTTGAATGCTGAACTATGACCGGTTAAATGTCAAGCGTGTTACCAAAACATGATCACCTCAAAGATTGCGTTTTATACACTTATATAAGGAACTTTATCTCTATCGAAAGCACCTCGACAAACGGGGAATAAATGGGAAAAGGGTGGAAATATTTGTAGAAAGATGAAAAACTTGTTCAGGACACAGAGGAACTCTAGGGTCAACGTGATATGCTGTTCACGACACCACAGGGGGTGCTTAAACTCTGCAGACGTGTCCGACCCGAAATTAATGAGACTTTCTTCGACGCAGAGTTTAATTACTGCACTGCATCACTCATTTTTCATTCAAAACTTTCCAACGCGAAAAGCGGGAAAAATTAAAGCAGGACTGGGGAATTTATATATGTGCGAGCTTGGGTTTTAATTGAAACAAATGTTGATGGAGGAATTAGTCCGGGAAAACTGCGTGCGAAAGTTACCTTGTAAATGGTCTCCTCGAACGTGTTGGAGGCGGTGCCATTCATTTGCAAGTGTCGCAGTCGGTCGTAATCCCTCGGATCAACCATCGATCTCAAGACGGCGTGTTGACCCAAGTCTGTCAGACCCAAACCGCTTTGCAGGACGCTGTCTGGTGTGTCGACCTGTACAATAAATCAAAATGCTCATTATTAACTTGAACCAACCATAAAAATCTGATTGTAAGTCGAAGACGTGCGCTGAAGACAAACGTCTAAAAATTGAACCGATATCTGATGATCAAGGATCCCGCTTCCAAATAGCATTACGAAAAAAGTTTCCGCTGAAAGTTGAGAGAAATTGAAAAGAAAAGAAAGTTTCGAATTTTAATCGTCATTTTAAAGCACTTGTCCCGAGTCAAAATTTGTACTAATTTTGATCATATAAACAACATATGATGAGAGTGAGAAGAGGCTCATCGATTTTTTATGAATATTTTTTATGAATATCTGTAGTAATTCTTTTTTCGGGGATTCTTCACTTCACAGCGGCGAACATTTCTGTGAGTCGGTCCACCTTACCGGTTATAATAATTTCCAGTTGACTTTCTACTTTATATTTTCCCAAAAAGGTTTTATGACACAAGCATTTCGGGCCAAAAGTTCCGAGATACGTGGCGTGTAATTTCAACTCATCATTATTCAGGTCGTAGACGTTTTCTTTAATTTCGCTGAGCGACTTTTGGCCAGTGCAATTTTTCGTGCTTTTAAATTACGGCCGAAAATTTTCCGCGACAGCGCTATCCTATCTGCCGGATGACTGACTAAGCCCTCTGAGCAGAAGTTTGCTTTGTCGACATTTTTTACACCTTGAACAAAGCTGCTGAAATGAGCACCTCTAAAAAAGGGCTGGCGAAAAATGTTGCAGAGATAGATTAAACGTGCAAGATTGTAAAGATTTCGCACGACTAGATTAATTACAAGCACATTCAGACTGGCAGAGATTTAATTGCACTCAAATTCGTGAATAAAACACTACATGACCTGGGAATTGTATTTTCATATAAAATTCCAACAAAACAACTGGTTTTCTGTAGAAATTTCAAAGTACTATAACATTGTTAGTAGTAGTAAAGTAGTCTGTAGTAGGTTAGTCTGTTGGGTTGGAGCTACTAATATTTTGGAAAACCGAAACATGAAATGAAAAAGGTGAAATAAAAGACGGTAACATGGGCATTTCATTTGCATCCTCTATGTGATAATTTGACATATAGTCTGGCTACAGTCTAGTCTAGTCCTTTCATGCAGGGTAGAAGTAGAAAGAGGAGTGCATTAGTCTGGCGCTTCAATTGAAGTCTAGTGCGTCGCGTTCGTGAGTCATGGGAAAGTATGACCGAGGTGCAGCGATAGAGGTTGGAGTAGGTTACAAGTGTGCCACCGCCGCCGCCTCAAACTGCCTCCAACCGCCTCCCAACATCCACTGTATAGTCGACGCGAGTCGGTGATACGGGAATATTACCGAGTTCATGTCTCTGGTACTACATGTATTCATTACTGAAAGATATACTGTATTACACCGGTTCAGGTGGTTGTAAACAATGTCAAGACAATTTTATTTCCTTATAACTTAGTAATTTTCAAAGTGGGGACAGGGATTTCTCGGTTTTAAAATTAGAAATAGCAGGTGCAATGGAATTACTTTTATTTTACCAACAATAGGGAAGCTGAAGGTTTCAGACCAACTGTATATGGTATGACGGTATTCGTTCTTCCATCTTGTCTTCCGCTTTTTTGTTTTTCATAGTCTGATGCTGAAAATCACGAGAATAAAAAAGAGAAAATGCTAAAAGCCTACATGGAACTTCAAGTCACTACCTGCCGGAATACTACGAATAAGGAACTTTTAAAATCAAATCACTTATTTTTAGTCCCTTCAGAACATGTAGATATATATTTCCCTCGGCCTCAAAACATTTTTAGTTCAATTTAATCATTATTTCAGTTATACAATTTGGTTAAACAGCAAAAGATTTACAAACTTTCAAAGCATTCGAAAGATGAAATAAAACAAATACCAAAATGTTAAAGTTTAAGCCTTTATGTAACATACTTCATTATTTCCAAATATGTATATATTAAATATTCCCTCCTTCCCCAGTCTGATCATAAAGCTTTAGGGAAGAAAACTGATGTTGAAAATCAGGAAAAAAAGCTAAAAGTCTACATGGAATTAATATACTTCAGTCACTACCTGCCGGAATACTACAAAACTTTTAAAATAACACTCAAATCACTTAGTCCCTTCAGATATATGTTAACGAAACATGAATTTCGCACTCAGTCGTATTCTTCATCGAACACGAGTAGGAAGAT
>WSZQ02000004.1:1328637-1403998 GCA_019419845.2 Weissflogia rhopalogaster | reverse complement strand
TTTGTTTCTCACCTATGACCATCACTTTTGTCTTGCTTATATTTAGTTTCATTTTGTACTCTTTCAGGGTTTCGTTCCATATATCTAATCCCTCTTTCAATGCATTTTCACTGTTTGTTATTAATACTGTATCATCTGCAAAAGCCCCTTCTGATATCTTTATTGGAACCATATTTCTATGACCTATTGTTACCTTTTTTATTGTTTCTTTTGTTTTTTGATTATTTCGTCCATATATGTTATAAAGAGAGTGGGGCTTAATCCTCTTCCATGTCTCTAAATGATATATCATTACTTTATTTTTATATCTACAAATGTTATTACGAATAAAAGAGATATTTACATGGATCATTCCACGTCAAAGAGACTAATTTTAAAGGTGGTCCCTGCTCGACCATCTCCATAGAGCTCATCATGGTTCCAGGCAGGATTGCAGAAAACTGGCAACTTTGATTACACATTATAAGAGTTTAATAAAACATAAAAGTCATTATACAACTTGTGTAGCTTAATCAGAATATATTACTAGACTAGTCTTTTAAATTCATCTTTGTGAGTATATTAGATCTGGTAGGAGGAACCAAATCCGATGCCTGATGGTTGCACAAATCCATCTCAAACTTGGTATTTTAGGAGGAAACTATATTGTCTACACAAGGACTACTTTCAATTGCCATTGTCCGTATATTGTAAAACGTATGAAATTTTCAAGTTGTTCAAAATGTATTTCTGCCATTTTAAGGGTATATTTGAGGGTAAATATCTCAACTGCATTCATCTTCTGGAAAACGGTAGTAGTCTTTTCTGCAGATTACATGATGATATCCATGGAGCGTAACACCAAATATTAAGTACAGATCTTTCTGTTATGCTGTTTTCTATTCAGTTGACGTAATACTGTAGTTTTCACAGAAAAACATCAAATTTTTGTGTTCTCTGTGTCTGGTATTAGCCAATTTTGTTTTTGTAAGTCGGACTAAGCTTTAATGATTTTCTCGCCCATACTTATTGTTTCAAGCAGATGAAAGGTGTTTGTTTCTTTAAAAAAAAAGTAAAAAAAAAGTGCCAAAGAACGACTCAAACTTTAGTTGTATCCAGTCGGTTTAGGTAGTGTAAACCCAAATAAGGACTTATTGTTTTAAAGCTGTAAGTCATTGAAAGCCAGATTACGATATTGAAGTTTTCTTGCTGAATCTTTTGATAACTTCTGGAGGTGTTTTATTGACCCAATGACTTTTGCCATTTTCTCGCATTTCATATCTATATGTTTGGTCAGTGAACCTGTTCTGCAGTACTATCTTATTGTTCAAATAAATTATATTCATTTTCAGTCGCCCGGTTTTCTGAATTTCACCCTCTTGATCTATCAAAAAGGCAATGTTACCATGATTAATATTTCTTAAATTTTTGTTTCAGGCATTAGTTCAACACAGACTACCCGCTGACCAGTGGTAAGCTTCTTCCTCTTCTTAATATTCATGTATAAGGGATAGCTTTCACTGCTTTAGTTCTTTGAGGAAATAGACATTTGCTATTTAACGAAGTGGCGTGGCGCATCCCGTGTTGTGAGCGTGCGAAGACTAATTGCTTGTTAGCGCAGCAGTTAAATTTTATAAAGGGGATAATTTATCAATTTCGTCGGCGCAGCTTCCACGGTAACCGACAAACTGCCTGCCACGCCACCGGCTCCGCAACTAGCTATTACTATTTTTCTCTGCGCCTTTGCTGTTGCTGGCGTGCGGCAATGAGGTGAACAAAAGGTGCTCGCGCACACGCGAACCCATAGAGATAAAGCACGGCTGTATCCATCCTAGACGTGTGCTTGATTTTTCCAACGCTTCGATTGTGTGCGAGCCGGCTGATTAAGCTTTATTGAAAGTCAAACACGTTGAAATTACGTTTGAATTATTGAGCCACGAATCGAAAATGATTATTTATTGGACTTGTGGTCTATTATGGACTTGTAGCTGAAGGCAGCTTTCTTGCTTGCAGGTTTTCACCGAGGGACGTTCTGGAACAGTTACCACGTCTGAAGTTGATTATCAACTTGACAAAGGCAAGAAATGGACGGTATTACTGTTTCAAGGTATGTAAAGTCAAATATTCATATTTTGGACTAATTATTTTCGCTGTGGAATTCAAATTCAACTTCTAGCACTAGTATCTTTATAAAAAGTATTTATAAATGTTATATCTGATCCCAGGACTTTCAAGATCAAGGCGTGGAAGTACTGGTAATTATGTGCGAAGGACGTGGAACGTTACCACATGCTAACAAGCTGATCAGGTATGTATGGAAGAGACGATTCGGTATATTAATCGGTTGTATCGCGTGTGGTACAAGCACTTATTGTCCCCGAATGGTAGTGCGCCCGAGTGGTTTATTTGCCGACTAGTATCATATCAATTCATTCCAATTCATTCACGGCACGTACACGCGCGTCTACGTTTCGGTGGTGTTCCCTGGCCTCCCACCCAAAACGCCACCAAACCAAACACTTAGCAGCCATTCGATGGCTTGTCGAAGTAACTTTGGATTTACATAATGCGTGTTTGGAGAGCACTTTCCATTCAATTTATTCCTTTATCCCGCTCAGCGTTTGTTCCTTTGTATTTATGCGCACTATTTGTTTCTAGTTTCTCCATCATAAATATGAAGGTACAAAAGCACGAAAGCAATTGCGTTCCACACGGTAGACAAGTTCAATGACGTGTTGGTAACAAAATCCAAAACCCAATAATAAAATTCGAGTTAATAAAGCAGGGTCCACCACCACTTGGGTGTTGTGATTATCTTCACATTGAATCCTCAATCGTTTGCTTCGATTTGTTTTATCCTTGCCTAGGTTCGAAATTGGATGGCGGTCTTTGCTAACACGAAGATGATCTTGAGTGGTTTTGTAGTCGGAGCCGGGGACTTTCTTCCATTTCTTCAGTTGTTTGTTTGTTGGTGCTTTATATGTTGTTCTTTTTCTTTTCTTTTCCTAGTGCACACACGAAATTCTTGTGCGTGCGCTGGCCCACCCTCGAACCCAGCGTTGGAGGACTCCAGGCGCCTTCCTTCCATTCTTCCTTGGCTCGCGCGTCTATTTATTGTCGCTCGAGTCGTTTGTATTTTAAACATCTTCACAACTTCACATCTCGCATTATCTCACGACTCTGGGCATTGTGGGGACCGCTGTCGGGCTTCTTCTCTTCGTTGCGTCACTGACTTTTGTTATAAATGGTTCCAAGCGCTGTTAGCAGGTTTGCCACTTTCATTATTTAAGGCCCGACTTCGCTACGTGGACAGGCGCGTGAAATAATACAATTATTAATACCATTTAGACATTAATTAATGGGGCGATTGCATGGCTAATTGCTCAACTGGCATCTAGCAGCGTGTTGATTAATTTATAGCAACCCTTATTATCGCTTGGCAAGTGCAGCCAACCCTCATCCTCGTACGACGCTCATCACGATGCCAAGAAACCGGTGCTCAAGTCATGTGAAAGACTGGTAACTCATTTAATAGTTAATTATCTGGTTTGTTAAATGTTCTTCGTGCACTTTGGCTCTAACAGTAGAACAGCACGCGTCCTTTGTCGATGAGATAATACAAAATTATAGTCAATTAGGTACGTAAATTTACGTTAACGAATTGTTCTGCATATTTTAGGAGGAGTTTTGGAGGAGGTTCATAATTGTTGATAGCTTATTCGGTTCGGCTCTTGTGACTAGTCGAAGGAGATTTAATTGATTAATATATTGAAAGTCACTCAAATTGAAATGTGATGATGATGTTCATGCAGACGAATTTATTAGTTATTCGTTTCAGATTTCATTTAATCCTTAGGCATTTTGGGATTTGAAATACCTGGAACCCTTTTTCTCTTTGGACATCGGAGACTTTCGGTATCAAGGGAATCTACATGTACGATTTACATAATTCATTACCTTTTTACTATGATGCTTTCAATTCTGATTAGAAATTGTTTAATGAATGAATTAAACCATCCTAAAGCACCGTTATTTAATGGTATTGAATAACGTTTGTCTTTCAATTCGGTTCTACCTTACCTGGATTTGGACCATCTTTGGGTTTGATTTAATGAAGTGATTAAGTCATTTTAATTTTAATTAAAACCTGTACAGTGGCCGGTACCCGCACCTATTTCTTTCTAGTATCATTTTGCACTCTGTAGCTTCACTAGGTCAGTGTTTCCAACTTTCTAAATGACTCTCTTAAAAATTTAGTACATTACGCCCGAATCGATTGTTCAACCTTGCAAAGCCCTGCCTCCTTCTTTCTTCAAAAAATTTTATCCCGTTAAACTTCTAAGAAACCTTCCTACTCCGTCACAAATTAATGCTGACCTAAGGAACTTCCAACGATGGGGTGGAATCCGTTGTGCACCTCCTACAAATTCTTATACACATTGAAATACTCATGAATGTAGTTCAAGGCCGACTAAGAGGTCAGCATCCACTTGAAATTAGAGAGCATCGTCGGATTCTGTGTACTAATCGATCAAATTATGAATTGAGCGCACTCGCCCCTCGAGGGCACCGGCGCGCATCGGGGTGTGAAGACTCAATTCCCCTGTCGGTGTCGGCGTACGATGCAACGATAAAGGTGTGAAATCAAACGCGCCGCTGCCGCTCATTGTCGCTGATAAAGCGCTGATTTCACGCTCACTTTGCTTGTAATCGTTCGGGGTGGATTTCTGAAGGCCTGCCCACGCCTGGCCTGCTAATAACTCGATATTTGATAGCAACCGCGATGATCCTTCTACTTCATAATTTATTTATGGTCCGTTTCCAAAATTCATCGACGCATGGTTGAAGGTATGATGCTACCAGCCTGAAGGAATCGATAGGAAGTTAGCAGCTCCTTTCCAAACGGAGAATTTTATTTATGTTCCGCTTAAAATACAAGGTAAATCCTCGAATTCAGGTCAATACAAGGAAGTGGGATTTGCCGAAAATTCTTTGAAATTTACAGGATAATCTTCATTAACCTATATATTCAGGTACAATTGTGGGAATTATCATGGTATAATAATTACGAAATTATGAGTCAAAATAAGAATTTACGTGAGTGAGCTTTTTAAAAGCCAGTTAATTAATTCGCTCTTGGGAGAGTTGCTGCTACCTTCATACCGGTCCTGCACAAATGCATTGCTACCTTGTGACGGGGACGAAGGTGGAAACGTCTTTCGAGCACACAAAACACAGAAGTGAAGTGGCTTTTAATGGACTTTTTATGGGTTTTTGGGTAGACTTTTGCTAACGCCGCGTAAGCACAGCACACCCGTAGTAAGCAGGACTTAAATATGTCGCGTTCTACGATTGTAGGTAAAGTTGACTCAATACTATGTCAACCGGCGATCCCGCATTGAAATTAATGAAACATTCCTGTTGCCGCTGAAGGCGAAACGAGGTAAAACCAAACAAAAGCCACAAGAAAATAAAAACCCGGGCTTTGATTGTGTTTGTATTCATTCTATTAGTACTGGCTGCCAAGCTCATTGAAGCTCTGAAGAAGCCCATCGGTGGGCAATTATTCTTCGAAAAATATTTTTCAGTAAACAGCACCGCGCTGCTTGGAGGCGAGACCTCGGTGTTTGCTTTGAGCCACTTTCAACCACCCGCAGGTTTCTCGAGGCATGCGCGAGTGGATGAGTTAGTGGTCGGACCCTCTGAGCACAGTCAGAGGGCAGCGTTCGATTCGGTGATGGGGCCCACACCACCGTTACGCCACCGCGTAAAATTAAAAACCCTTTTTATTTATTTACGTGTGTTTGCCAGTTGTCTAGGCTTGCTTGGTGGGAACCGGCGGAATTGATGTCTGAAAGTCTTTTTTTGTGTCGCAGGTTCTATGACGCTGTGGAGGACTTCCTGCGCCGTGCAGAAGGATCGGACAATGATGGTGAGTACAAAACACTTTTGCTGCATGTTCTCTATTGCAACAGAGCCGCTTGGAGTCATATCAAATAACAGGATTGGAATGAGATGAGAACGAGCTGGTGGAATGGATAATTGTATGGCATATTTTTATGTTATCTCTGACGTTATCATCTTTTCAATTGGATATATTGACTTGTAAACCGATACCATTTTTCGGGTTTTCCTCTCGTATATTGATAGAGTATATCTGGAGATATTTTGAACAAATCAAGATTTTATGCTGATTTCCAATTGCGCAATATAATGTTTGTCTGTCCACTTTATGGATTTGGCATGATTGTCATGGATGTTCCTTTCGGCCCAGCCGGAGTTCTGTTTGTAAATCTTGTGAGGTTACGCGCAGTTTAGGTTATTCTTTTTCTCGACGTTTAACCTCGGCTCAGAGAATTTCACGTGGGCGGACTGGGACTCGCGCGCGCGCGACCGGACACTTACTTATATCTCTTCCACTCTCTAATTATCTAAGAGCCTTATCGTGGAGTTGGTGCGTCGGTTTCCACCGCGATGCGCGCGGCGCATGGTATAGAGTCGTCTGGGCACGTTTCTCACCGCTTCGACGCGCGCTCGTGGACGTCGATGCATCATGATGTCGCCCTCGAAAATAATAAGACGACGGGAAAATAATAAGGCGACAGGTATCCCGCTATCAGCACAAAGCGGGAGATGTTTTAATCCAACCGGCCAGGGAGAGAGACAATCTTTAAAAAAATGCACTCCTAGAAGTATTGCACCTTCCTCATAGCTCGTGGCATCCTTGAATGAAAAGAACCCTTCTTAATGCACTTAGTCTTACAATTAGAATTATCTAAGTTTGTAAACCTGTAATTAATTCCTCAGTAAACTGTGATAAAACTCACAAGGTATGCTAGTCTCTGTGGTTGAGGCAATTTTTGAACGTTGTTGGCAGAGTGCAGCTACAAATTGTTTGCCGACAAAAAACGGCCGTGTTGCAATAATGTGCTTGCTGATAACATTTTCTCGCAGCATTTCACCGGCACAATCAAGGCTTTCTTAGCATTTAATTTCGTCTCGAGGCGACAGGTGTCTGATATAAGCAGGCGCACGTTTTGTGGGATTTGATAAAGACACGTCCGCGTTGTTCCATGCACCATGCAGCAATGGAAAGTGCAAATCATAACTTGGCGCACAATGTCCGAAATCAATTTATGAATTCACAACGCACATGCGTGCGCAAATCAAACATCGTCGGGTCTTGTGTGTTTTGAAAGTGCCAAGTGGTACGCCTGATGGCCGAACACGATCCTAGTTAACTTACGTTTGTAATAACAAATCAAGCCTTGGACGCTTGACATTCGTTGATGATTAAATATGCGCATCGTAACTGACCGTTTTCACTGCCAAACAATGTTTGCAGCTTCACATATAGTGAAGAGGAAATTGATAGTTTCATATTGATTATCACGCGGGCTTCTAAGTAGTCCTCAATGAAATACAATGATATGTTTAGTATTTACTTGAGAATAGCGCGAAGACTGCGGTTTTTAATGCATAAACCGAAACAAAAACCGACCTTAAACCCGGTTTTCGGTTATGCAAACCCGAAACCGATTTGCTAAAACCGAAAACAGAGTTTTGGAAAAACATAGGGTTCTCAGAAACCCCACTTCAGTTATTGATAATTATCAATGATAATTCGTCAAATTTAAAAATTCTGTGAAATAATAATTTGGATATATTAAATTTCTGCTAAATTCTTACTTGATGTCAGAGGTAACACGAGTTTGTCCTACTAGAGCTGAGGTCTCGTATTCCATCCATAATGGTTTGAAACAGTCATATGCGTGTTAATTGCCACCATCAACAAATTGTACTAAATTTAACGCAACCGACACATATTCTCATCGCGATCCGTTCGCTCCTGTCGTCCCCTGCCACACGCTGCATGCATATCTGTTTATCTTTATAGTTAACGCGGCGCAGGAAATTAGTGCATCTAATTTTCAGCGGGCCGAGCGTTTCGACATAACTCAAGCGTATCGCTTACGCTCACCAAGTCGTACACGACATATCGAATATTGGTTATATCGATATTGGTCCGATATTATCTGCTCATTACCATGTCCGATGGTCGTGTATGCCCCGGACCGAACGTGCGACCTGCTGCTCCGCGCAGAAAAAGGAGGCGCTCCTCTGGCACCGCGTTTCGGTAACCGCAGACTCTCCTTCGGAGCCAGGCGTATCGCTTATAGTGCGCATTGCGGTCGGGCCTAACCGGCGTGTTTGATCTCCAGCGCACGCGGTTAATTTATACATGGCGTGCGTATGGCGACCGTGACAGCATGTATGAAAACCGATGCAGCACTTGCGGTCGCCCATTCCACTGATATCCTGTCGATATTGGCGAAACATGGCAAATTAACTGCGAAATTAACAGCGAATTTATTACATTGTTCACTGATCATCTAAGTTTTATCGTAACAAATCAAGAAGTTTACATTTTCTACTACTTGATCGTTACCAGTTTTGAACCTGGAGTTGACAAATTTTATGTTTTCATAGTTATATTCTAGGAACTTTCTAGGAAATTTCTCATATAGCCAAGCATTCAAAGAAGGTACTTTCGATCTTATTTGAATGCTTAATAGTTGACTATATGCTGAGTATAGTGGTCAGTTTCAAACTAGGGACCCAACGCATAGACATTTAAAAAATTATACACGTGGTAGAAGGCTGTAGAAGGTTACTACTTGGTATGTCCAAGTTGAGAACCTCCCAACTCGAATTTAGAGCAATGATCAGCCCCATAGAAAGCATTTTATCGACATCCAGCATCGACCTACATGTTAGTAACCGCTTCATTTTCATGCACCCAGTGCGCAACTTTTGTTGCTCCACCGCATTAAGATATATGATCATTGAACGCTGGACGTAGTTTTTCAAAACCACTTGCGCTCCGTAATACACAGAAGGTGCACCCAGCCCGAATGTGATTGATCCGTATTGCTTCGCCTGCATATTGATAACGACTTTCGATGGTTGGGTTGTTAAATGCTATGTATAAAATTAATATTAATGGTCGTTGCGTCTACGACAAGGACATTTATGTGGTTCGTTTGCATGCATTTTATTGTAGGTATGATGCAAAGAGAGAAATTAACATTTCCATTTAGTTGCTTTATATTTTTGTTCTGTTCAAAAGACTATTTAATTGTTTCAGATCTTATTGGAGTCCATTGCACGCACGGCCTGAATCGCACCGGGTACTTTATTTGCAAGTATCTCGTGGAGAAAATGAACATGGCCCCGGATGCTGCTATCGAACGTACGTATCGATCTCTATCAATTTTTACCATTTCGTGATTCCACATGCATTGGGCCTGTGTGAAAAGAATCGATGCGTGGGTGTTTCGGTCAAATCAGGTGTCATAGTCATAACTGTAATGGTAATGAAAATTCGAGCGCATATAAATTTCAATCGCAAGCTAGTCGACTCGCTGTTTGGATGGCTCATGGTGTCGCACTTTTAAATCAACGCGCTCGCCGCCACAGCCGCTCCTCTAATGATGCATCACGTCGTTAGCCCGCTCAGCGGCGACTCATTAAAAGCGAAACACTTTTAAGTCGCGTTAAAAGTTAAGCGCTGCGCATTAAACATCCGATGGTTGCATAAGAATACAACTTATACCTATGCGGTGCTTGGCATGATTTTGATGTTCTTCTCGATTCCACAGTATTTGAGACGGCTAGAGGACATCACATCGAGCGCGAAAGTTACACTCGGGATCTACGATCGTCCTGTAGGTGGCGCGGACGTAGCGATGACAGTTCGTCGAGATCCACATCCAATCATTCAATGATGTTGTCTTCGCATGGCAGATTTAGGGATCACTCATCCTCATACAGGGAGCAGTCAAGATCTCGGGATCGGGGTCAACAGAGTGTGGCAGATTGGCGTCAACGGGACTATCATGACAATCCAAATAATGCACGTTTCTTTAAACCCAGACAGCATAAACCAATGCATCATCCAGAAAGGTCGAACAATCGGGATGAGAGACGTGATTCGGAGGAGAGGTATCGTCGACGTAGATATGGAGGAGATGGGAGCAGAAGATAACAATTGTGGTGTTTAAATTTCATGAAGTACAATTTTTAATAGTATGACAAGAATAAAGTTTAATTCACAGTATGTGTTCATTTATTGCCCATAATATGAGTTGATATACCCTTTACATTATTCAGTTATTATGAGCCAAAGATGAACTCTGTGAAGGATACAATAACATGAAAAATCAAGAATCAAATCAACATTTTGGTTGAGAAAGGTTGTGGCCAAATGTAGATACATTTGGGTACATTTGGTTTGGGTAAGTTTAAGGCCAAAAGTAAGTAAGTGTAACCATATTCGTTGGCTATTTTCCACCTTCCAATCAATTTCATATCATCATCATGGTATTCTTAGAATGGACAGAGACGGGGAGCCTTCGTCTTCTGATTTCTATAATGTTGTTCTGCGGCACATTGTTTTGATCATGGTCACGGCCGATTGGAAGACGAAGGAAGACATGGAACGAGGAAGTAAATCATGATGAAGTACAGATCCTCAAACTAAGAACATGGAGGGAAGTGGCAAAGGCCAGGGAAGAATGGAAGAGGATAAGGGAAGTCAAGGCTCAAGTTGGGCTGTAGCGATAGAGAACAACAGTAAACCACAAGCCTTGATTAACATAGGAAGAAAGCAAAGAACTGGGCTAGTAATATTTGCTGGGTCTCGTTTTGGTCTGGTCTGCATTTGAGATTGTGGCAAACAAAGAACAAGCATATTAAGGATTGTTCAGAGATTGTCCTTTTTGAACTATGTTTTTAGGATACTGAACGAATAACCCCTTTAGTGCAGATGCCGAATCATTTTCAGTCTTGGGCCATTTTTTCTACACATTGCCCCGAGGGGGCTCTTGTTTCAGTAGTTCGCTATTCCTGCTATAGCACAACACAACTAACCTATTGATCTATTGTGGATACATCACTAGTCATGGGTGGAGAATGTATATTGAACAAAAACTAATTGTAAGATGTATTAGGTCGGCTCCCTGTTGAATTCAGCGAAAATTGGCTTCATGCTGCCAACCAGGGAAAGTCTTTACAGATTGCTGCAATACAATCTTTCAAGGAACTTACAAAGGAGTACAAAGCGTCGATTAACTTTCAGAAAACATGTATTTTAGGCTTAGGCTTATCAGGCTTCTTCAATTCCCTAATCCATCTTGCAAGCCCCAGGTTTTCTAGAACGTACTGTGTACTTAAAACCGTGTTTGAGCCATAGTGTATTTTCAGTTATTGAGCATCACTCCCTCGGTCGTCGTATCGATCACTGAAACAATAGTCGCACACTCTTGAGTCGCGTTTGTGCGTTGGTGGTGCACTGTTGTTTGCTCTACTCGTTTGTAAGCTGCTTTTGAGGAAAGTTCCTGGAAAGCACGGCGACCGTCGGAGGCGATCATTCACAAAGGCATTCCGTGCCTTACGTGCATTGCGTGTGCGTGTACACATTTAATTCGCACGTATTTCTCGCTATGCCATCGTCTCGTTCCTTTTTCTGCACCACCTTCGCCACCATGGGAGCCGCTTGGATCAAGGGCGATAAGCGCTTTGCCGAGGCGCCTCTTCTACAAACCTTGGTCAAATTCGTATCTTGATTGCGATGGGATGGGACTGGGAACATTTATAATTCGGTAGCGCTTGTATCAAAAGTGTAGTAGGAGCGAACGCCGATGGGCATACATGTACGTGACTATTATTCGCCTCATTCAGTGTTTTAACAGCGTATCAGCGCACTGATCTGGTGCCACCGATAAATCGTCCGCTCCTTCCGTAGTGCGAGTGTAATAAGTCGAGAAACAATCGCAGCGATGCATCTCCAGCGATTAAATTAATGTGCCCTTTTTGTCCTTTTCGAACCATCCAGCTCTATTTTATATTTTTAGTACTTAATTAGTGTATCTTTGGTCTACGGTTGATAAGAAGGCGCCTCTGGTCGAGCATGCACGCTGCAAAGGCGTTTTGTTTGCGCATTCCGAACGAACCGAACCGTTGAAATCGCTGCCGATCCTATTAATTATTTGCTGGTCGGTGTTACCTTTACCTGCACGACCAACGCTCAAGCTAGTACAGTGTTTCTCAGAAGGGATGCGCTGCTCTTTGGACTTTTTGGAGCAGTTAAAACAGTTGTCGGCGAATTTTATTGCACGTGGCTGGGAGATGTGTTTCCGACTTTCGGCGTAACGCCGGAGTTTCGCTCGGGATAATGTTGTTTTTTATGCGGTTGGGGAAAACGCTGTTAAACCGAAATTAACGACGACGACTGCCCCTCCGTCGGAGACCAATGTTCGTGTAAATTGATGCGGTTGCACGCGGGGATTGCGCAAAACGGTCGATTTACTCGTTGAAATATCGGTCGCGAACGGTTACGTTTCTGGGTCGGAAGAGTAAGGACGAAACAAAGTTTTCTGTACGACTGGAATTTTAGGACTCAACAACCCAGAAACGTGTTTTTACCTTCGTGTATTTATGTACTTGCGAAGAACCTTAGACACTTTACTTTATATTAGCAATTTTTTGCCTTTTACACTGAATAAGTTGGGATAAGTTAAATTTACTTTAAACTCATTAGGGGTTTGGTATTAATTTTGATTTCCCAGATTATGAGAACTAAATTAGTCAAAATTACACCAAAGTTTATGGAAGCCTATTCACGTCGTAATTGAAAGTTTCCGTGAGTTATGAAACGACCACAAAGGTGTTCCATACCGCAAGTGTGTCATAAGACCAAGAGTGTCAATAAAGTTGTGTGCGCTACGACCTGCTAAAGTGTAATTCAAGACGGTTAATCTCACCTCTCACGAGCCGGTGGTGGTTAACCTCAGCTGCATTTCAAACTATCAATTAACGTCGAGAACGTCAAAGCAGAGGAAGAAACGAACGAAAGGGCGTCGACATGACGATGCACGTAAACGGGCTTGATGTTTAATTTAAACTTTTCGAAATTTTAAACAAATTCAAAGCTGAAATAAAACCTTTCAGTTCTAATTAGAGTCAAATTTCCAATTAGTATCGATGCCTAACAAGCGCTTGATGATCCCACTTTCTTTAAACGTGCTCTTCCCAAGTTAAAAACTGTTATATATTAAATGATCAATTTCAACTAACAAAATGTAGAAGACTGATGCTAGTTTCAATATAGATTTTGAAATATGCACATAGTATTTAATTATTTGCGTATTTCCCGAAACCCTAGGATTAAAAACGATGCACCAATTGATTTGCTTCAAACTCTAGGGCAGTTTTTCGTTTAATTTCTTAGAACCGATATTGGAACTCATGAAAATTCAGAATAATACCGGCGACATTTCGCTGGCAGAAAAGTAACCCGAAATCTGATTTGTCCGGAAAATTTTAATTTTATTCATATTTGCTATATTCCTATGAATACCTATCTTATGCCAGGCAAGACATTTGAAATTAATTTTTTAGAAGCCATATTCTAGTTCGCAGTTAGAAGTTGGGGCATGGGAAAGCCAAGCAGAAAAAGAAAGGAACCGGAAGGGAGAAGATTGTGAAGGAGAGATAGTTTGGAGAAAGCAAGATGAGGATGGTGCCGGTGGCAAATGGTGTACAGACGTCTGGAGCTGGTAGAAAATACTGAGGAGAGGCGTAAAATGGATGAAAAGAAACGAAATGTGGTGGTATCAGACCTGAAAAGAAAGGAGGTCGAGGATGTATGGAGAAAATTTGGGGTGGTCGTGCAAGTGAGAAGATGTGTGGAAATGGGAGTAGAGGGTACGAAGATCCTAATGGACTTGCGAGAATTGGAGAAGAAGAGAGAAGTTATAAGCGCCAGGGTGAAATTGGCCAGCACCAAAACGTGAGACTAAGAATCAAGGCATGTAAAGAAAAGGCAAAAGGGCAGAAAGTGCGCGTGAGTTTTCGGAGAATGATTGGGGAGGCTTACTTGGTTAGAGAAGGGTTTCGAAATGTTGGCGGCAAGGTGATGTCCAATCGGGGACAAGGTTGTGAAGTGTTCGATCTATTCTGATTTATTCTGTGGAATAACTTGCCAAGTTGAAATTCTATAAACAATGGCAAACATCCATAGCCAAACTAGTTGGGAGTTACCATGACTACGTCACAGGTTACTCGCCATACTCTTCCCCTCTAGTGACAATGAATGAAACTGATGTAGTTCTTGATAAGGAACGGTGTGAGACGTTAGACTTTCTATGCTGCGGGAACATTGAGATTAGAGGTCAGTCCGGCAGCCCTGGTAGGACTAATTTCGGGGATGGAATTCAGCTAAATCGACGGCAAACTACCACGATGTCATGACCGCTTCAGGGACGGACGTCATCTGACATTCACATGCGGATGGATTTCCCTTGACTCGGCGACAGACTAGTTCGATGTCAGAACTAATTAAGGATTATGGACCATTCGAACGTGGTGTTTGAAAGTTTTGTATATGTCGGTAATGCTTCTGGGGTATGAGTGGTAGTAACTTCGGGAAATTGAAGGTTCCCTGCTTTCGGCATCAACTTGTGGGGAGTTCGGTCTACTCTGATTTATTCTTGGCGAGTAACTTGCATGGTTAGGAAAGGGGTGGCAGAGGAAGGCCGAAATGTGGTCTAAAATAGGTGTCAGAAGGAAGTGCGATAACAACAAGGGAAGAGGATGGATGTGGTAACTGGATAGGAGAGCAGATGGAATGTAGGCGCCGGGTATCAAAGAGAAAACTTGGGTGAGTTTATGCGGGCTGTCGAGGCTGTCCACTGCAGAGTATATTGGGAGGGGACTGAAATGTTAAGGTGGGGAACTGAAAGGTGGTATGGGTCAATAGGGAGAATGACGAAACAGGAAGTGAAAAATGGAGGATAAGATAGGGGTTCTGACCTGTTCAATGTGTACAGAAGGAGACTGGCAAAGGGCTAGCACATTTGTGGCCGACCGTGATTAATTTAGAATTGAGGCTAATAACGTTGACATCGCCAATCTCAGAAAAATGACTCGACCAGATATTTTCTCTCATATTTTGCCCCTGGAGAAATAAATTTGCTAGAAACTCCTGGAACCGTTTTTCGTCTATTCTATTTCATAACCCTTATTGACATAGTCTTTTTTCCATCTAAGCCTATATCCCCTTTCACAATATAGAAATAATAACAAATATAACAACAAATCTTACCACATCTTATATAAAAATAAATATAAATACGTAAATGCTCAGTCAATGCTAAGTCATTTCAACCATCCTGCCAATCCGTCTCTTCTTCTTCTCCCTTATTCTTCTTATCATATCCAAACCGCTCCCCCTTTCACTCAATAACCTACCCAACCGAATTTCCAAGCTCCAACCAAGCCTCGTCCTATCTGCCTCCATTGCCTTACATTCCTCCATCAAATGTTCCCAAGAATCTCTTCCGTAGCCACATAATACACATTTAGTGAATTTTTGCGTCTTTCCTCACCTTCCCTGCCCTTCGGACCCATTTCTAGCTCGAGCATGGAGCCTCTTCTCAGCTACTCCCATCCCCGCGTCACTGAAGGCGTTGTCTTAAAATTACTTACAATTAGTGATAATGATTGTCCATTTATGTATAATTGCCAACTATCTAATCTAATTGTACGAGAGGAACAAATAAGTAGACCTTTGAGAAAAATAATAAGATATATAACTGAACCAATAACCACGAATGGGATAAAAAGAAAAAAGGCAAATAAGTAAGTGGAGGAAAACTAGGTGAAGACACAATTATTAAAAGAATAAAATACCAAAGGTCAAACTGTCAAACAAATAATGGAATGGCGACCTACCAGTAGGCGAAGAAGAGGTAGATCCAGGGCCGCATGGCTAAACGAAGTGGAAAGAGAGTAAGGAGTGGGAGTAAGTAACTCGAAAAGAAAAAATTGAAAACAAACAAGAATGACAAGCTCTAACACTATAATTTAAGAAAGAAATGAAGAACCCAGGGATTGATCACCACTACATACGTGATCAGCAAACCTCAAATGAGGTAGCGATACCGGAGAGGGTGACACTTGTATGTATGTATTTAATTGTAAGTAAACAAATCATACACCGATCGATTCGGAATAATTAAATTTGTAACAAAACACTACCAACATTACTTTTTCCCAACCCAAAAAACTTTTTTTTTAAATAAAATATTCAATTCCATCTTACAAAATATAGAATACTTTGATGTTAGTTTCATAAACAATTTTAAAATAAAAACATAAATTGTATTTAATTGATGCTACTTGACACTGGTAATTACGCTATGAGCGCAAAGTTAGCCTAATACGCAACCTTTCCTGGCATTATTACCATCAATATTATTTATACGCCGAACTTCGTGCATCATTCAATTACGATAAAATATGAATCCTGTTTTGCTGCCTTGGCTGGATTATCACCGGCACTCGCATCTCCTGTGCACTTACGCCTTGCACACACTTACATAATGCGCGGTATTAAGCTGCCGCGCGCGTCTTTAATCCGATGTAATAGATAAGTTATTGGTAGTTCCTTTCGGTCGGGAAGACACAATCGTATCAGGTTATTATTTATTTGCACATTACTTCACGACGCGACATGACGGTTGACTGGAGAAGACGGCACGATTAAATAAATAAATATTGGCGTGTATACTGGATGAGCTTCGGCTTAGTATACGTACAAATTAATTCAAATTGTCGCCATAAATTATCTCCTTAGAGCTTAAATTGGAAACTACGAAAAACGAGCGTTGTTGACTTCATGTATCATGCTTTTTTTTTTACTTTTGTTGAAACAAAAGTTGGACACACTTTTTTTCTTCTTCGAAGGTCAGTGGCGTGAACGTGCGCGAAATTAAGCTTTTGTTGGTCGGCGGTTATAATTTATGCGGCATAAATATTTTTATATGCGTGTGCTTAAAATGCCCTTCGTTATGCGGCGGCAGAGAACTGCGAGGGTGTTTTGCATGTACATAATGTGTATGCTCACTTGTGGGAAATTATAATAATCGATGTAATGATGGGTCATTCTTTGCAGATTCAACCGTATGGGTTGTAAATATGAAATTTCTCTTTATTTTAACAGTGCAATTGCTGAATAATGGCATGCTCCTGTCAGGTGAATGTATCTGGTAAGCTTGAGAAAAATACCGCTGATCTATATTAATTCAATGTGGAATATAGAATTTCATATTTCCTGATAAAGAAAAAGGTGGAAGGATTATGCAGCCCAAAGTCAGAAGAGGGTAACATTAGAAATCGTTATTTTTCTTTGAACACAATTTTGTTGGATTGAAACCCACTATTTAACAATATAATATGGTTTCATGTTTTGCATGTTGCATAATACTTTAGATTGAGTATTGAACAGAAAAAAGTAGCAAATAATCTTATTTTGATTATATTTACAGCAGAATAAACAAATGAGGCTAAAAATCCTAAAGATGAAATTCGCACATTTTATATAGGTTACAATATTATATACATTATATAGATTCTTGAAAGTTCTATTAAACTACGTAGCCATCAAATGGAGGGCCTAAAATATGAAATTCAAACTTATTAAAATATAATTTCTAATATACAAATGGTTGAATACTCGCTCATGGAGTAATTGCATCTCTATTAAATGTAGTTTATTTTAGTATATCTGATGAAACCTGAAAATAGTGGAATTTAAGAAATTAAACGTAGAAAAAGTTTTATTTCGAAAAATTACTAGATTTAAAGTTCTCAAATATTATCACATTTCCCGTAATCAACGTATGCATCACTAATACTCATACATCACTTGATTCTGGTTTAAAGTTACTACAAAATACTGGAACCGTTTTTCGTTTAATTACTTTGAACCGATAGTATGTGTCAGGAAAGTTGAGTGGAATAACGGTCACAAATTTGTAGCCAGAAAAGTGACTAAAAATGACTTGCCTCAAAGATTGCACTTTTGCATATTTGAGAGCAAGTACTTAGTAATAATTTTTCCTAACTCATTCACACAACTACTATCATACAGTCTTGTTTGAACGACCTTGCTTTCAAATATGAAATTCAAACTTCTCACTAAATTGCCAACTTCAATATAACATATATATTGCACTTTTATTTATATTTGCTATATTTCTATGAATACAAATCTTGTACTAATCGATTCAGATGTAAATTTGTTACAATAGTTTTTCGTTTATTTGCTTAGAAGCGATATTATAATTAATAAAAGTTGTGTAGACTGTTGCTGTCAAAAAAAAAAAAAGAATTGAATTGCTCACATTTAGTACCAAAGATTGTTCTTTTATTTATATTTACCAACTATCTATGTACACAAATCATATACGAATCATTTCAGAATTAAATTTTCTACTAAGCCCTACGTATTTCGATGAATTGTTCACAGTGTTCACTGATCAACGAAGCCTCTCTTTATCTTCGGCTTTCTTCACTCAGTGCTTTTTTACCTCTTTTACCACCGTGCTTAGTAGACTTTTTACACACGTCGCCGTGATTAAACGGTCATCGCTTGTTTGATGGATATTTTGCTCTCGGAAGTGTACATCGAAGATCTGGAACAATACGAATTTTAAAGTTGGGATTAGAGTCTATACAAAACTGTTGTGTTTGAAGTACAGGGTATTCCAGTATATCACACAATCGCAAACTTTTACAAACAAGGCGCAAAATATTGTAAATTATTGCAACCCAATATTTTAAAAGATACTAGGCGTTCTTTAATACTTAAATGCACAAGCTGAAAATGATTTTTTTTAATTAGTTCAAATCTGTGAATCGCTGAAAAAATAGAATACTTCGTGACCATTAAATATAAAATATGACATACTCTTTCTATAAATAAAGTAAAAATCATTCCAGGAGTTTATAGGAAATTTTTCTAAGAATTAATTGGCGTTTGATTTACATTTCTATGGATAAGAAAATTGTGAGAATAGATAGAATCTTTACTCATAATCAATTCTTAGACAGACTCAACTTCAGCGATCTGTAATAACGCTACTAAGTAATTAATCGAAGAAAATCCAACTGAAGAGTTAAGCAAATTTCTATCTAAATCGATTGGTTTAAGATTTGTGTACATAGGGAGCAAATATAAATAAAAAGTGCAAGTTTCGCGACATCTTTTGGCTGCGAAAATGTCGCCGTTATTACACTCAATTTTCATCAGTTCTAATACGCTTCTAAAAATCTAAATGCAAAATTGTCACAGCAGTTTGTTGTAAATTTCACTCGAAATCGAATGGTGCATGATTTATATCGCATTAAGGTAAAAATGAAAATAATTGACAACTCTAACACTAGACATTTTTCGGAAGACACTATTTTTAAACGTAGTATTTCCCCATAATTACACAATCTTTAGGCTTTTCTGGATATACCGAAACATAGTACATTTAAAGGAGAATCATTTACTTCATGAAAGAGAATTATACGATTAGTATATTAGGAGTTATTTTAAAATGAAGTTTGAATTTCACATTTGATTTCTACCAATTGGCCGCTATCGTCGAACATGGGTCCTTCTAATCTTATATTTCATAATTTTAAAATATTTATTTATTTATTATATCTTTTCTATTATTAAAGGATCATCAAATAATTGTACCTCATTTCGCAAAACATTTTCCAGTACATATTATAATAAGAAATCCTTACAAATCGTTTTTGGATATATAAAAATAATGAGAGATAAACTTGTCCATTTTGTTTTTGTAGTAAAGGAGCCAAGAAACCATTATAGTAATGGACTAGACACTTTTTGTGGATGCAACCTTTTCTGTTATTATAAAGGTTGTTTTGATAACCGGCGAGAAGTTTCACTTATTTATTTCATTCATGGACAGACGCCATCATTCTATCTGCATTCATCTCTTCTTCATCTTGGGATAGTAAAACTTTATAGCCACTACTGGATATCAATGTGTGGTGTATTTTTTTATTCTCACAGCTCTGCCTCACTATGGTTCCTCTCTCTGTTAGCCGGCGGAGAAGAGTAGCAGCGATTTATCTCAGCAACAATTCGCTCCTTCATATGCCTACATGATTCGGAAGTTGCTGCAAGTCTCTCGCGGTTGCGCCTCCGCGCCGTGATAAAATGCACACGCCGGCCGTAAACAAACACGATTATGTAACTCATGCTAACTTAATGCAAGTGAACATAATTTTAACGTCGGGGCACGTATCAAATATCAGTAGCTCGCCAGGCGCAAGGTGTTGCGACTAATAAATAAGGCGCCCAAGCAGCGGCGGTTTGAAAATTGTGTGTACACTTTGAAGATATGCATATAGGGAATGAAATAATGAATTAGCGTAGAAAGTAATGGCGTCAAGCGCGCATACCTTGATGTCTGCCAAGATTCGAGGCGTAAACAGTGTCAATTGGTAACTGATACGCACTTTTGTGACCTTTTCACAAATCACACTCCATGCATCAACACACTTTCCAACATAACACCGCTGATGGAATCATGCAAACGATGGTTGGAATATGATACTAATGCGGGCTTCTGTTTGTCTGCATGACTGTGAGTGAATCGCCAATGATGGTTGAAAGAGAGTATGATAAACATTTGCCGATTGCTAGCAGGTGTAAGTTGGACAAGTGAAAATTGTTCTTTTTATGCACTATGCTTGTTCAATTTGCATTTGCCAATGAAATCTGCAAACGATTTCCATCTTCTTTTCAAATTGACAACTTGATGACAATTTCCGCTTGAAGGAGGAAGTAAAATACGACGATAATTACTCCTTCAACGCAGATAGAATATTGAAGAATATTGAATCCCCACATTAATTAATAATTTATTAATCTCAAATCGCATGACTTAATTCAATCTCTTTATGGTCTTCCTAATTTTTTTCTTGATATTCATTCTATTAGCTTACATTTCCTCAATTAAATAAATCATTAATAATGTGATGTTGCACGATGTAGACACCTGGTACGTGATGATTTGTCCTTCGTTTGTTACATTCAGCGCTTGTAATTTAATATTTCACTTCTTCACCTTCGTTGGCATTGCATTTTTTCGACACATACATACCACACATATTTTACACACACTTTTTTCACACGTATCCACATTACATTGCAGAAATCATGGTTGCCAGTTTCCCTACACCCTTTTCATACAATTCAACAACTACGAAAGTTTCGTAGAATCGTATTCTCTGATGAAATTGTTAATATTTTGAAAATAGTTTATGAATATTTATAGGTGCGAATGTGACGAATTCTGGAAAATTACGATTGAAGTAAGTTTTGGTAACCCTAAGAGACATTAAAGGGGAATTTTCACGGCCAGCGTAACCGGCAATGTTGATAATGTTCATTATATACGGCTAACGGTCTTTGAGAGTCATGCGTCTCAATATTACCATAACATAATTATTAGATTTATTTATTTAGGTGTACCGGCGTGAAACGTAAAAGTCGCAGCGAATTACGTATGCAAACATCGCAAATGAATGCTATCTAAGTTGGCACAAACAGTTTTTATGCGTAATAAATCATAGGCGAGCGAGAAAAAGTGCGTTTATATGTATTCGTAATTTACTGCAAATAAGTGCCCACACGTTTGTACACGGCATGTTGAAAAATCACTTCTTCAGAATCTTCAATTTATTGATTTGTCATTGATTATGATCTTTTGATGATTATTATCTAATTTACTGCATTAGGAAGAATGCAGGTGAATTCATTTATAGATGGCAACTGATTATTTGTTCCATGATGAGGTAAAATAGTGTTGGGCTAAGGGAATCACCTTGCCTTACTTCTGTTCCTACCTTTTCTGTTAGCTCGTTATCTATGTAATGTAATAAAATAATTCTCAATTCTAATAATACAAGTCCGAAATGCATGGTAAATACATGCATAATACATGACCGAAAAAGGAAATTCAAAACAATAAGATTCTTTCTCATGTGATCCCTAAATTTGGAAGTAGCGTCGTGTGTGTCGTTGATTGCATTAAATATCAGACATTATGTTATTGTTGTATTATGCAGTTATTGATACACGTGGCCGATACGAAGATGTGCGTACGAGTACGTATACTTGGGTGGGCGGGCTGCATCACAACTTTTGAAACAATATAACAAACACGAAATTTATGTAACGCATTGTGCGACGCTGCTAGATCGCTGACGGGAAAAGTGAACGCGGATCGTGATCAAAAATAATTACTATTCTTATATATCTTGGACACACATCGTGAAACAATATGAAAATTAATATTATATTGAATTTTTGATATGAGAATAACGTATACAATCGACACGTGGTTATTTCACTTTTAGCTTTAATTAATTCCTCATCAGATGTACGACGACGATGAACAATAGTGTTGAACATTTTAGTACGCCATGTAAAAGAATGTATCTAGATAACGTAAGTATAGTGTGATTAGGCGTATTAAGGCGTACGTAAACAGATCGCCACGGCGTTAATCTCGCCTAATGCCCCCACAAGCTAATGAATATGGAGCAGATTAATTGGCCATAAATCAATATAGTTTAATTGAATTAATGCCGGGACACGCCTGACGGGCAATAGAATTGCACTCATTTGCATTCGCAGGTGGGCTGCTGCTCGCGGTCGCTACTGTAGGCGCAATTAAATCCAAATAATTAGCTACCGCATATTTGCACGCATCGTCCGACGCGCGCCTCGACATCCGATCGTCACATCTAAGGAAGAGTGGTTGTGGTGGCGGTGGCGGCGTGCGGCGGCGGCGATGGTGGGGCGACACAGTAGCAGCCCCGCAGCGGCGACAAGAGAGAGCGCCGATCGCGTGTGATCGGCATGCCGGCCCGCCGACGGGTCAGTTCAGTGTGCCGCCGTATATCGACCCTCGTGGAAGGGCCACCCCCGTTCGCTTCCATCGCTGCCGCCGCCGCCACCGCAAGCCGACCCGATGCGGCCACCGTGAGCGATATTACCACATGTACGACATTACCAGGTAAATACGTATCTTATTAATTTCTCCATACATTTTTTTGTATAAACTCTCCTGGAAATTATAAATATTTGAATTGATCAGCCTGTCGCATGTTCTCTGTTAAGTTACGATGAAATTTGTGCAATTAAACTTTTTTTTAAATTTAGATTTTTCACCAAATTTTAGATTTCTAAATTTATTAAGTGAAAAATATATCAATATTTCAGGAGGTATTATTGATTAATATGTCTATGTTAATATGTATGTGTCTATACCGGTTTTTACCGGTCATATCTCAAATAAAATAAACTTAGCAAATTGAACCGAATTATAAATCCGGGCAATTAATTCAGTTTGGCGCCTCAAATATTTTTTAAAGTGAAATATTACTATAGTAATACATTTCTAGTTATAAGTAATTGTAAGTAAATACACACCCACACAATGTTCTGTCTCACATTGCATTTTGCACACACAGTTGTGGGAAAAGTCAACTATTTCAATTGCACAACCTGTCGAATGTCCCCCGATAAGATAAGCAGACAATTCGATAATTCAACAATAATAGAAATTGCTCTATAGAACTCCCGCGCGCCGATTAAGGCCTCTAATTGTTTACATTTAACTATTATTAAAACATTTTTTCCAAGACCTATTTTATCACCGTTAGTAGGCGTTAATCCGCGCCGATTTTTTGCCACCATCTTATCATTCGACACATTTACCGAGTGCAATAAAAACACTATCGGCTTGTCTGTGAAATTGCCCGCGCTAATAAATTATTGTCGTGACATTTCTCCAATGTAACTAATTACAACAAATAACGCAGCGCCTCTAGAAACGATCATAATTCATGAAATAAAATTGTTCGCCGGCCGTGCTTGCAGTCTTGCAGCTCTGCCGCTCTGGAACATACAGAGTATGAAATATTATAATAAAGTTTCCACGCTGGCCGTGGATAGAAAAGAAACGAGTTTGAAGGTGCCAAAGGTGTCAATTCCACACTTGCACGCGAGTTTCGAAACATTTAAAACACTAAACGAACAAATAAGTAAATTACACGTGGCATTACATTAAAAGATCAAAGTCGGATAAAGAAGCTGGTCGTCGCGCAAAGGAGGCTACTAGCTCCTTTGCGAGACGACGACGCCGGACTCGCACAATAAATATTATACGTCTCTTCGACTCTTCAAGTGTACGCATATTAAGTGCATATTTTTGAGTGCATAAATATTCTCATACACCTTGAACACAGTGGGGATATTTTCAGACGTTCCGATCATGAATATCTTCAATGTTGGTCCTACTTCTCTTCTCTGATACCACGATCTTAGTTAGTTTTGTAAGAGACGTCTTCTCAGAGATGGTCTTGGAAAGTTGTACAAATTTGATGAGAATGATACAATTTTCGACATAGTGTATATTCGGTTGTTCCTGCTCTCATGGGAAAAAGTACTGTTAACGCATTTACACGTTTACACACTTCGATGTGGCTTGGGCGAGGCCTTGTGAAACCTGACAAATAATGTCCATTTGTAACGAATCTATTTGGAACGGTCACCGGTGGAAGCAAAGCCTGGCAGAGAAGCGCTGTGACATCGGCAAGTGACTTCCGAGAAAAATTACTTTGTGTTGTCGAAGGTGTGGACCAGGCATGTGAAGTTACAGGTGTAAAAATGAAAACTATTAACGCAGAGAGCACCTAGAGTTAGTTGCCTTTGGGAGGTATTAGTAACGCGCTTCATTTCTTCCCAGTGTATTATCTCTATTGAGATTCAAAATATATTGAAAGCTTGCAGAATAATGCGCTTTTCACGCCTAGAGAAAGTCATGAAATCCAACACCCGACCTTTGAATACCTGCTAGTAATTTTATCCCAGAGCTTTCAGGATTCTATACTTAATTAAGACATTAATACGATAATTGTCGAGGTTATAGTAAGTGATTTGAGGATGCGAGTCACGTGTGTATGATAAAGGTCAAGTCGCATCTAATTTTACGCAATTTTTACGAACAACTCCACCTTTTCGGTACCTCAATCGAAGCCTTCGGCGCTAAGTTTGTAGGAGGTGCTCAATTGATTTCGAAAATATCCGATGAAGTCATAAAACTAAAAAAATGCATATAATTACTAAATTTCGTGATTTTTGTGGAATGTTTACAGATTTATCTCCGTAATCAATTGCCTCAGTAATTCAAGGTATGCACAGTGAACGAATTCATTGTTTACAATCTGAGGAAACATGTGAACACATTCCAATCACTTGAAACACACGTGTTGCGACACATGATCGAAAAAAACACGAACGAATTATTTCGTGATTTTGTGAGATGGGTATTTGTAAAATAAACGTTTAACTTATCTTGACTGTTGGTTCCTTCTAGTAGGTTTTAATCCACATTGATTATATGTCAAACCCCTAAACATTTATTTTTATCTTACTTTTTATTTTTTTTAAATAACATGGCAATATTACCGTTTGAAATAACACCTTTTTGCCAAAATAAAAGATTAGTTAGCTTAATGGATTACTTTCAATGTGAAACTTGACAACATAGTACAATCAGAATCGGGTGAGATTTAATAACACGTCGTGAAATTTGTCCGACAACCCCGACGCAGACGGTGACATTTTTATCAATAGTTTGCTTTATCAGGCAATTTTTTACATTCCTGGTGATTCGCTGATATCATATTGGCGCCGCCAATAAAGCCCCCTGATATTACCTCACACGACAGGAATTTGATACAATACACTATAATAACAATGACTTCGAATTTCTACTAAATTTTATGATCCAACTCACATTTTTGAGTGATACTTGTTCGCCGGAACGCAACCTCTTGAATCGCCGATTAGGATGGAATATCTGAGCTAATTAGGTACGTGTTTGCAGTAAATATGGTACAATCAGATAAACGTGTGTTTCGGTTGCTAATTGATTCAATTAGCAATTGAATTTATTCGCATTGTTTTTGCGGCTAGAGGAATGTTAATTTTCTCATTGTTATTTGCGTGGATTGGCGTAGGAAAACAAAAGAATGCTCAATAATTTATGGTATATAAACATTGATAAGGCTTTCTTGGTATACAGGCCGGAATGTTGGGCGCACTAGTCTCAGCAGTCTCACAGTCAGAGCTAAACAAATTGCTGAAAGTGTCTCCAACGTTTGACTATCTTCGCTTGATATTTATATTTGTGATGCAGCTCGTTTATTCTAAATGCTCAGAAAACTTTCTTTTCTGGATGAGCTCCGCGTGTGGATCCTATTATCATTTATTATAAAGGAATTTAATACAGATGCCACTTTGCGCGCCGAATCATTAATCATACACTACTTATATTCGATTCGAATGAAGATGATTCAAATGTGGAATGTGGGGAATGATCATCATGAGATTCCATTCAATTCCAGTCAATTTCTTTCCAACTTTATTTGACATTAAAAATATCTTCCTTAAAAGGAACAGATGTTTTTTAGAGAGAAAAAAAACTGTATTTAAAATATATATAAGTGAAAAGATTTGGTCACCCTAGCTGATAGGGAGATTTACAGGTAGCCGACGTTTCAATTAATCGAAAGTCATTCCGATTGTAGTTTGGGTGGCGTGTTCGGTGCGCGTTTGCAATTTGCATTCCGGCCATTCTCGCGCGCCAATAGTGTCTACCTTGTAGGCGCATGTACCTGCAAGTCTCTTAAACCAGTCGACAGGCGAGTGTGCCACCACGTACGAAGGTGTGCATGTTCGCGAAGGCGAGATATTCGATACTGAGATTTATTGGCGGGAGCGTGGCATAGTTCAAGTATGCGTAGCTCCCTACAATTGCATCCAGGGGGATAAATGTGGACGATTGGATGTTAGCAATGAATTTATTTCTGGAGATTAAACAAATACAAATCTTGGAATCTTGAGGGTTTTATTTTGTAAAGTTAAAAATAATAAAATATTAATAATATATAATATAATAAAAATATGCATTTTTACAACGAAGGACCATGAAAATGTATACGTTTTGGAGGGCCTTGAATAGTTGTAAAGAGGCAATAATCCTTTGGCATGTAACGGCGATTCCTAATTATGGCAGTAAGTTTTTTCACCAATATTCGCTAAAATAAATGAGAAAAGCGTGTTTCAGGTGGACTGAATTTTCTCATTTTTGCAAAAAAAGCGTGCATTAAGAGATCGATAGCTGCAACGGTTTAGGAATTAACATGTGATTTTAGAACTTTTAGCATATATTCGCTCAAAATATATGAGAAAAACGTGTGGTAAAAAAAAGTCAGGTGCGCCATAGCAAAAAGTACGATACTCGCACCCAATGCACACGAGTAAATGTTGTATGAAATCAAAAAAAGTCAAGAAGTTAATAACGAAAGATTTAAACCTTAGTATGTATTCGAAGCGATTTTAACCCCATTTATCTGAACACATTGAAGGTGCTTATTTAAGATTATAGAAGTTGCTGCTAACTTCCTACCGGTATACGCACATAATACGCATACCCGGTGGTTCTAAATCAGATTCCCAGCACTGCTGAAATTTTCAAATTACCCCCGGGCGCCGTCCCCCGGCCGCCATAATGCAGTTGAAGCTTTTGACGGCTGGCATTCGCGCTGTATAAGGAGCGCCTTAATAGACTCGCGCCGCCGATTTGCAAATGCGACGTGTTTTTGTTCGGTAGCAGGCGCTCGATTCCGATGCATGCGAAACGCACATGTTTCCATGTGTTTCCCGGCGGTGCGCGACCGCTCATTGTCCAGTTTCGCTCGCGTATGCCGCCTCATTGATGCTGAAAAATCGCGCCGGTACTGTTGTGGCAGATGAAGTCAACGACCACCACATGGGCTCGCTGGTACGCATTCGCAGAAATCGCGGCAGAGTTTGCAAAGTTAGCGCTTCGCACAATCGCATCATGCGAGCGCGTCGCGAAAAACTTCGCTGGCAGATTGGCAAATAGTTGGGGGATAGTTCTTTGCTTTTTCGGCGTTTTGTCTCATATTTTCCTATTGTTTGTCGCCGTTGATTCTTTCTATTGTGCAAAAACGCATCGATCATAACTTTCCAGGCGGCAATTTCGAAACTTTTCCGACGCAAAAGCCAATGCATGCCTGATGCATCCTGGCACAATTTATTCTCCACATCCGTTCGGTGCGAAACCCCAGCGAATTTTCCAGTTTTTTGCGTTCCGCATCGCTCGGTGCGCGCAAAGATGGAAAATAACAAGTAATTTCCTGACGAAGCTTTCCCTGTTTGCCATCCGGAGTCTTACAGCGAGATCCTTGACTATCTCCTCGACAACTGGCATCAAACTCTGATGAAATCTTGAATCCTCGTTGATCTTTTCAATACCTGTGGCAAAACCTCTGCCATTTTTGCCTTCTACCGGCGTCGCAGCGACGAAAATGTAAAATATGAAAAATGTGTACTTTTAGCTTTTATTTCCCGTGTCTGGTTGGTTCACTCGACGATGATGATGACGGCGGCGACGTCCACAAATATTGACACTCGCTTCTTGCGCTTGCCGTTATTTACTAGGTCGATGCGCTCGGCCGATAACAATACGACGTTTCTCGTACGACAACTTCTCTCACCGGCCATGTTTCTCACTGGGTTTATCGCGAGATGCAAGTTTAGATATTGATAACAAAGACAATTTAAATTAAACTACTTGTTCCGAACTGGTGATGCTCCAATTACGTGGCAATCCAAAGCAAAGGGCACGCAGAGGCCATGCTTAGGTTTGTTTTCGTTGCCTACAAACAGGATTTCTAACCGTAACTAATAGAATTTACAAGTTCAAGCATTGGTTAAGCGCACCATGTACCGAAGAAGGAAACAAGAGGCGAACAGTTGAGAGTAGAGAGGAAGCAGCTAAGCACATATTTGTTTTATTAAACAGAGAACCCGATTGCATGCGGGGCTCCTGAACGCGCTCCTTAATAAATACACATGTAGCTCTTTAAAGTTTTTCGGCTTCCTGGTCGATGGTCCTAGCCGTGGGGTGCTATTCATTGTAATTTGTATCAATTTAACACGATATTTTCCTGTTTGTACAAGGCATGACGTGGTTTCAAATTGATTTTGATTTTATCCATTCGATTTTTCAAGCCTAGAGCATTATAGTTTTTGGCGAAGAATATCTCAGAAACTAACAATCCGATTTTAACTTTCATTTGTTACAAATATGTGTTTTGTTGCAACTGGAGAGATAAGCTTCTTTTTTTGTTTTATATTTCACCCGGTGAGTTTTTTTTAATTTTAAATTTATCCTGTCATTCAAGTTTATATGAGTCGAGCAATCGCCGCGTATTTACTTATCTCCATTACCTATATAGTGGAATAGCGGATGTCCAATGTGCAATAGAGACACTTCAGGCGTAGCGAAATTTTCAGTTGGTATAACGACCTTCAGTTGCTGCTAACTGCCTTTCGATACGCTGGTGTTAATTAGATTCTAGTATTACTAAAATTTTGAAATTTTAGATATGATCCTAACTTATATTTCTAACAGTAAGGAATAATTTATTGTAATTTAAATCAATTAAAATATTTTCTTGTGTGTACTGCTCGATTTTCAAAGGCTGCGCATACGCTTATCTCGGTTTTCTGCGTTGCCTCGCGAAATAGTGTATGTGCAATGTGCAATAGTGACAAAGGATCAAGATTTTCAGTTGGTATAACGACTATCAGAGGCTGCTAACTTCCTTTCGATGCGTTAGTCTTATATTAGAATCCAGTAAAGCTCAAATTTTCAAAGATTGAAATTCTTTATATATTTTCCTAACTTATATTTCTAACCGTAACGAATAATTCATTGTAATTTGTATTAATTGAGCATATTTTCTTATGATTTGAGCCTGAAACAAGCTTAAATCCCATCAAGTTTAAACATGTTTTTTCTTTAGCGTTTTTTACATAGTTTTACCATCGATGACATCTCAAGGTACTTGTATAGTCATAGCTGCAAGTCGGAATCAATCTCGAATGATTTATGCGACTTGCTCAAACTACCGGTCTTCAAGACGATCTCTGCTCATCTCAGATCTTAATCTAGCAGATTGATCAGTGCGTCATTTCTATTAGCTGCTCCGTGGTCAGGCATCAAGTATACGCGGCAGTTTTCGTGGCCCCGGCGCTTTTATTTTTTCGATTGAATAAACATCGACCGTGGCCGTGGCGACGTTTTTCGTTCGGGGCACATTCCGCAGCGCAACGTTTTGTCGCCGCTTGAGAATATATGCATATGATGATTAGCCCTCGGTGTAATGATATCGCTGCGGCTTGCGGTGCGCTCGCGCAATCAACGTTGCGTTCGGCGTGCGTAACCTGTAATTAAACCGGCATTAAAAACATTATTACATGGCTTATTACGTGCTGCGCGCCGGCCCGATGCCAGAGCCACCGCTGCACATATCGGAAACACATCACGTCGATCGATCAGATCCGAACGCGCGATCCTCTAGGCCTACGTGTTTGACATGCACAAACCTCATCCAAACCTCGTTTAACATCATTTATCGACACAACTTACGACGACTTAAAGGTGGCTTAAATATAGTTAATATATTTATAAATCGATTTGTATCAATGGTTATAGTCGTTGATCTAGAGTTAACTTGTCGGACATGTGCTAAAAACTTATTGAAGAACGTCGTTTTTTTTTGCTTGGCTGAAAGAAAATGAAAGAAAAGTGCTTAGTTGAAAGTTGGAAATTTGGCGCGGATTCAAAACGGATAGTTTAACGCCATCTTTATAGAAGTGCAGCGCACAATTCTATTCATGGCATCGGAGTGAGTATACTTCATTGGGTTGAGTAGCAGTAGCGAATACGTCCGTCGAACGTGTCACAATATAATCACAGCGTGACTGCTGAATGGATTGAATGGATCATTGGATCGCGTCCAGCGGTGAAGTCGAAGCGCCATAGTAGACATGATAGCAGATGAAACCAGACAAGCGTGATTCGATTATAATCACGCCTGCTGCATTGTGTCGACCTGGTGCATGTCGGTCTAATTCGAAACAAATCCACACCTCCACCTACTCAATCATGTGCACCAGTATGATACTGGCGTAATTGCTATCGTAAAAAGATCTGATAAGAAAACAATAAAACTCATAATAAAACAAGTTCAACATTTGATAAATCTTAATATTTCTGATTTTTTTCTTTATAAGTAATCGAAAACATTTATTTTTGGACTGAATTTTATATAAAATCTTTTAATTGCGGCTAGGATCCTACAGACTTGGGTTATATGAGCTGAAAATACAACGCCGACATACAGATACGACAAGTATCTCCTCACCTTGATTTGTAATCGGTATTGTTTCTCGAGTCTTGTTTTGAAACTCCTTTTGTCGGTGGGGAAATAAATTACTCGCGCTTATGAAACACGCCTTTTTCTCTCCGGTGAGCAGCCCAAGCACGTTGAGCACCAATTGTGAGAGCTTTCAACTCTTTCAGCGTGCGTCGCGCTTCGTTTTCTGGGTCTTCGTGGAGGAAGCCGCAAACCGCGCGCCGAAAAGTGAATCACGTCGACGAGTGACGGCGCTAAACGCGGCCGGACGACATCAAAGACTCCACAGATGCGTGGAGGTCATGTCCACCCACAAGAAGAGCCGGGCTCATCCACGGTGTGCCGCGCTCATCATCAGTCACAGCGCGAGGAGCGGTGGTCACGAACTGGACAGGCTGCAACGATTTTTTCACGCATACGAGGTTATTACGAGAGTGATGATGTCCGAGACGTGAACGAGGACGCATTAGGACACCACTCCGGACACTCGGATATTGTTGCCAAGCGATAAAAAGCCATTTTGTCAAAGCAAACGATGGACCCCGGAGAGTGCAATTAAATTTATCTCAATTTTTCGGGGCGACAGACGAACGCACACGAACCCGCTGGGGCACCATTTCAATCGTGTTTGGCTGGCGCGTCAAAGAAGGCCGCACACACGCGCCATTTCATAATTTACACATCTAACATCGCTGCGCATCTCGCATTCCTGCAGCATGTCTCCGTGGCATTTATGGACTGCGATTTGATGTCGCCATTAGGCGCTGGGTTCCTTTGCCAAGAAAGGCGTAAGATGTGCGGACGCTCCGATAAGACGAGTAGTGACAATCATATCAAAGCCTCAGACACCAGAGCCAACAAAGACACGACAGCTGAATTGCAAATAACTTGGCGTGTGTACAACACTCGCAGCGAGTCAACGATTCAATGAGTAGCTTGATTGTCTGCATACTGTCGAAGCTCAATCTTCCACAAATGTCGTACTATGGCAAATGTTCCGACAAAATATCTCTTCGAGCGGTTCTCTTATGATGTCTTTACCGCTCCGACTTTTACCTCAAAAGAGCGATGAAGTAAAAAGCGTGCAATATGCATAATAACATGCTGTTAAGGTTGAGTTTCTCATGTTGAGTATGGCAACGCCCCTTTTCACACAATTTAAGGACACACGGCACAATTATATATTTAAAGGCAAACGACGAAATCTTACATCAAAAACGTGTTTTTGAACTATAGCGAAATCATCTCAAATACATTTGTAAAAAGAACCAATAATGAGGCAAGGTGAAACCAAATCATTTTCTTTTGTTATCATGAATTTCTATATGAATATTTCACAACACCTCTTGCAAATAGCATCTTCTGAAGGCATAACTATATCAAACATAATTTCATACGATTGCATTCCTTGTGGTTCATTATTTTCAAATAAGCTACAGCATGTACATTATGCTGAGCAAATACGGCGTTTCGACATGCCGCAAACGTGAAATCCTCGACTTCTTCAGCTCCACGCAACGATGGAGCGCAATGAGATGAGCAAATACCAGCGGGCTGTGCACAATTAGTTAGAATGGGGAAGCGAGGTCCATGGAGGTCCCGCCGATATGTGGATGTCGTAACCTGTGTCAATCTGCACACGAGCGCCGCACATGCCCGGCGACGAAATTATTCTCGAGTGCTCAAGCCAGTCACCTGTCAGCGACATATGGACACTCGAACGAAACCAGCCTGAACCAACATACTCGAGCCTCCGCGCCAATTCACTCGCACCGAATAAATCCCAATTGAATCGTGAGGTTTTTCCATTGCCAGTCAGCCGACGCGTACTCGTATTTATTTAACCCTCCCCCGAAGCGTACGCGCGCACGCGGTGTCGGTTTCATTCATGCCTCCTGAAAGTGGGGTTGATTACGCCTTGCGGCTGCGAAACCCCTCTTTACGTTTATTACGCGCCGAGCCGGGCATTATAAATTTAATTGGGAGAAAAGGGTTGTACCATCCTTCCTCCACGTCCACCCATCTATGCCAGGGTCTCTCAAATTGTGGTACACATGGATATGACGCATGAGGAAACTATTCATTTTTAGAAGTAACTCCATCTTGCAAAAATGTATAGTTTCCGGTGCATTGGCTTCATTTAGGAAGGCATTGTAGTAGATGCCGGCCTTGCATTATTTATTTCTACTACTAACAGCTCTTTTTATGGCGGGAACTTATTCCAATTTTCTTCAAAATTTGGTGTAAAAGGTGGTGTTTGATGAGATGTTTCGGATCATGTCGTGATCACCATGTACCAATACCGAAAGTTTAAGAAACACTGATCTATACAGTGTGTGGTGTATGATGCCACAAGCTCTCATTTATTTTTTCCCAAACGCCGACTTCCATCGATTTCCAACACAAGATCATCATACGACGAGGCAATTTTTAGAAAAGAGCGCCATAACTCGCCGCAGCGCCACGTGAGCTCTAACATTTCGCGTCATTTATCATTAATTTTACCATATTTAGTATAATGCGATCATAATAAATAATACACCATTTGATAGCTTGAATCTCCTGCCCTATGAAACAGCAGTTAGAATTTAAAAGTTTCGATTTTACAGTGAGTTATCAGGGGGGGACTTTACCCATTACTTATAATATGAAGAGGCCAAATACATTAAATAAGTCATATATCAGCATAATCTCTGTTTCATAGTCTATTTAATGGTATATAGACTAATATAATCTTGCTTAAATGAAATCCACCTTTTAGTGTGAATATAGAAGCGCGCAGTGAACCATATGTAAATTACATATGCGAGATTTGACTGCGTAAGTTCGCTTGACGATGGCGTGAGTGAAACGCATTTTTGTGCTTACCGAAAGCGAAATTACACGAAATCGCAACTCTTATATGGACAATTTACATGCGGTTCAGTTCGCGCTTCTACATACATCCCAAAAAAAGAATCGTGCACAAGCAGGATAGTAATATTATATAGACTATTTAAACGAGTATAAAATAAAGAAAATGCTGATATATGACTAGTTGAATACATTTAACTCGTTTATATAATCAGCTGAAGGCAAATTCTACCCTTGATTACTCTATGTAAAGACTGATAATTCTAAATTCTAATTATTAATTATGAATGCAGAAGAGTTGAGCTATGTATTGATGTATCATTTTTTCTGATAATATTACTCTAAATATGGTAAAATTCATGATAAAACGATACAAAATGTGTATTTTTTAACGCTCATACGCCGCCTTGTCGATTTAAGACGCATTTTTCTTGAAATTTCCTGTCTGTGAATCGGCGAGAGGGTGGTCTCAAATTAATGCCGCTATGCCGCTACCCGATGAGTGGCAGGAGCAGCCGGCGCTGCCCCGATAAAAGATATTCTAATTTGGGATCTCGATTATAATTATAATTCCGTCTAACCCTAAAGGTGGAAGATGTTATCGGGCGACGACTGTAAGCATCTAAATTGATTCAAATAATCTCGGACGCGGCCGCCGTCAGAGGCAGCGTTAAAACTTAATCAACTTTGTTGGGCGATACGATAGAAAGCAGTTAGAACGCGCATTTTATGGTTCAGCAGTCGTCCGACCTGACTGCTGAACCACCAGGCAGCAAAGCGGGAGTGATTTGTTGATTGCAATGTTGTGGCAATTGGCTGCTAGTGGGACGCCGAAGACGTTCTGTTTGCGTAACGTTTTAGCGCACGCGGTGAACCGTTGGCGATGCCTGGCATCCCAACAAGATGCCCATAACGCAACCATGTCATACCATGGTTTTACCATCTATTAATTACATGCTAAGCAGGTAGGCACTAAGATTTTCATAAAAGTACCAATGTTACTATGTGAATCGAGCTTCATGCTGTTCCAAATCTAATATCATTAGAATTATAGTTCAGAAATATAGGTCAGATTACTTTCAGGTTATTATTGTCCACTTCATAAAGGTATCGATATATTTAGAAGGGGTACCTCCAGGTTTGTAGATTCATCAGTTTATTTGGGTGTCTAGGATCTGATTCGAATAATTTCCTACTAGTCCAACTCTGATCTGATGGTAGGTTTGTCGGCGTCTTTAACTGCATCTCCATGTTCTTCTTTAGAAAGCGATACCGCTCATATTTCTGATGCAAGTTCACTCGCGAGTGTGTTTTTTTCTTGACACCCTCACGTCATGTTTGGTTACATGATGAACTGGTCTCGCGCTCTCCATAACTCAGGCTTTCCGCTGAAATGCGCAATCGCAACAACGCCTCGTTGGTCGAGCGCGAAAAGTGTAATTAAATTCTGCCACTCATACGGCGCAAAGCGATGCAATGCTGCGGCGCAAATTTAATGCAACTCGTGACTTACCATCATCGGCGGTACCCCAGATGCACCGACACCGACATTTCGGTCGGAATATGCGAAGCTCAAGCATCACAAGCCTGTCAAAAGTATGTGGAGGGTTTCGCAGTAATTATTTCATTTCAGTTAACAAGACTCACCATGAAACAACAACATTTTATGGTATGCCAAAGTGGGCACCACTCGGCCTTCTTCTTTTCAGGTCTTTTTTTATTGGTTTGATTTTTTCCTAGAAAGTGTGCTGTGCAAATGATGAAAATTGTAAACAATTTTACACTTTACATGTGTGTGTAGATGCATCTATAAGTATTTATGAACAAGTATGAGTATATACGAATACGTATGACTATATATGAGTATGAATGAGCATATAAGTATGTAAGAGACACACTGCCGTGTCTGTCATTGTCTCGCCTCGCTATGTTGTACTTTTAGCCACTTGTTGTTTACACTACGCATTCCACATCGTTTAAACTCTTCTCTCAACTGCTCGAAACCTACGCCGTTCAAGCTTACGGCGTCGCTTGATATTAAAGGTGTGTATCTCCTTCGGGCACCTGTGTAGAACGAGAAAATGGCATTTGGAAAAGTTGTCGCCTGGGCGCAGGTCGCCTAGAGGTTCTCTATTGTTGTGCGTGGCGCCGAAATTAATCGGCGGTACGACGCCGCAAACAAAACATAAAAATTCCCTCGAGAGACGCGCTTTTATCGCGCTCATTACGCCGACAAGTAATGCTCGCGCACGGCTCGTATCATTCCGTACCTACTTACAGGTAGATCACAATGCGCGACGACATCGGAACCGAAAATAAAAACATACTTATTGTGCATGCTTGTGTGCGGATGGTTGGCGACGCAAATGGTGATGATGAGCATCGCATGTGTACACTAAGGTGTGCGTCTCGTGCGTGCACCTTATCTAATCGCTAATCTGTATAAAATAGTTTCTGATAAAAATAGACAGGTTTCATCTCGCTGTGTTGTGAATGTGTGTGATGTATGGCCAATGTACCTGTTGTGTTACTTTTGGTATCTATCAAGGTATTCATTCCTACTATGTATTACGACATTGAACCGGAAATGTTCACAGACTACAATCTCCAAACGTTGGACTTTTAAACCGAAATCCTCGAGATTTTGGTTTGCTGGTGGTCCGTCAGGCAATTGGCTTTGTGACACCTTCTTGGTGATAGTATGACAGGTATTTTCGAGATTTGCTTTCAGGAAGGCTCGCATTTATTGTGGCTCATAAACTTCGCACCCCATAAATGCTCAATTCATTCAGCGGATCCAACTGCAAATGGAGATTAACTTTATGGCACTGCACAGGTGGCAAAGCTAGCAACACCTGAAAGTCCACAGTCACTTTATCATACAGTTTTTTTTCACGTTTTCTTTTCGGAAAGCAAACTGATTTTATTCATTACTTTCGGCGGTGCGTTTGAAACATAATTTATATACTACCTTCGCATGTAATCAATTTATTGTATGATTTATGCCTGCCGGAAGATACGGTTTTGAAAATTTTGAATTTACGAGTGAAAACAATTACGAACTGAAATGAAATTTCATGCTTCGAATTGGGTATCTGCGGCAGCAAAGTAGCGAACACATAAATGGCATTGGCGTATTGGATAATGGCGCGTCGATACCGGCCGATAAATCATCGTGCCATTTGCTGGAGTACATGGGTTGATTAATGAGATGTATCAATTTAAACACGGGACACTAAGGACATATTGCCGAGTGCTAGGAACGTATACGCTACATGCTCAGAATGAGTTTTCACGTTTCGAACGTACTGTAGTTGATTGTGAGATCCTTAAAGTGTCGATGCCTGGAAGCATTTGCTTAATTAATGTAATTCATATTGTCTTCTTGTTCTTGTACTTGTTTTCTCTTGAGACAATCGCCGTCCACTGAAGTAGCTGTTAATGAAATACTATCATCAGACGTTTATCAATTAAGCATGATTGTTGCCATAGGATATACTTTCGATCCAAACTAAACGATGCCGGGCTCTCCGGGGCTGTTATAAAATGATGTAAATTACATACATATATTAATTTTATTGTATCCAATTACTAGAATGTCTAGAGTACACACTAGGATACTACGTCTGATTTGTGAATTACGCAGTTTTGATGATCCGATTAGAAAAGTCTGGTGTTCCGGATCCAAGGACCATGAAATGAACACTCTTTGTGATCTTATTTGAAAGAACATGAAAAATCTGGTGATTCGGTTCAAAGGACCATGAACACTCTGCGGATTATGTCATGTAATCAGATTCGAAGGACCATGAAAAGTTTAGGCGACTAGGTACTTGCTTCGAGTTTCTCTTTGTGGCAAAGCAAAATTACAGTAAGTAGAATGCAATAACGCCTATTGCCTGCAAAAGAAGCTGTGGGATGTTTCTCTTCGTAGTAGGTTGAACAGTTATATTAATCCTCGAGTCAATTGTTAGAATTGTATTACTAAACTGAAACTGAATGTAATTTGTGAATTATAACGCTGTGTTTAAATAAGATTTCTTAATAATTGATAACGGAAAAAACTTGGCTCTATTGTTAAAATTCATTCATGAAATGACATATTCATGAATGGACCTCAAAGTGGGAACCGCTGACGCCTTAGACTGAAGGATCGCTCTTGGAAGACCAGTGCTAGCGAACCTATGACTCGCGGGTCAGTTACTGACCTATGTAAGTTTTGGTCAGACACTCTTGCTTGAGGGGCGGCTTTCATACGTCTTCAAAAAGCTTCGCCATCGATGATATAGACACTACTTTATACATAATAATCCCAGTTCCATTAAATGCACTGCGTGAGCTATAGGACCATATTTATAGGGACCCCTACGAAATTTACAAAGTAATTGAAAATCGGTCTTCGAATGGAAAATAAGAAATTTTGTTAACGAAAATTTTAGGGATTTGGTTCTAAGAATCATGAAATATCTGTTCCGAAGAACCATTAAAAGATTGCTGATCAGGTTCAATGGACAATGAAAACTCTAGTGATTCGGTTCGAAGGACCTGTAAAAGTTTCTTTGAGTCTGGTGAATGTACTAAAGCCTGATGCTTGCAATAAAATCTGAGAACAATAATCATATGTTTCTTTATGGAGTAAATTTAAAATACGGCCTTCTAGTGGAATTTACAAGGATTTTTTTAAAACACAATTTGTAGATCCCCTTTTACTCATTTATCTGATTGCCTCACAGATACCAACAACATTGTTAAAACACTGTTAAAACAGATTTATAACTGTTCACAAATAGTTATCAAATTTTATAGTGACCATACAAATTTGTCTTGTATTAAATTCTAGCAACCTGACGCATAACATTTGAGTGAATCACAGAGAAATGTTTTTCATTCTCTACTCTTATCACACTTATGATTCACGCTACTTTTATGCAGGATATTAATATAAAGGACGAATTTCATAATAGATTTCGAAATATGGAATTTGGAATCGTTCGGAAATCGTGAAAATTCGAAATAAAGTTGTTAGGAGCAAATGGAGAGGGCAGGAGATGGAAAAAAGGTAAAACAACGGGCCGTCACTCGACGGGTCGCCGAAGAACGCGCGCGCGCGTCACCCGTCGTCGTTGCTGGACGTCTTCTTCAAGGTGGTCCTCGATGAGCTGGTCGGGAGATTTATAAACTGGCGTTTTTATCGTCCGCAGTCGTGCTGCGCAGCGAGCAGCGAATTTTTTCCCCCATCGTCGAGGCGTTTATGTTTTTGCTCTATTGCCACTAGCGTCTCTCGGAGTGCACCGCCGTGAATATTTGTAGCATGTCGTCGATAGCCATGTAGCGCCTCATGAATGTTATGACTTTTTAACACTTGTAACAGTCGTACGCATTGGAAAAAGTGTTGGACGTCCTGTCGACGTTACATGGATGTAACTTAATCTCCACCATTGCATGTAGTTTTTGCATATTTAATTGAATCCTGCAGTTATCCCAGCGTCCTGTGTGCACGCCTATAATTAACTTAAATATACGAAACTATAAATTAAAATTTGAATCTTCATATAAAATTCGATCCTTCCAGGAATTAATAATACTATATTAAGTCTTTTTAATTAATTACATTCGAGAGAAGTTTTTTTTAAGTTTTTCGTTTAGTTCGGATAATTTCAAACCCTATAAAGGCGGGCTTTGCTTTAAAAACCTAATCTTTAAAACTCGAACCCGAAACTTAAACCCGAAATTTTCAAAAATTGAAAATCTGTTTTAAAAAATCGGGTTTTTAGTTATAATAATCATCAGGTAATTTCAAAAAAGAATTATTGTGGTTTTATAACATTTTTTAAGTTTGTTTGGCATGCTGAATGCATTTAAGGTACCTAATCTCGGACTGGCAACAAATTATATCACTACTTGTGTTAATTTGTCCTATAAAGACATTGGCTCAAAATAATGGCTTAATCGCCGAGTATGTGGAAATGTGTTCACCTATCCAACTATCATAAATTATTTGTATGTATTTACCTCCGTACAAAAATTTCGTTCAAATGTAAGGAGGACAATTTTGACATTAACATAAAGTTAGACCCCACCCAGAATTTGTATTAATTTATTAAGACATCTTTAATTTATTACATTCGAAAGAGGCTATTAGCACTTTTTTCGTTCAGTTAAGATAATCCCAAACCATGTAACCGCCGGCTTTACTTCAAAAATGGAAATTGAAAGAAGTTTAATCATTTTTGATGAAATATCAATTAATTACCTTATTACCTTATAACGGATTTTTAAATAATCTTCAAGTAATATTTCAGAACAACGTTATTGTATTTTTTTAAAGTTTTAATAGTTTGTTTGGAATGCTGTATGCACACAGAACGTATTTAAGGTAATCTAATCACTGGCTGTTGCAAGAAGATACAAACAAATTAAACGACTACTTGTGTAAAGGTGACTCTAGAAAAACAATGGGTAAATACTCTCAACTTCTGAATTTTTGCTTGGGAAATAAAGTTTTATCCTACCAATAATTTGTATTAATTTATTTAAAGATTTCTTAATCTTTAATTAGTTGCATCCGAAGGAAAATATTAGAACATTTTTGGTTTATTTCCCAAACGCTAAAATCGCTATTTTTTTTCCAAAACCCGATCTCAAAATACGAAAATCTCAAAAACCGAAACCCGATTTTCGGTTTTGAGTAACCTGATTGACAAATGTGTCAAACTGCGAAAAATCCTACTAACATATATTATTTCTATATCTGTACTGCAGTACAAAAGATTTCATTCAAATCCAAGACAGACAATTAGAATACCAATAATTTGTATTAATTTATTAGGTCAGTTTTAATTAATTACCTACGAAATAAGTTATTAGCTCATTTTTCGTTCAGTTCGTATATTTCCAAAGACTAAAACCACCGGTTTTGCTTGAAAAACCTAACTCGAAACCTGATTTTCAAAAACCGAAATCCGGGTTTTCAAAATCAGGAATTATGAAATCGGGATTTCAGGAACCCCAAAAATCAGGTAATATTTAGATTAAATTTTTTTTATTTATTTTAAGAGTTTGTCAGGCATTCTGGATACACACTGCATGTAAGGAACTTAATCTTAGACTGGCTGTTGCATAAAGATACAAACAAATTAAACGACTACTTGTGTAAATCTGCCCTAGAAAAACAATGACTCGGGGTAATGCCCTAGTCGGCTTCCATGTGCAAGTGTGTGTGTCACATGGCGTGAGCTTGCGCTCGTAAACCTGAAAGGAGTTGATTGTGCCCCGACGTGAGCGCGAGTTGTATCTGGCATTCGTATTTTATAGCACGCCGCCTAGGAGAGTGCGATTTGTTGACTTTGCAAACGACACGAGTTAATGTAAATGTATTCAGGAGACGACGAAGGACCTGAACATCCTGCTAACTATCTCCATAACTATTCTATACGGACTCCAGTAAGTAAATTAATCTAATGCTTCAAAAATTGTATTGTTAATTTGCTCTAGTGAACAGGAACTTAGCAGACTGACAAAACCTAAATATAAGGTTTCAGGTTCGGATATACACGAATCTGAAAACCGCGGATTTTAGTGGAAAGGCGAAAACAAAGAAAGGTCATAGACACCGTTGTTTTGGGTTTCAATATAATTTAATATAACTTGGATTTGCCGAGATGTTTGCGGTGCAACCTTTTGTATAACACACGGTTTACTATTTTAGCATTTAGAAATGCACGCTATATGTTAAATAGGAAATCGTGTATCTACTATAAATACTACAGTAATTAAATTAAATTAAACTAATTCTTCAAAAGTTTTATTGTAAAGTTGCTCTACTAGACAGGAACTTAGCAGAAACCGAAAAAACGTCAAAGAACTGTTGTTTACTGTTTTAAAATAATTTAAAAAATCTTGAAATAACTCGGTTTGCTATTTTATAGAAGTATACAGAAATTACCGATATGGTTAACTAGCATCTATCTATGTTTAGTAGATTTTAAGGAACTTGTATATTCTGTTTTTGTAAGTATTACATTTGAAACATATAATTTCAGTTGAAAATTTTCAATTGAATTGAAATTTCAATTGAAATATATATCTTGACTCTTGACACCGTATTGCGTTTTAACACCGTATTGACACCGTATTGTGTGATAAAGGCATAGGGCCGAGCGCAAGTCCTAGAAACTATTTTGCATGATTATTTCCTATGTTAACCTCTAAATATTATACCTTCGTAATTAAATGTCGGTAATATTCTATCAAATTTCCGTAGTGGATTTGAATGAAAAATTTTGTGAGTGAAGTACATATAATGAAATAATTTCTGTTCATGAGATTTTTCGCCATTAGCCCAGAAGATCTGATATTCAACACATTTTGCACATTTAATGAACGCTCCTATTTTCCAAGACCTGATGCAAACCACGCATATTTAATATTCATAAACTAGACGATGGAAACTGAGAAGCAATAGAGAGATCTGCGCAAGAATAGAGAAAAGATGAGTAACCTTCTACGGACGCATCAAAAGAATGAACGAAGGAAGACTGACAAAGAAAATATTCAATTTCTTCGACGAAAACCCCAAAACGCAGCTAACATGGTTCAAGGAGGTCAGGAAAGACGTGGCAGAAATGAAAATAGAGGGAGGAGAGATCGAGAAGAGAGAAGAATTAAGGGAGAAGATCAGGGGATTCGGGTGGTTCCAAGAAAAGGAAAAAACAAGAAAACTGGGGAAACGTGGACAGGAGAAAGGAAAAAACAGCATGGAGAAAAACTGAAAGACTACTGGAAACATAATCATGGGGAACCATTTCACGTGGACCATAGTCGGCCTAAATCGAAAGAAAAAAAAACTTGACGATAATAATTCGTGATGAAAATATATTCTATATCTTACATATCTTATTATGTTGTAGAAATTATATTTATATAAGGACTATACGTACAATTTATTATTCATATCCACGGTTATCCAAGGCTTGGATCCAGTGCGTAACTTGCATACAGTGTCTAGGTGAAACTTACAACAGAAGTTCTAAAATACGACGATATGATTCTGAACGTTATCTGGATCCGGATTTAATATTGTACTCTCACGATTCAAATAATATTTTTACAGTCAGCTATCCCTGAAATTTTCAAAGATCTATGAAAGTAACTCAACAAAAATTGCAGGTTATCTTGTAGAACGTCAATGCAACGATGCAACCATGCAACCATGTTACACTATAAACACATTTCTTCACTGAATTGTCTAAAACTAGGTGTTCTACCAGTAAGAAAATGAAAATCCATAGGATGTGTGACATTTCTTAAACACACACAATACTGAAATGTGTTCATTGTACAACATGAATACAAAAAGAGCATGTTTACATGATCTCTAATAAGAGTTCTTCTAATAACTTGATTTTGTCAGTAAAACTTCTATACGCGAGTTTGACTTGATCTTAAGAGATAGTTTTTTTAATACGTTTTTATTTAGTCCATTGACAGTTTTTTAAACTTTTGTGAAGTTTGTCTGAGTTGTCTGACTATCGCGCATGCGCGGCAACATTTCGTTGAAAGCGCATATCACTGTGCATCTACGCCTGCCACGAATAATAATGAAACAATAAATATAATGCGAAATGATTTCCCTTTAGTATTAGGATAGGCTATTATATTTCATATAACTCGATGTGGAACATTCAATAAAGTTGTTTATGAATATCAAACGAGATATTCTCTTCCATTACTATATGTTTCTCTATACTTCAGTCGTGTTTTTTATTTAACCATTGTGTCTCTTAAAAATTCCTAGATAGCCCTACCCAATATGTCATAATATGTAATATTGTATACTAGTGTAGAATGAAACCAAGGTACTTACAATATAAATTCCAACTTATTAATAGTCTCCAGATTGTTTAAGGAAGGACTCACCCAATTATCATGAAATTTACACAGGATGTTTACATACAATCACGCATTTTATTAAACATTGCAATACATGCATTTGTTAACAGTTGTGCATTGTTTATCATAGTAGAAAATAATTCATTAATTAGTCATGACAATGTATAATCTCTGACGACGACTATGATTTTCGAATGATTAGCGTACGTAAAAAATAGCGTAACTCGTGTGGCCCCCGTCGCGACGTCGATGCACGGGTTGATGACGCCCTCCCCAAAATATCGCACAGTATCGCAGCAGCATCATCATATGAGAGGTATGCGATTTTATCAATCATGCCGGGAAGCGTGGGACATTGGCGGTATGGAAGCTAAATAGAAGTTTCACGCATACTCTCTATACTCATCGTGCTACTCGGGTGTTTTAAGTGCTACTAACTTAGTTAGTCTCGCATCATTTGACAATAAGTGCCTTTAAAGGATAATATAAATAGAAAATGAATATACCAAAGTAAGTAAAAGTCTAGTAGGAAATTCTTTGCTTTTTATTACATAACTATTAATTGTCAGAAGTTTCTGGTTCGAATGTACCCGAATCCGAAACTCATGGGTTTCAATTTTCAAAACTCGTAATGTGCGGGGTTTTAATTTTTTAAAATTCCAAGAACCGAGGGTTTCTGAAAACCGGGTTTTGAAAAATGGTCCAGTTTTTACAAACTGAATCCCGAAGAGAAAAATGGTTGATAAATAAGGAGAAAAGAATTTGGGAAAATATACCCTTTAGCTAAACAAAACTTGGATATATGGTTATAAGATACTACTTTATTTTTTACCGAGCATCGACTAATATGGTCATTAGCTCTATTTAAATATTTTTCAATATAATTAGTCATATTAGAGACTAACTCTATTGATAAAAAGAAAAATTCACTTTACTATGCATCCCCACTATCATTTTAGGTCATTTATAACTAATTTTAGTAACTGACAAGAGTTTGATTTCTGTTTCGAATATACCTGAATTCGAAACCCGCGGGTTTCATTTTTGTTAACACAAAAACTGCGGGTTTCAATTTCAAATCCCGAAAACAGCCAATTTCAGTTTTTTAAATCCGAAAACTACGTCTTGAAAAGTTCCGGTTTTCTGATTCTTTGAAACTTGAAGGGAAATGAGGAGGGAATAATTTAGATCTTTATGTTTATAAAATGTAGTTATACGGTTAATAAGGTAGTGAATTTACGGCTAATTTTAGTAATTATCAAAATTAGGATTTCAGGTTCGAATATAACTGACTTCGTTGAAATGCGGGTTCTAATTTTCAAATCCGAACACAGTTAGTATCAGTTTTAAAAACTCGAAAACCGGGCGTTTCAGTTTTTAACAACAGAAAACCGGCTATTTAAAGATCAAAGTTGCAAATAATAAAATTATCTGATTGCAGTCTTAGAGAGAAGTACACTTACAGTTTTTTTTGTTTTTTTTTAATTCTCAAAACCCGAAAAAAAAACAGGTTTCACTTTACAGAATTAGAAAAGCTCCAGTTTGATTTTTGAATATCCGAAAACGACGGGTAGCACATTTAAAAATCCGAAACCACGGGTTTCAGTTTTCAAAACATTCAAAAAGTTCGGGTTTAAAGAAACCTTAGCCACAAAGAAACATTTAGCTTGGTACTTGGTAAAATCCCGCTATTGCGATTAATAGAACTTCGTTACACGTTAATAAGATTATACATGTATTTTATTTACAATTGCTTTGAGCAAGATTATGAGAGTTTTGTACAAGATTATCGAGTCCCTTTATTTTCGCCACTGTTGGATACAGAAAATTAGATATGAAACAGAGTTCGAATATACCTAAACCAGAAACCCACGAGTTTCCGTTTACAAATTTGAAAAGCAAAGGTTACAGTTTTTAAATCTTCAAAATCCTGAGAGTTACAGTTTTGATAAGTCGAATATCGCTAATTGAATAAGCGAATATTACAGATTTTCTGAAACCCTTCTCACTAAAAAAAAACTTAACAAAATTGGAATGTTATTAATTTTATAAATGTAACTATATTTATTACAGCTATGAATATATTAAATTAAGTGAAAATGTAATATGTAATTCTTGATTAATTATTTTTCGCAATTGCCAAAAGAATAATTTCAATTTTCAAAACTCGAATACAGCGAATTTCAGTTTTCAAAATCCGAAAACTGCGGGTTCATAGTTTTTAAAAATCGAAAACTGTTTTTTGATAAGTTCGGGTTTTAGGAATTGAGTAGAAAAAAGCTTGATGTTATGAGAATGGAATAACTTAAGTGAAATTACACTCTTGGGGTTAATAAAACTTAGTTACACATTAATAAGGTTATAAATGTGTTATATTTATGATTGTTTTGAACTAGGTGAGTTCTGTACAAGAGTGTTGTAGTTAACTCACCCTCTCTTTTCACCGCTATTGGAAAAAGGGAACTAAACATGAGGAAGAGTTTTCATGTTATAAATAGACATCCCGTTTTTAACACTTTGAATAATAAATTAGCTCCTATCATTGGGGTTACAAATGCGAAGGGTTGAAATACAGTAAACAGGCATCGCCTCTTGCCTAGATGTAGGATCAGAGCTATAAGATCAGACTAAAATAGTAAGTAGATGTGGTTCGAAAACTTTGGAAAGTAGTTTCATGTGTTGACTGGTTTGCCAATGGGGTAGAGTAGAAGTGGTCAGTGTAGAGTTTTTGGCGATGGCCCGTACATCCAGCGTCGAATCTGCATCTACCTGAGATGGCAGGCGGGCAGTTCGGCAGTGGCGCGCTGCGGCAGTTGGTTATCAGTAGGCCTAAGCATGGATGCTGCTCCTTGCCTCCTTGCCTACTCGCCGGCTAGATCCCGGTCCGTGTAGATCAGTTCGTTGCGTACCGTCCGTGTGCACACACTGAATGCTCGCACGAGGAGCCCAAACACACGCATACGCACGTACACACACATACGCCGTGTACAATCGGTGGCGAGCCCCAACTCGCTCTCGTCCGAACCACAAACGCAGTAGACAAACGCGTCGCTCTCGGGCCACAGTGTAGTCGCCGACGGCATTCGTTCGCGTTCCGCTCGCTGAGAGTGGTTGGTGTGTTTTCTCCACTCGCTGCCGTGCACGCGCTTTCGTCGTCCTGCGAAAAGTTTGCGAAATTTTCCCAAAACGCTCGGATTATCCTCGGGTCGCAACCAGTGCGCTCGATCACAGTGCCGATCTAAACTGTCACGGTCGCCGAGCGACGGTGGTTGACCATCATCCTTAATGCGAAGATTCAGTGAAGGATTAAGTGCCTTGGGATCTTGAAAGTTTTCTCGCGCAGTTTTCGCCAGTGGTACACGCTCATTGTGGATGTGATTCTGTTTTGCCTCCGGCCCAGATGAGTCCTCCTGGGCTGAGATCAGTGCGCGTGTCCTGTGTCGCAGGAGTGGGTGCGATATAACAACCACCACCAAACCAACCAACAACTAACTTGGACGGCGTCTGCGGTGTGCGATCTAAGGATTCTAGGATGATGTTGGGTGATGCTCGAAGTGGCACCACTCGCCCCTGACCTACTGGATGAAACCTAATGTGTGGAAGAAGTGAGTAGTGCTCTTCATAGAATAAAAAAACCTCACACATGCATATGAGTAAAAAATATGAACCGGAACACAACCCCTTTTTATCACCAACCCCTTTTCATTCAAAAACACATCTGGAGCAAATCAATGCAAATTTATCACCACAAGAGTAGCAAACTATCATTGGAATAAATTTTTTTATTTCATATTTACAACTTTGTTTATTTCCAATATTATAGCCTCTATAATAATCAAAAACAAAACAAAACCAAAGATTTAATCATATAGAATGTAATCATACAAGATTTAATCATATAAAATTAAATACTAAATAATTATGTCAACTATTAAGGTATTTATACCATACAAGTATCCTTTATTATTGTGTATTAGTGATAATTGCTTAGATATGTCGATAAATAATAATAAAACTCAATAATTTCTGATTGCAATTGTTCATTCGAGTAACGATAAAGGCATTTTAAAAAATTATGCAAATTTTTATGTCTGGCTGATATGACCACGTGAGTTCTTTTCACCTTTGTTCGGCCGTTTCGCGCATATTTCGCACATTTCACACGCGCGTAATAAAAATCCGCGGGTCGCAACAAAAAAATTCTAGCCGTGAACATAATATTAGCATTAGCGCGCGACGTGTTTAACGCGGAATTTCAGCGCGGTAAGTGAATTAAAGAAAATCCTGCTGCGAAATGTGCGCCAGCTTTTGCTGGGATGAGACCGCGTGCAAAAATCGCGGTGTATCGGGCATTGTCGTGTTTTGCACCAACCGTAAACATAAACACATTACGCGTCGCGCGACGTGCAATAAAATGCATTAATTAACAATAAATTAATTATGAACTTACAATTAAACAAATATTTCGCTGACAGAAAATTATAGACTTGTGTATTCTGGTTGTTTTTATAGTGTAAGGTATTACTTGAACAAATATTTAAAAAAGTCGAGTGTGCTTTTGATGAAACTACTAATGTAATTCTCGAGGTATTCTTATTGTTTCTTTTTTCATAATTTGATGCATCATTAATTAATGCGATTGATGTTAAGACTGAAACAATAAGTTTATGATATGACAAATATGTTATTAATAATATATTACACTAATTGTAAACATAAATTGGAAATATTTAAATTTAAAATTATGCATTGGAAAATTGTATGTTCCATCCAAACTAATAAAGCTAGCAAATGTTTCTCAACATAATCTAAAAGAAGGATAGTTGATGCTTCTAATGACGTGATTCCTCACAATGTAATTTCTGCGAAACCCACTTTGGAAAATTGTATTTTTCGTCGAAGCTAAAAAAAGAAGCTAATTTTGCTTAACATAGTCGAAAAGAAGAAGGGTTGATTCTAATCGTCTAATCGAAGTTGATGAATATTGTGCATTTCTGAATTGTTGAGGAAACCATCTTTGCAAAATGGTATTTTCCGTCCATACTAATAAAGATAGCCGATTTTTCTAGACAAAGCTTAAAAGAAAAATAATCAGTGTTTCTAATGATGCCATTCTTCAGAATGTATAGCTTATAAAGAGAGCACAATGTCTCATCAAAGTTGATAAATATCTAAAATTTTTAAATTTTGCAAATACATGCTTTGGAAAATTGTATTTTCCAACCTGACTAATAAAGATAGCTGATTTGACTTACTTTTTTAACTTATTCAAAAAGAATAAGAGTAGATGCTTTTGGACACGTGCTTTTTGTACATCATAAAAAGCGGGCAATACATTTCATATAATTTGGTGAATATTAGACATTTTTTAATCTTTGGAAAACATGCTTTGGAAAATAGTATTTTCCAGCCAAACTAATAAATATTGCTGATTTCTTTAATATAGTGTAAATTAAGAAGAACTTGTATTTCTAAGGTTGTGATGTTTTATAAATCACAACTTGCAATGAAGGCACTACATCTCATCAAAGTTGGAAATTATCTAATTTATTTAAAGGCAGCTAATTATTTCTAATATAATCTAAAAGAGAAAGAGTTTATGCGTCTAATGAATGTATAGCTAATAAAGAGGGCACTACGCTCCAGCAATTTTAACGAATAATGAATTTTTTTCTTATCATCCTCAAAAAGAACATGAGTTGATGCTTCTAAAAATCTGATTCTCCAGAATGTTTAGCTTATAAAAAGAGCTTATTACCAAAAAAGAAAAGTTAAAATCAGATTTCCTAACAATGCGATTTTAACTTCCCTGAGCTAAATGCCTCCTAATTTTGCTCGAATTTACTAGTTTCACCCTAATTTCTCAATAATCGAAGATATTTGTTTGTATCGAAAATCAGAAAACTATATAATAAATTATATAAAATTTATGTAATTAAAAATAATATGAAATTTAATTTTAATAAGAAATTCTGGCAAATTTTAGTATTCGCGAAATCCGCGAGTTTTAGTTTTCAAAATTCGATAGCCGCAGGTTTCAGTTTTGAAAATTCGAAAACCGAGGATTTAACTTTTGAAAACCCGAAAACCTTAGATTTCAGTTTACAAAAAATTGAAAATCGGGTTTTGGAAAAATTTGAGCTTTCAAAAACCCAAGTGACAAGGCAGAAAAGTGGATTTTTTGTAAATATTTTGTTTATCGGAAATAGAAAAACTATATAATAGCTAATTATTTGGAGTAGTTAAAGGAATTTATGAAATATAGAAGTTTTTAAAGGTATTTGTCGTAATAATCGAAGTGTATAAAAATTTAAATCGCTTTGACCCGAAAATATTCTTATGTCAAGGACCTAAGCATCTTCAAATATCTACGCAAGTGATTATTATGTAGTAGACTTTCGAGTTATGTAAGACTGTATTTTGAGCGTGTGGCTTCGAAGTGATAGGAGGAGTGTTGAATGAAATGCTCAAAAATGACGCGTTTATTAAATGGCACTAAACGATAGGCGTGTAGCAGGTAGTAATTGTGATCATTACGGATGATTATCTGCGCTCGCAGAGTGATCATGGCGCATTCACGTCGTCTGCAATTACAGGTGATCGGAAAACCGCAGACCGCACAATCGTCGCCAGCCGCCCTGCGTTCACTTGCACAACACTGGAGAATCCATTCCAGATTTGGTATATCATCCGCTGCTGAAGGACTCTGCAGCGGATGATGTATCAAAACACATCACCCAAAAAATGCTTCCGGCGCTTGCAGTCATTAGCATGACTATAAACTACAAATCACAACGCTATTACATCTTTTCGCCTCCTTGTAGACGGCTCGCTTCGGCTTGACAGCCGAGAAACCAGATCGTTTCTATTAAAATTAAAATTTCCAGCAATTAACATTTCTACGCAGCATTGCATCACCAAAGGGGTGGTCGGAATCTAATTTCCCGGCGCTACAATCCTATGGGGGAAGTTGTTTCAGCGGTAGAAAACCGGAAAATCTCGCATTTGTTATGCAAATGAAAAGCGCGTAGGGGTGGAAAACGAAACAGTACGAAGGGTTTACAAGTGCAGTACACTTCCGGCTTGTCCCTCATTAGTATTCATTAGCATTCGTTAGTATATTGCCCTCTGAAATATTAAATTTAATTACGCCAGAAACGTGGAAAGTGTCGTGTTTCCAAACCACATGCAACACATAAAAACAGATCCAATTTTGAATGTATGACCGCAAGAAAGTGGTAATCGAATCGTTACCACAACTGCTGTAATATGGCAAGCAATTGATTGACACTTGACATAGTTAACCATCTTTTTCCAATAAAAACATTATTGAATCATTCGTACAACACTATGCTGCGTAAATATTTGCGTTTCGAGTGGAATTTATGGCAATTAATAGAGCGTTTTATTGGCTACATACAACGCTCGTGCGCTTAGTGTTATGTTTTAGAGTTTGATTTATCGAGGCGATTTTTTTCTGGCGCGGTGGGACTTTAACTAGTTATTTTATTTTGTAATCGATCAGGCGCAAGCCGACGTAAGGACGAGACATCTTCAGCTTCGGCATCAACGAAAAGAACAACGTATCGATCATAAATATGTATAAAAAAAATCGTTCCGTTGCGGTGAAGACCACAAAATCTGGTTTGTTGAATTATTAAATACATTCTTAAGCATACTTTAGTTGTTCAGTTAACAGTTTCTGATTGAAAACTTTCATTTAATTGTTCACTATTTGAAATTTGTAACGTTCTTTTAAAATATTTTCCAGCTATTAAAAACCCGACAAACCCGAATTCAAAACCAGGTTTTCAAGACCCGAAAACTGATTTTCCAGTTTTCAAAAAGTTTTCAAAAACCGAAACAGGATTTCAAGTTTCCACAAACCGAAACCTGGTTTTCACATTTTCAAAAACCGAAAATCGGGTTTTGAAGTATTTTGGCTTTAAGAACCTAATTTTATTTCATTCTAGATATATGTTAAACTAAAAATTCGCTATAAATTTAAGATTAATAATAATTTAATAATATTATGTATTTAATAATAAAATGTTCTTAAGCATGCTTTGTATATTTAGTATACAGTTTTAGATTGAAAACTTTCATTTAATTATTCTTTTTTTTAATTTGAAAGATTTTAAACTTGTTAGAAAGAGGATTTACTTTTATTTTAATAAATTTTTTTACTACCGCGAAGATTTATATTTATTTCGCAACCGAAACCCGGTTTTCAAATTTTCAAAAACCGAAAAACCGGTTTTGATAAATTGCGGGTTTCAAGAAACTAATTTCTTTGTATTAACATTTTGGTTCTAAGATAACCTTGAAATTCGAGAACAACTCTTAACAACTTTAAATGAAAAGACTTTCATATTAATATTTTTATTTTCATTTATATATTTTCCGGCTATCGAGGAGATTCAAATTTATTCCAATATACCCGATCCCGAAAACCGGAATGTAAACCGAAATTCGGTTATTAAGTTTTCAAATATCGAAAACCGGGTTTGGAAAAATTTTGAGTTTAAAAACTTAATTTAATTGTATTGCCTTTCTGAACATATTATAAACTGAAAAGTAGCAAAATTTCATATTCTCTTTTTATAATATTTTAATAATAATTCAATAATACTAAAAATGGAAATTAATTATTATTTTTGAGAATACAAAAAAAAAGTTTATTAATTGACAACATTTCGTAATACTCATAATTTGAATATTCACTATAGAGTTTTCGATTCAGAACATTCCTTGAATTATTCATTCTTTGAAATTTATTACATTTTAAAGCTAATTAAAAGAGGATTCATTTTCACTTAATTTTCTGGAAGAGAGGATCAAGAAGATTAATATTTATTCATATACGTGAAAGCCTAAACAGAAACCGAAACACGGTTTTCCGTTTTTTAAAACTGACAGCCGGGTTTTCCAAAATTTCGCGTTAAAAGAACCTATTTAATAAGTATTAATTTTCTGAATATATGATAAATTGGCAATTCGTTGGAAACTCGTCATTTCTAATATTTTAATAAAATGTTGATAACCTTTAATAATTTAATGATTTAATAATAATTTAATAATATTACCCTGGAATGAATTATTCTTTTTCGAACGAATGCACTCCGCCTTACAATGCATTTTCCGCATGCTGCGGAGTACGGAAACAACGAATTGCAAGTGTGCGTCAATAGTATATAACGATAAAAATGGGGGAAACGCTATTTTGGACACGTTGGGTGCAACAAGCTAGTTTTGTTTTATTAGCCATGACTTTCTTTACGAACATTTTCATAGATAAAAAAGAAAAATACCAAAAGATACTCGTGGGTAAACGGCAATTGATGCACTTGCTGCCAGCAGCACACACTACGCTCGTGCTGAAAATCGCCGAATGGCAAACTTGTATCGTTATAGATTATAATTGAATGTCACAAATATTCTGCAAGATGTATAGTCAAATTTTCAAAAAATCGGATTTTTTAAACGCTTTGAAAAATATGCATTTGTACTCGATGACCTATGTAAATGTAATGTAAACCAGCGTCTTGTGTGTGCCGATGCAAGCGACGCAGTCAGCGAATGTTTTCCCTCGATTTTTCTCCATCCTGCTGCGCTACGAGTGCGCCTAGGCAGCACAATGCCCACTAGGCTCCTGCTACCGTATGCCCAACCTGCTGGCAGCGCTGTTTTGCATCCGTTGGCGCAGCCACCGGGCGCAATGAATCATAAAACGTGTTCGAGTCGCGCGCGCACTCGTGAAATTGCGCTTCGATTAAACAATGCGCATTCCGCGTGCGATATGCCCACAATCGCCAAGTAGCAGAAACCAAGGAGCAGCCAAGAAACAGACCCAACACTGGAACGTCGATTAGAAGTTAGCAGCGGATCTTCCAACAGGAAATTCTGTATCTGTGTTTTGAATTTATAAAAAAAATCTGAATGAGTGTAAAGGAATTAGAGTTTCGAAAATATTTGGAAAAATTAATTTGAGGAATCGTTTATTTTCGCCACTCGCGAACTGTTTTCCAATATTTTCTAAAAAAAGTGATATTAAACCAAGGTGTGCGAATTTAAATGTGACTGCTAACTTCCTATCAGCCAACCAGTATTCAAAATCACTATTGTAGTGATATCTCATTTAAGAGAAAAAATGTATATTTGCATCAGAAAAAAAATTGTTGCTAACTTCTTATCGGTCAACAAATCAGTGGCGACACCGGTCACCTTTTTTCAGCGTAAATAAAATCACTGTCGGATTAAAGCAAGCTGTAATAGAAAATTACGCACACTGTAATCGAAATTTCGTTGCAGCGTTTCGTAGATGGCGGCTAACAAGGGTTATGCAAATTTACACGGGTGTACTAAGTGAGCAAATGAGTTACTCAGCCATCCCCCGGAGATATCCACTGGAACAACTTGCACCATGCGAACGTTTTCACCTTCTTTTTTTCTCTCCTGTTCTACTGCACGCATCCTTGCAGCGCGTACGCGCCTGACACGAGTGAACTTACTTAAGTCAACTTTTATTATCATTTTACTTGGCGTTTCGCCACGGCCAAACGTTTTGTAAACTAATTTATTCTTCGTGGCGCGCAAGTGCGGACTCTAGTTAAGTACGTTCGCGACCTTTTTAGCGCAAGAAGACGCTCCACTTTTAATTACGCGCGCCTTTTTAGCGCATTCGCGCCTGGATTGATGCACGAGACACCCATAACAGCAACAAGTACGCGCGCGCGGCAACAAGAGGCAGACGGAATTTTAATTAATCAATCTTGTGCGTTTACGAGCGGTTTTTGGCGAGATGGATTTATGAGACACTTTTATTGAGCGCTCGGCGCGGTAACGTGTGTTTTTTCGACGGTAAATCTCTTCGTACGTCGATGATGCATTGCATGAATTTATAAATAATTGCTGATAAATGCTCGCTAAATGTTTGGCGCAAAAAATCACAAGTTTGCCGTCGGCACGGCGCACTCTGGATCGATTTCAAGGAAATGGCGTCATGAAGCGACGAAGTGTAGCGTTAGCGCTTAAATTATAAGTTTTGCTACCTTTTAGCGTAAATTTTACCATCTTTAGAATAATCTTCTCGGAATAAATGATACACCATTAGATAGCTTAATTATTCGGCACCCATAAACTGTAGCTATAATTTAAAATTTCCTTCTATTAACAGAGTTATCAGGGATAGATTTTGCCCTTCGCTGGAGATTTGAAGGTTTAAAATGAATTCGTCGAGTCACATATCAGCATATTCCCTATTTAATAATCTATTAAATAGTATATATGTTATTACTATCCTATGCGTTCTTTGCGTGTCGAGGTGCATTTGATTAACGCCGAGCGAAACTACACAGAGTCGCAACTCGTATATGGATACTTTTCATTTTCTCCACTGCGCGCTCCTACAAACACTACAAAAATAGAGCCCTGTATAAAGAATACAATAATAATCTGTATATAATTTTATAGATTATTAAATACAGAATATGCTGGTATAAGACTCTTTGAATACATTTGACTTCTTCACATTGCCAACAAAGGGTAAAGTCTACCTCCAATAAATCTGTGTAAAACAGAAAATTTTAAATTCTGTCTTATAATTATCAACTCGGAAGAGTTAAGCTATCTAACGGTATATGATTCCTTCCAATATCTTTATTCTAGATATGGTAAAATTCGAAATAAAAAGACGCGAAATTTATATTTTAGCGCTAACGCGGTCGATTTATGAGTCGTTTTTCTTGCAATCTCAACAATATGCGGTGTTCGCCAATTCCACCGTGCAATATATTATTATCTCATTACGCGATTATTTATCGCGCTGGTTGGTTGCAAATATTTTATAATCTTGTCTGTATACATCTTGATGTTTTCTCGAAAACTATCGAAGAATAAATCAATTATGATCGCCCACACGTCTATGTTGTGCTAACAAAAAACTCGAATGTGGCATCACGTTTCACTGAATTTATTTAGTTATTGAACTGTACATATTTGGAAAAATCCTGTTTTCGCATACTTGCGACAACTCCCTGTTTTCTTATGCTAATAATAAAAAAACTCGCGAGTAATAAATGAAAGAATTTACATGTTTGACATTCCGCTTATTTTGTTATTTCTACATATACTTGTAATAGTTATTAATAATGTTAATAATTACTTCATTGTTTCGTTAGAAAAAAATATGTGTATATAATTATGGTAATTTTATTGCATGTATCCTTTGAAACTATGAGTTTACATCATATAATGTTATCAGTTTTACAACCCATGTGCTTTATGAATATTGCTTCATAAGAAAGGGATTTTTATAGTAATCATTAGTTCTATTGTTAAGGGGTTATGTTAGCAAACTTAATAAGATTGTTCACATATTTATGCCGTAGATATTCACATATTTCTGACGTAAATTTACGTTTTTCGACTCTTGCTCTACTATGAACACATTTCAGAATCATTTTGGATTAAGCTATGTCATACATATCTCACGGTACTTCATTCCCGTACTCGTAGAATATGTAATCCTACTTTTGTTGTGACAATCAGAAGATTTAGAGATCGCATCGCGATTGTGTTGAGCGAAATTAATGTAATACGAAATCAATTTGCTTTGGCATCAGCATGTGCTATGACACTTCATAAATGTGTGGTCAAAAGCCCGCTCGTCTTTTTTATCAACTTGGCAGGATGTTTGAACAGAATAAGTCATTTACACGAGCGAGACTCGTGCTGCGTCGCCGTCCTATTTCATTACACACTCAAGTTGTCTTTCAGCTTCTGACACGCAATAAAAAAAAAACTCCTAGTGGTTATTTTACAGTAAAAATTAAAATAAAATAAATAAAAATACCCTAAAATGTCACCTCAATATTAATTAACATACGCAACATAAACCATCTATTAACTCGTTAGTTTAGTAGATAAAATCAAGCTTTAGATAAAAAATGATTTATTAAATTGTTATTACTGATAACAATATAAGGAAAGTAAATATGTTACTATGTTATATTTATTGAGAGACCGGGTTGTGATCATTAAATTTGCGGATCACTATGTCAATTTCAATGATACTTTGTTTAACAATATTGAAATAGAATGGAATGTACTAAATGAATAAATCAATTTATTTACTGTCAAATAATATACAATCCTTATGGTTATTTAGTTCATAAACGTGAATGTTATTTATAATGAAAATTGACATTGCATTATGACAATTCCATTCACTTATTTTGCTTGTCAACATCAATACAAAGTTGAAAATCCAAAACACACATTTTTAAATGCCTTAGAAATAAAGTATTTTTATTGAATTTCGCGTTAAATATGTTAGGATCTACGTAAAATGCATAAAGTATCATTTAGATTATGTAAAATCCACATTAAATGCAGTGGATATCACGTTAAGTACGTTAAATGTATAAAATGTAACGTTAAATATGTTTAATGCGACGTAAATTGCTTCTCTTCTCATGTTAAATATGTTATGTTCCTGTCATATACTATAGATATCACGTTAAATGTGTTAGATAATAAGTTAAATATGATAATTCTACTTTAAAGTATTACATATCGTGTTAAATGTGTTATTTCTTCGTTAAATGCGTTACGTATCACGTGGTATATGTTAAATCCACGTTACATTTGTGAGATATCAGGTTAAATGATTTAAGAATCACGTGAATTATGTTAAATCCTCGTCAAAGGCGATAGATATCATGTTAAATACATAAAATATCACGTTAAATATGTTAAGTCTTAAATGTGCGAAATATCACGTTAAAAATATGTTAATTCTACGTTCAAATGAATTAAATATCACATTCAATGTTATTTCCACGTTAAATGCGTTTGATATTAGTTAAATGGATTAAATATCAACAAAGGTGTTAGATATTACATTAATTACATAAAATATCAGGTTAAATATGTTAAGTATTCGTTAAATGTGTGAGATATTACCATAAATATGTTAAATATGATATTAGTTAAATGAGTTAAATATCGCCAAAGACGTTAGATATCACTTTAATTACATAAATATGACGTTAAATTCGTTAATTCTTCATTAAAGATATTAAATATCACATTAAGTATGATATTCCCACGTTAAATGCGTTAGGTATCACGTTAAATATGTTAAATCCATGTTAAATGCGTTAAATGCCTAATATTTTACGAATATCTACGTAGAATATATTAATTCCAGGTATTAAATATCATAGTATATATTATATTTCCTGGTTAAATACGTTATATTTCCACGTTAATAGCAATAAAAGCTTAACTCTTCATCCTAAATATTTTAAATTCACGTTTAAAGCGACAATTTCACATTAAGTGCATTAAATATGTTAAATCCATTTGGAAAACTCTCATATATCATGTTATAATATTGATAATTCAAAGTTAAATTAGATATTAAGTAAACTAAATTAGTTATTGTTGAAACTAATTAATATTATTCTGAATATCGTTCTCGCTCCAAGAGACTGAGCCCATATGGATAAACTTATCCGAAAATAAAAAGGAGAAATCCCGTACCTTTCTTAATATTTCGCCTTCAAATAAAGAATAGTTAAACATACTTTGTGTATTTCTTTATAGGAAAACAGCAAACCGTGGCTTTTCACAACTCTTAAATAATATCGCTTGTTTAAAAGTCATGTTTAGCGCTTCCAATTTCTCAGTAAATCCAATTTATATAAAATTATAATAAAGACGAAAACAACAGATTTATAGTGGGTTTTCGGTTTCAGATTTTCGACCAAAACCCGGTTTTCGGGTCTGAAAACTTGCGTGCAAGCTAGACTTAATAAGACTTAATACGCTTAATAAAAGTTTGCATTAACACACTTTCTAAAGTGATATCGTCGTTTTCCCTTTTTAAGCTTGCAATTCTAGGTATATTTGTATTATTAATTACTTCATTGTTTTGCATCATTTATGAGCGTAACTTTTACTTGATTGAAGTGCCACCAAACGCGATGGACAAACGTGTCGTCGCCTTAATACTTGATTTTATTAATTCCGCGCTGGCTGCGCGCGAACAATACAACCCCGCATCTTTTATTGCGCGACTTTTTTTCAGGCGGCGGTATTAATTTTTCGTTTTTTTCGCATTGTGATTGTGCGCGCGTCGACAATGCGCGTATATGCAACATGAATGAGTTCTAATGAAAAGCCATAATTCTCGCCGGCGTATACGTCAAATAAGTCGCCACGACCGTTTTGCGCCATTACGAATGTCTTTATAAATATTGCAGACCACTTTCCGACTCCATCCAATTGTTGCAAAACGTGGAAAACAATAAATTTCAGGCGGGGCCGGCAATAATCGTTGAAAAATTATGCTGCGATGAGAACATGACTTAAAAGTTTAGCCCATAACTAATCGGAGCTCGCTTTGAGCCGCACTGCGGAACAACAAATTATTTATTTATACGCGTCGTGAACATGCAACGCATTGACAAACATTTATTTACGACCGCTGCCAGCCTAGTGGACTCAAAAACAAGGATGGAAAACAGAATCTAATGCTTAATTTCATAGCCATAGTTTTATCCGACGATGATTTACTAGGATATTGCAATCGATGTGTTTCGTTGCGGTCAAAACAGGCATTAATCAAAGGTATTATTTAAAAAAAAACTCATTTTACGCCGATTTATTTCATGTTTGCTCTATACAGTTCGAATAATTTTTGAAATTTACAAGTGGAAACCTTGTACAACAACAAAAAACACAAGTGTTTTTGACCACACGATTGAAGTAGAAATAAATATATTCTTATTACATGTGTATATAATTTGGCAATTTAGTGTGAAGCTGAATTTACATATTTGGCAGCAAGTACTTGGCAATTATTATCTTTTCCAAGCTCATTCAACTACTACCATACAGTCTTGTTTGAACGACTCTAGGCTAGCTAGCATTGACATATCAAAGAAGAACATGTAATCTTTAGCACAATTATCAATTTTCAAAGAAATTAATTAATTGAAATTGAAATATTACGCGGAAAAAGAAAATTTGAAGGCCCGGAACCAGCGACCTTTGGAATACAAGTCACGTACTTACTCACAAATATGTAAATTCAACTTCACAGTAAATTACCACTACATACACTTCATTATTAAAATTAAGGCCCCTAGGGTGTACATAGTCGAGTAATTCAAGAAGTGGGGCAATCTAAAACATGACATCCATTTTTAACAAAAACATTGATTATTTTAAGTGAAAAATTCACAGTTCTTATGAATTGTGCATTAAACTGTCAGCCAAATTTTATATTCTTATAACATCAATCAAAATATTAATATTATATGTAATTTGTATATTGACAAACATGCATAGCGTATATTAACCTAAATTTGTGCAAACATGCAACTAAGAAGTTGTACCATCATCCATGCAGCAAGTTAATAAAGTTATCACATGATGTTTCACTTTAAAAACAGAAATTGTTAAAAGTGTTATTTAAAAGCCATTATCATCTCTTCGGTGGTGGCTTATGGTAGTGGCGCGTCCGCGGCATGCGAAATTGCGACCAGCGCGGCGCAAAATTAGTCTTGAAGCTTGGGAGTGCGCAGGCCGCATCAAAGTGTAAATTAACTTCGACCGCACAGCGTGTGCGTGCGTTGTTCATTCGCGCGCACCGAGCGCGTTTCGTACGTGTTATGCCCTCTCGCCACTCACGCTGTGGCACGATATGCGTTTTACGCCCGGATTTGCACGCTGCCGCCGCCGCGGCCGTTTTAGCAGTTTAACAGTTTCAACATTTCGAGCACGATTACTGCCGGGGCAGAAGAAGACATGCCATGCACCCGCCGAATGCGAACGTCTTTATTATCTCTCAGCGTGCAGTTCTCTCTCAGCGCGAGCGTGTTTCACGGCGATAACTAGTTTTTAATGTCTTTTGTTAATGAATATGTATGTGCATAACTTCATTACCGCAGCCGAGTTGCAGCACTTTTTGCAGAATGCGCCAGTAGTCATACAAATGTAACGTGCAACTGTGGAGAATGACTTATTTGCGACGAACATATTCACTGACTCTGTCAGTGAAGATGTTCGCAAATTCCATTCGCGGGGTGTTTCAGAATAGACCGGGTGGAAAGTAAACTCAATTTATTTATCTCTCACCCGAATTTGCCAAATTCCAAAGAAATGGATAGATACAAACGATTAAATCATGCAATAAGGCAATTTGCGGTACAATATGTACGATATGTATCAGCACATTATACCACACAAAGCGTCTTTGGCGCGTTCCCAAAATATTTATTTCACCACCGAAATTTGCTCAAAAATCCTATTTAGCGGCTGAACGATAATCGCACAATGCGGCCATCGATTTATGGCCGGCAGGGCGTTACACGTCAATTTTTGTGCCGTGAGATATAATATTTATTGTGCGGGGCGCATTGCGTGATTGGCTACATCGACGGAACGTGCCCCGGTTTTCCAAAACGCACACCGGCAGAATTGCGGGCAAAAGTCAATTTTCGCGTCAAATTTGCCCCCCATGGAGGCGAATGCAAAAAGTAGAGCATGCCAGCACATGCCCCTCATAAATAACCTCCTGTAAAATGCCAAAAGAAAGGTGAAATGAAACCGTCCGCGCTCTTTTTTTCGGAAGAGACAACAAAACCGATACCGATACAATGCGATGAGAACGTCAATTGCTCTAAAGGTAGGCACAACTATTAGGGGATACTTTACCTACGGTACGTGGAAGGTAAACCGCACGCATTCAATCGAAAGGCTCACATAAATCACGCTAAACAAACAAAACATCTGCGAAATTGTTAAATGCTTATTTCCACGACCTGGCTATTAGGTTTTAATTAGTTGGCTGCAGCTGTACGGTTTGTGCAGAGCTTTTGAAGCTTCAAAAAGAAGCTCTGTCTATGTGCATGCATTCAATTCGCATTGCTAATATCTAAAGCAAATTTGTTACTAGTCTTTGGGTGGTCAGTTTTTCAGAGGCACCCTCGCTCACCTTGGTCACAAGGTGTTATAAGCCTGTTTCACGCACTAAAACCGGGGTCTGTCGACCGGCAACGTCCTATGCAAACGCACCAGCTGACAACAAGAGAGGTGAATTGATGCGAGCATATTGCTTACTCAAAGAATTACGGACTGTCGCACGCTATTGAAGTCGGCGCTGTCCAACAAATGCATACTGCTACTAAGCTGACAGTTGTGAACCAGTCAATATTTCGCCGCCGCCACGCAAATCGCATTAAACGCATAAAAGGATTGTAATAACATCAACAAATCATAACAAGATGAATGGATTTATACAGCTTTTATGTTGGACACACGAAAAATATTTGTTTTTCAGATTGATGAATCATTTTGGGAGCAATGTACCTATAATATTAACTATTTTTCACATTTTATGCGGCATAAACCTTAGAAACTAACATCCCGATTTTAACTTCTTTTTATATTTTAATGTGTGTCAAGTTTCAACCAGACAGATAGGCTATTTTATTTAATTAGAATCTTTGAAGGCTAAATTTCTGAGCCATTTGCCTGCATTGTGTTTAGCACTCGTATCTTATACATCTTCTATTGCCATCAAAAATAATAAAACAAGAAACGTAATGCGAAATTGAAAATCATATTCCTTTAGTATCAGGATGTGCTATGACATTTCATAAATCTCCAGGTGGAACATTCAATGATATTTTTACGATATATTTATAGGTACGCCTTAAAACGTCTTAAAAAATTAATGAAATTATTCTGAATATGCCGTCGAGTCTCTTCAAGAGAAAGTTAAAATTGTATCTTTCTCTGCAGTTATAAATTTAAATTGCATTTTTCGCATTAAAATTTGACTTTAAGCCACGAAATATATATAAATATATATTTGCAAAAATCAATTGACGTCATATTCTGGAGAATTTAATTGTCTATAAAATGAGTAGATATTCCGCCAAATCGGTTTGGCAGAATTTTCTCAATCCTCTACCCAAAGTAAAAAAAATATGTTGTGAGATAAATGTTGCGAGATAAACAAAAGTTTTGTAAAAAGTTTTATATATTACATATTCGTATAGGTTCTATGAGCTATAACTTCGTAAATATTACAGATATCAGCTTTCAATATTCTTGAATAGTTTAATAATTGATTAAGACTATTTCCAACAAATTCGATTTGATTGACTCGTAAATGAGAATATCCCTCATGAGGACATATACACCTAGGAAGGACAAATCTTGTAAATGTCTGATGCAAGTTTCAAATAAAAATTCCAAGAAATTAAGAAGTTATAATCGAAAGAGTGTTTTATTGATTGCATAGATGTATGAATCAACGAATTTTCAAACGCGTTATTTTCTACTGTGGTTTTGAAATCAGTAACCAAAATATCTAGGAACCTTTTTCAACCGGTTGAATTCAAAATATTTATGGATGTTATGTACATAATTATATGGTTTTTATACTAGGGTTTTCTTTCTTTGTTGACTTTGGTTTTTGGGTGTAATAAGACCGAAATTTTTCATTGAAAACGCTGGCCAGTTAGTCCAAAAAATTATAATTTCAAAAATTGTAATGACCAAGCATAGATTATGGTACATATTTTAAGAGAATTTATTGTTTTTTTGTTTCGGATATTCGGATCAAACATTTCTGTGTTCAAATTTCACAATCAAATTTTTACAATCAAAACTCGGAATGTCTATTATCATAAACAACTTTGACGTTCATAAACAACTTCATTAAATGTTCCACCTCAACATTTATAATATGTCATTGCACAAACTGATACGATAGGAAAATGATCGCATTATTATTAATGGCAGTCATGAATAATACAATATAATAATGTACAATATGTTCGCTCTACGCCTCCGTGCATATATAACACTTGTACGTCTCAAGTAAACGCCACAGATATTAAAAAATCAAATGTTTACATTAAAAAGAGAAAAATAAAACATAGGCTAGCTCTTAAATTAATACATTAGTTAATTGCTGAGTTATGCGCCGTCTAAATTCGGCTCGCATTCATCAGTTTTATTTTCGTCTTACAAATACTTTGTTAATATTTTTAGATAAAACTAATACATTTATTATTACAATGCCCTGATGTAAACCTTTGTTGTAAATTATCTATTATTATCATTATTTGGATTATACGAATAATTTGCACCTACTTAGAATCATATTATATTTCCTATTTCCCTCTAATGAAGATCGTTTCAAAGATCATATTATTGCAATAAAAATGGAAAATTCAATATTTATACATCCATATTTGCGCAGAAAACTTGCATCTACGCGAACGTCGGGAATCACACTCAATTAGATCCTCAGCACATGATAATAATGAAAACTGCTTATTAATGTGTGAAATATTTATTATGTGAATTATTTGTTCCGTAGAAAATGTTCTTAAAATGTTCAATTAACCTTGTTTAAGAAATGATTGATCTGAATTACATAAAAGGTTGTAGACTCTTCCACTTCCACTGTTGTCTAGGGACAGTTCTCCCCCGCTCAATCTTACGTTTTATATAACACGTACTTCTCAAATCTGATGTGAGGATTTCTTCTTCTTTCTGCCACGGGAATGGCGGGATACTTCCATGCCTTCCGATTTCTAGCCTCTTTCATTGCTTTCAGGAAGTGAGACCCATGAATTTGAAAGTACTTACAGTCTCAATCGTGTAGTTGCCAAATTTTAGGTCCTCATTTTCTCGATATTAATTTCCAGCTCCCATGCTTAAAACTCTTCATATTGCACTAGGTTAGTTGAGAGCTATGCCCATTCCGTTGTATTTAATTTCCTCCAGTTTATCACTGGGGCATCAAGATTCAATTTGAAAAGAGTTGGGTAAAGCGTCCTTGTATTATTTATTTCGAATTATTTGGTTGTTTTCCGTCGGCATATTATCAGATATCTCTTTCCTTATAGAGTTGTTTAATTGCGTTTATGAAGAATACAGGAATTTGTTGCCTGCCCGAAACAATGTCGTATACCTTCTTCAAATCAACGAAGATCGAGTGCATCTCCCTATTGAGTTAGATAGTTTTGACTATTAATTGTTTTGTACTGAAAACGTGGTCGACACCTGACCTCTCGACTCTCAGTCCCGACTGTTCTTTGGATTTGGATTCTTTCTATGCGTTCTTTGTGCACTCACGTATTAAGCTTCTCCACTGTGGATAAAGCAATGATTCCTCTAAAGTCATCGCAGCAGATCCTGGGTCCCTTTTTGTGGATGGGTTAAATGAGTGCAAGCTTCTAACTTTTTGGGACGGCGCATGCGCAACACTTGAACAATTCAGAACAACGCCACTTAAATTTAAAAAAAAAACCTGAAATGCTAAATTTAAAAGAATGAGAAATTATTAGTTTCTGAGCTATACGCCGCGGCGTGTAAATTCGAGTCGTCAATACCAGTTTACATTGATGTAATTAGTATATTGTACAACGAGCATGGAATGGTACAAGTTTCCTCAAAAGTACGAGAAATTGCCTTCACCTTCGGCTCGTGCTGCAACTCATAGGAGTGAGAAAATGGCATTCAATGCGAGTTGTGCACTGTAGTTTTTCTACGACTATTATGTGTGAAAATAATAATTTTTTAATCTCGATACTGAACGATACTGAAATGTATACATTATACCACAGGAGTAGAAAAAGAAAATAGCCATTATATGAGGCTGGGTTACCCAATGCGGGTTGCAGCACATAATTGTGATACGTGTGTTGATTTGCAGCTTTCTAGTAGGGATTTGTTTGATGAATGCAAATGGAGTCTGGTGGGCGTCCCAGGTCGTTCGTCGTGTGTCATTTTACACCTCCTTTCGCGGGCGACGCGACGATCGCACGTCCGATGTGTTGAAAATCGGGAATGCGTTTGTTCCCAGCGTGCTCGCTCGCGCAAGAGAAGCGCAATATATTCTCATGAGCTCGCGGGGCTCATTAAAGCGTACGCAAAGTCGTTCGCCAAAACGCGCATATTCTCGCGCGGTGGTTGTGCGCTCCTAGAACCGCAATAAAACGACGCCGAAGAACGCACGGCCCCGACCAACAAACCGCTGTTAATAGTCGGCAAACGCATGGCATGTCGCACTATATTATGCAACTTGTAAATATGCACTTCATACTGGTCCATACTCGGCGAAATGTTTCGATGAATCTACAGTACGTTCGCAATAAAACGCATAAAGGAGTAATAAAACACAGAAAATATTTCCTAGAAACATTCAACGAGATTTCTTCTAATTCCTTCGTTAAAATACGTATTAAATTTGGTATTCTTAAAGGTGTTAAATTAAGTCGAAAAAAGGGTACTGATATTTTTAAGGCGGTGTTTGTGAAGTGGTTGGAATGGCTCTGCCATTAGTTATAGTAATACCAGCATGTTTTGCCTTGTTTCACGTCCCATTACAGTCCATTTTCGAAACAAATCCAATTTGTACACGCGGCTGTCTGCACTGATATTGCCATTATTAGCATTTGTTACTCTACGTTAAGTTGTCGTGAGTTATAATCCACCCATTACTAACCAGCTGGCGAAGTTACTACAGGGCAGATATTTTCGGTCTTCTGTTGCATAAGGAAAATTTTCGTAATTTACGACGCCCATTAAATCACTACGTAATAATAATAATTTTATTTCCCGCGGCGTGAAATAAAATGACAATTAACGCATTTACCACACACGATGTGGCTATTGGGTTTAATCGATAGTACTTGTATCTATCAAGGATCACTTGCAGGCGCTGCGCTGCTTTCTTGCCTCCAATTGAAACATAAATAGTTTTATTGGCTATCAACGTGCGAGTTCTCGTTCCGTTTATTATCCCGAAATTATTACACCTAGTTATCGTGATTTTACTAAGAATTTAACTAACGAGGGGAATGCCCCAAGTGTCCGCCATAAATTTCTGAATGTCAAATTTCAGTCATTGATGATTGAAAAGTTTTTCTTTTATGTAAATATAGAAAGGCGGCTTTGACGAACGCTTTGGCGGGTGGAAACAAGCGTTTTGAAGTAAGCGTGCGCCAAAATCACCAAGCGTCCGTCAAAATTCTTTGGAGCACGAATTCTTTGAAGCGACCAATAAAGCAAGCAATAAAGCAAATTACATAGCAAGTGCAGTAAACTGCCTATTTCACATGAACGGAAGTTACGCATGAGCCGCACAGCGAGTTCGTGGCAGTTGGAGTTGGAGTGCGTAATATGCTGTTTGCGCACGAGTAACGAGCTATACTTTACCTCCCTTTTGTTTAGAATTCATGATATCCATATTGTACCGTCCTTCCGTGTACATATCCGTAAACAAAATACCTACCAAACTGGCGCTGTACCAAAAACCGTACGGTACCGAGCGTAAAAACGCACGACATGAAGAGAGCCATGCATAAAGAGATGCTTACTTGATCTATATACTCTGCGTTATTATTTGTTTTTGACAATGATCATGGAAAAAGTACTTTATACTAATTTTGAAAAAACTTTGGATTTTTTCTTGGACACACTGAGCAAAACGTGTAGATCAGATTAACAGAAATGATTTCAATATATGTGTTCAGAAAATGAGCCAACCGATGTCGCATAGATGAGGAGATCGCTTTGCGATTCTGCGTGGCACCAGCAGTAGTTTCTCACCAGCAGTACAAGACACACATTGCAGTATTTTTCTATAGTCGGTTGTCTAACAATATACAGTTTTAAAGCAAAGTTCGTGAATTTTTGTGAGTGTGTAATTCTTTCAAGACAGTTATACAATCCATTCATCTTGTGATTAACTCACTGGTCCTTCTAAACAATAAATACTCAAATTTTCATTAAAATTTATGCCGGACACTTTAGATACTCCCCTTGCAAGATTTAACTAAAAAAACATGTCCTAATTACATTCATCGATCTCCCTTACAAAAGAAAAGATCAAAAAATGCGTGAAGCAATTTTGTTTAGTCTGCTACCTCGACTTATCGTCGCCACATGGCAAGAATGCACATATAATTTGTTATTAATTAATAAATTTAGTGCTACCGCTTTTTAATACCGTCTCGCAAGCCGCTTTCACAAAAAACGCTGGAAATTGCCGCAATTTTTGAGCAATTTGTGCGTAAAATGTACGTCAAAAATGCAAAACTGCTAATTTTATAATTTTACGATACGCTGTTTAACATCTTGTTTCGGTTAATCGCACATAAAAAGCATAATGACATTCCAGCAGTAAAGACCTGGTTTGTACCATTAAATTCGTACGCAATGCCAAATTAAATCATTGAGAATGTCGACTATTATTGCGTAAAACAATAATCAATTAAATTATTAACTATTGTAGGCTTCCCTTGGGCAATTTTAATTAGATTAGTTGCATATTTCGTAACCTATCTTAAGTTATTTATGTTTAAAGCCCTGATTATATTGGGAGCGCTCGCGAAATCGCGTTGAGTGTTAAACGTGCGCGACTGTCATAAGAATATATAAGGAACGTTTTTATTGCGCGATTTTAGTGAGAATTTAGATTTCTATCAAACGATCATATAAAATGCGATGCAAGTTGAGGCTTCTGCGATGAGTGCAATTCTAGATTTTGACAATTTTGATAATTGTTAAAATAATAATTCATATATTTTATAGTTTATGGACTTTAGAAGCTCTCCGACGTATATCATGTCGTTTTCGACATATATTATTGTGTTTTTACATTTTTGATTTTGTTACTGTTATGTGTTGTTTGTTGTTGACAGTTTGTTGATGTTGAGTGTGTGGTATGTTGCGTATGTGTACAGTAGGTGAGTTAATGTGTTGATGGTGTAGAGTAGAATGTGTGAAGTTGAGTGCGTAGTGTAGGTGAATGTGTTTTTTGTGTGAATAATAATTCGCATAAGAGGACGCTCGCTTCGTGAACTCGAACCTCGTCCACCGGCGCAGCGCGGCGTGATGCTCTGTGATGCTACCCATCAGGCTGCCCTGGCGGGCTTTAATAATTGGTAACATGTATTTTGTTTAAATTCCTTTTTTTTTCATTTTACCGAGCATCAACTGCTATGGTCATTAGCTCTATTCAATTATTTTTCAATGTAATTAGTCATATTAGAAGCTAACATTATTGATAAGAAGAAGAATTCGCTTTAATATGAATCCCCGCCGGGAATCGAACCCGGGACCTCATGGACAGTGGTCATCGACCATACCACGGCGCCACTTGGCTGGACAATTCCTTAATTATATATCATTAGAATCAGAAATTCAATGCAAATTCTTAGAGAGTTTTGTTTTTATCGCTGCATTCGTTCTACGGTACCGTGATTCCATCTCTTTCTATCTTCCAAATCTCCCGGGCTGAGGCTCCTCTTTTCCATGGCTTGTTCCAATACTAAGTTCGAAGATCTTCTAGGTCTTCCTCTGTTTTGTCTTTCTTGAGGTCTCCAAATCATCATGTAGGTTTGCCGTTTCCGTAGTTTTGATATTTGTTTCAATCAAAAAATTGAATTTTCAATGATGCTTCTATCAGTTTGCGTCCTTATCACCGTATAAGACCCGAGATCTTTGTCGGGTAACCATGTCAATTATGGTACCTAGATTAGAATATTGGCCTCAGATAGATATTGTGGTCTCAGTATTTAGTAAAAGATCTTCACCTTTTTCGACAATCTGCCAGTACTTTGTTTTCGTCATGTTTACAATGCCGACACATTTTATGTATTTTTCAAAGTGTTTTTTTTGTGTATTGAGTGTTCTCGTCATGTATTCAGTGTCATCCGTATCCTGGGAAATTATTTTATGGTCGCCATCAAAGTTTATAGTTCTCAGTCTAACCGAATAGTTTTTGTTCGGTTAATTTATTTAATGTAGGTTTTGCTGCAGAATTAGTGTATTTTTACTTTAAAGTTTCTTTTGACCGTAAAAAGAGAAAGAAATCAACAAAGTATGTTTTGTTTGTATGGAATATTTGGCAAGGCCGTTGAAATTTGAAGGTTGCATGCAATTTAAACTATTTTACACGAAAACTTTAAATTTTTAAATAAATTATTTTAAATGTGTTATTCAATCTGGCGTCCTCGATGATTCATAATAATTTCCGACTTCTTGACTCTTAATTTAAATATAAAACGTAAATACAAAGTGTCTACGCATGTTTTGGTGCGTATACCCAACCCAACTTTGATCAAAGCTCATAGAACTTACAGAATGTTCTTGTTGTACATTTTCGTTCTACATTGGAAGCAGTGCGTTTGGGACAAAAATGCGTCATCAGTGCGTCAAGTGTCGCATCAAAAACAGACTCGGAAAACTTTTCGGAGTTGTCATTCCATTACTGACTACTGACCGCTTTCCAGTCTTGTTCTGCGCAAACTGCGTATTTCGCGGCGAAGTTACTTAATCCTTCGACTCACAATCAGTTTAAATTATGAGAGACCTACTATAAAAATCGCTACAAACTCAATAAATGCGTTGGATATACAGAAATTGGCGCACATGTCGTACAGAACGTAAGTTTACTTTCCACCAGACCCGATGTGACGTCTGTTGGCAATTTCTTTATCTTGATATTTCTTTATATTGAGAATGATATCAGTGAGCTGCACATTTTTCGAATTCTTCTACTCGAGGCGTCAAAATATTTATTACTTAATTACACCTTTTACCATAGCTTTGCAAGGAATGTTTCATTTTTTATATAAACATCTTTGTTTTTGCTTTGCTTTCTGTTTTCTTTTTGTTATAACTGACAAACTTGACTAATGCGACTTTATTTTGTTGCAGGATTTCATCAGTTATTATAATTCTAATAATGGTAAGTAGCAGATTAATCACAACTCGCACTACTTCGATTCATCGCATGTTTATTCAATTAGTTAATTAATTAAAGCGCTTTACATATATGCAAATATATTCTTCAAATCTGACATGGAACATTGTAAATGACCCAATTATGTTTCATTAACATAGTTAACTTACATTTTTCATTAACAATAAGACATTTCTACTATTTGCTTATTTGTTTCATTTGTTAAACAACGTGCGTTTTATGAATATTTAACATTTGTATGGGACATATATTTTTTGTTCATCCGCGACGTGTTAATGAATTTGACCGTCGATTATTTGAATTATGCTGATTTCTGTTTTCATGGCGCCACTGGTCACAAATTGCGTTGTAAGTGAGAGATATAAATAAGTGTGAATTTTGCGTGTGGCTGTCTACCGAGAAAATGAACAGGATCCCTTTAAGGCTTGATCTGATTACGCAGGTTTTTTTTTTTTAAATTGACATGCTGGTCTCACCAGTCACTCGCTAGTTGCAAGCAAATTACAAAAATGGCGAAATTCAGTTGGGATATGTGATTACTTAATGAAAATGGGCTACAGGGAGATTGTGTCGTTTTCTTTTGCAGATGATTCGAAACGTCCATACCAGAACTGGCACCTGCGATATAAAAATAGAGGAGAAGGCATTCCAGCTGATGAACACTGAATACTGGCTAACCGTGAACTACTACGGCAAGCCCGATCTGGAGATGCGGCACAAACGTAGGTTTTGCGTACGGCTGGAGCGCCATCGAATGCGTTAATGGGCTTATTTTACCTTTTACAGATACGCTGTGCAGCTTTCAGCCGAAATACGGGAATAAAATAGGATATTACCTCTTCGACATGACGAAACATGTCTTTATTTGTTCGCCTCGGAAGCGACGGGGTCGCAAACTCTCCAAACCCAAAGCAGCTAAACGTCGGCCGATAGCAGTTAGTAAGGTAAGTTTAATTGTTAATTGTTAATCCATCCTTTCAAATTAGTCTACCTTTTTTTTGCTAGACTAGACTGTCTTATAGACAAAGAGACTTTTTGGTCTTTTGTCCCTTCCCCCTATTTCCCCATAGTCCTCCATGATCACCCATGATTCCCCAATGGTCTCCTTCGATCCCCTATGATTCCCCATGATTCCCCATGATCTCTAATGATCTCCCAATGATCTTGCAATGATACCCAATGCTTCCTCATGATCCCTCGTGATACCCCATGATCTCCCATGATACTCCTTTTTCCTCTTTCCTCGGTTACTGCATTTACTTTTCCACTGAAAATATTCTTATTCCATTTCATGTTTCCCTCTTCATATGTTTAGAGACAACCCCGCGATTCCTGCTTCTACACCGAACAATGGCACAACGGCTACCTAACTCTCTACGGGGATAACAGCACCACCATGCTGTACGTGCACCATGGCGAGACGAAGAACCTCCAGAATATGGCGATGCTCATGCGCAGCAATGTACCGGTAGCCCCCGAACAGTCCTGCCGCGTGCAACTGCGCGACTACTGCCATACGCTGCGACGGCACAAGAAGAAGAGCATGGCGTTCGTGGAGAAGTTCTGCAATCCATACTGCTGGACATAGGACGGCTGGTGCCATCGAGAACGGGAGCGTTATCAGTATTTTCAAGTGCTGTGCGACGGGAGTGTGGCGGGTGCGAACGTTTTCCTGCAACACGTCCACTGGCTAGCGGTGTGCGTTGCAGCAGGGGGGTGCTAAGAGGGTAAGAGAGGAAGAGGGAAACAAAAGAAGAAGCATGGCTCTGGCTTCGGCGGTGGCGTGAACCCGGAATTTTTGCCAACCCCTATGGGGTAACCTCCAGGCCGGGTATCCTCACGCCAAATTGTCTTACCCTCGCGCCCTTAAGACAGGTCGTGACACATCTACGTACTTCTATGGCGTTGACAGACGGTGTGCATGCATTTACACATTGAATACGTTTTATCACATTTTGTATATTATATTACTTTATTATTTATTCTTTTTTATAAAATAACGTTGCGAGAAAAAAAAAACAACAAATAAATAAACCGGAACGGAGTTAGTGTGTACGAGTATGCCAGATGGGCCTTCGATTAGAACGCAAACATTTCCGGTAACTTTAGGCGCCTTTTCAAAGTTACAAAACAAAATATATATGCGATCTACACACGCCCCACCTAGAGACCACGCGAGAAACACCCAGTATACATATAAGTATTCTTTTTTGTACATAAATTATACATATTAAAATATGTCCATGCTACTACGCATAGGAGTGGTTCGAGAGACGGACTGGAAACAATGCAGAATACACAAAGTAAACTTGATTGTCATTATGCTAATCTCATATAAATTATTTGTTAACTAGTGCGCTAGAGCAGGCGCGCAAAAACTAATATTATGTATTATGTAAGATCTGTGCCATTTGTAAACATTCCAAAATAGGAAATATCCATAAAAAGAATTGAAAACAAAATGAAAGCAATGAAAAATCGAAATAGACGTTTTATTTACCTTGCCTATTTACAGCCCAATTGCAACAATGTATTTAATAAATTGAACGTAAGTAGGGTCGTAAGTAGGGTTTCCTCAAACCGAAACTTTGGCAAAACGCGGTTGTCAGTTCTTAACAACTGAAACTTAATTACTTGATGTTTCATATGAAATATTACTCATGTTGAATATGTGCAACTCCATTTGACTGACACAAAACGACCCAACGACCCAACGTGTTCTGGACCGGAAAATAGCACGCGGTACGGTCTTGTTTCATCACGGATGAAGACGGTCGCCACTGTACAGAGTACCGAGGGTGTTACTACAGCCGAAGAAAATAACCCCGGTCTACTCGGTTTGCCAAGTGATCGTAATCTGTCAAAGAGTGGGTTAGAAATGGGTAGAAGCTTCGAGATTTAATTACCTTCTGATTTTTTTTTCTTATAAATATTCGCTGGGTGCCTTCAGCCTCTTATGCACACATTTCATGAGGCGATCGCAACAATTACACAATTCCAGTGGTCACGCCATCTGCTGAAATAATATTAATTTCCTTCCACACTTCGTAACACGACTTTTGGGTGGCAGCAAAAACAGTCTAAATTCTACGAATTTCACACATCGGACGCCGATCTTATGAAGACAAGACCTAGTTACAGTACATGAACATAGAACCAAATCAAAGAAACCATACTTGAAAGAAAAAAAACTTATTGTTTCATGAACATTCTTGGCTGAAGAGACCCAGAGTTCGGCCCATAGCACTGCGACATTGCCTAATTTACTATTCCTTTATTTATAAATCTATGGTGTCATTTAAGAAAGAAATGTATCTAGGCAGATCATTTCATGGATTTCATAAGTAGGTGTTGAGGTGTATCCTTACTATTGAGATGCTTTCTGAATTTTTCACGAACGCTGCTAGCTTCCTAAAGTGTATCCTGCTCAGGTCACGTGTAGGGTCTTAAGTTTTTGTAGTATCATCAGAAACTACTCCTACCCATCCCCAATCAAGGATCATTTCTGAAACTCATCCCTCGTCCTCTATTTTCTAAACTACACTTTTCACTTACTTGGGTCACTTTTTTGTCCCTTTTTTTCTTCAGCCATTATATTTCGAGCTTCACCCTACATATAGCTGGACCTGATACCCTGGGTTGTAGGTGCTCCCCGGACGTGTTTCTGCTTAATTTGTTCCTTCACTTCCTGAACTCATACCCGCTTTAATTCTTTGTAGGAACCCCCTATTTTGGTAATTATGATAATCCACCGATAATCCACCGGCCTCATACAGCATTCTTCTCTGTTGCCCCTAGACATTCCATCTACTACTCACTCCCGACATCCATATCTTCCTAACCAAACGGTCTTCTTTAGTTTTACTAATTGTAAGATCACAGTGATCTACGATGCGAACTCTAGGAGCTTGGCGAGGTTAAGTGGGGAAGTAACTACTCGATGAGTGGACTTCGTACGCTGCTTGTAAGGCAGCGGAGTACACGGATGAACCACGAAGGCAACGTTGAACGATTCATGTAAGAACTGGCTTTATTTCCTAAACCGCATGAAGTCACATGACCTATGGTGACAATTAGCTTGATGTCTACATTATTCTCCTTTGTATATTTACACACATATTTTGCACATATATTATGATATGATTAGATATGTTTATATTGTTAACTACTTATTAATATTAGCATATTCATTAAGACATAATTAGTATTATTTATATTAATTCTGACACAACAGCATACCATCTGTGTATGTCGCATAAACACATCTGGCAAGGACGGTAAGCGCAAGGTATGGGGTGGAAAAGCTATTTTTGGCGGGGGTGCCATTGATAAGGTTCCTCGCGGCTTTTCTTCAAGTATTCAGAATGGTGGGTAAACACTATACGATGGTTACAACAGAAAGACAGGTGAGTGTGGGACAGATTGAAAGGAAAGTGAGGAAGTTGTTGCACATGGGACGTAGTAATGCGAATTTGAAATGGATGGGTGAAGAGTGGGAGATCCTGTATCGTTGATTTCTGAAGGACCTAAAGAGGTTAGAGAGGCCTACAACAAATTATATAGTTCTTCGGGGAACTGGAAGAAGGAGAACAGCGT
>WSZQ02000004.1:1312012-1328537 GCA_019419845.2 Weissflogia rhopalogaster | reverse complement strand
TTATAATATAAAGTGTTGAACAGTAAGAGAAAGAGTTCTCATGAAATATAACCAGTAAGAGTTATACTGAAGACAATTGTACAGAAGAGTATTAAATAAAAGTTTGATTTCATAAGTTAAATTAAACAATAAATTATTACCGCCAAAAGGTAAACCTTTTGGCAACCACGTTTACGTTTTTGGTGCTCGGGATGCCTAGAAAGGTCACCCTGAAAGCCATCACGTAGACATAACTTGCGTTCTTTGGGATAACTGCGGAATGGTCCGCAAGATGGAGTAGCAGCACCACGTCATGATGACTCAAGCGGTGGATACCATCCCTTACAGCATGGCTAGCACGTCCGTCTATCCAGTTCCTTACTAGTCATGGCCAATTCACTTCGTACCTCCACAGATTTAGCAAGAAGGACAGTAGTATGTGCAACCATTGCTCACTTGGCATAGCAGACACTCCAGACCACACCCTTGAAATCTGCCCAGCATGGGTCAAAGAACGAATGAAACTCCTGGCGACGACCCGTTGTGCGAGCATCACACCTGCGCTACTTAGGAGAGCAATGTTTCATTCCCAAGACAACTTGAATGCGATGGTTCTTTTCTGCGTGAATGTCTTGAGAGAAAAGCGCAAAGTCGTAGAAGGACACACATTGAGGGTATCTACCCCGTTGAACTGACGAAATGCAGAACCCGCGATAATAAACACGCTGCACCAGTGTCTATTGTTTAGGGGTTGCGCACAACACCACTATTATATTCTAATAGTAACCACCTTTCTCATAGGGCTACTTGTTACGGTTAGCTAGATGCCGGCAACGCCCAAAAAAAATTCTCCTTATAATTATGTATAGTGTTCTTGTAATATATTTTTCTTATGAATTAATTCTTAATTTCTCTGCGTGGCGCCCTCTAGTTTAAAAGTTCCTAAATTGTACATATTGAACTACGAAGTAAATACCCAGGAAACTGTAATGCTAACTTAATTTCTATATAAGTACGCCCTCCCATATAGAGATGGCGCTTCATATACATTTAATAAAGCCATAATGAAATTTAAATTTAACATATAAACATTTTTACTAAATCATTTACAAAATCAAATGTCAGATTCAATTCCATGTCACGGTCCTTGGGTTCCAATTTAAAAGTTTCAAATTTAAAACCATCTAATAACATGTATGAAGCGTTACGTTTCATTCAACCGTTCATTGTATAATTGTATTGTTTTTTAAAACTGCAAATATTCTGGTTATACTGAAATTCACTTTACCATATGAAGTTTAAATTGAAAGATTTCGATGAAAATCAACACAGAAAGAAATGAAAATCGAAGCAGTATATTTCCCAAACACATAAGTAACTACTGATATATTTCGCATTTCTTTGCATTATTGAATTTCCATTAAATATGTTGAAAAATATGGAAGTTATAGCGATTTATTTAAAGCATTTAAGTTTTGACACTTTATAATGACAAAATTTTAAAAAAATCTTACATACGATTGATGATAAAGGGAGTAAAGTTATTATTCTAAAATTTCGCACATTATAATTAAGATTTTTGATAGTTTGCGTGGACCTATTGATAATAAAACTAAGGATAATGGCATAGATGTTATCGAAGTATCTTCATGTCAATTTTTACCGAAAAATGTTATACATTGTTAATGTTACAACAATTTATTCTAGTCATTTCGTTTTTGCCGCTTAACTTTACGAAGTAAAATAAAAATTCAATAACGATTTTTGATAAGAGGCGTAAAGTTATGAGTACTAAATTTTACACCTATGATAGGGTAAGTAAAAGAAACTTCAGTTTTTTTCAAATTTTCAATCAAAAAAGCTGAAAAATGAAGTTACAGTCATTTATTTGAGGTCTAGTGTTTGGGATCATTTACAATATCAAAGATTTCACACCATATAAGTAAGATTTCTGATTGTATGTGTGAACATAAAAATTATAAATTTATGAACAATAGTAAAGATATTATTGATGAAACTATGTGTAAATTTTCATCGACAAATGTTAAAAAATGTAAAAATTACACCAATTTATTCGAGTCATTTCACTTTTGTCAAAAGTAACATAAAAATTCAATTACGATTTTTGATAAGTGAAATTAAGTAATGATGACTATATTTTAGACAATTGATGTATATTTGTGCCAAATTTTAACAATGTCAAAAATTGAAGAATTAATTAATTAATAATTAATTAATTAATTAAACGTTGTGAAAGTGATAACATAAGTATGAGACAAAACTATCTAAATCGCTATATAATACTAAAAAGGCAAAGAATATCAACAATAACAGATTGCATTATAAAGAAAAATAAAATATCAAGCTATGTGAAGACATATTATTAGTCATAAAATATCCGCAGTAATGACTGCATCAGGAGGGTTGATGATTGCGTTCATGACAACGTCAGTGATAAGAATCATTCGATAAAGTGCACGATAATGTATTCCAAAGCGGGTGCTAATCCTGTCGGATTCTGTGGAGTGAGTCCGAAATCCGATCTGGCTTTCATCAACGTTGCTTCGTTGCGCATTTGTTCATTCAAAAATCACATCAAATAACACCGACTTCGAAAAAAAAGAAAGCGAGTGTGATTTTTAGATGCGATTTAATTAAAACTAAATACATCCTTACAGATTAATCGTTTATTTCATAACTAAAGACATTATATAAATTATATTGTATCTTGTTATCTTTAAATCCTCTCATGTTATCAGGAATCATTATTGAAACGTGTAGTATATTTGTACCGCCCTCCAAAAACCGTTCAAAACGTAAAACATTCAAGAAATGGCTAAAACTTTTTAATTTTTCGAAATATTTGGTTAAAATATGGCATAAATGTATATCTGGTCTACTTTATCAATTGTCTAAAATATACTTATCATAACTTTACTCCAGTTATCAAATATCGTTATTCAATTTTTATTTCACTTCCAACAGCGAAACTGCAAAATCGAATTGTCTCGAATAAATTGTTGTAACTTTAACATTTTTTAACATTTCCAGGTGAAAATTTACACAGAGGTACAGCGATAATAAGTTTACTATTATCTGTAATTTTATTATCTCTAAGTCCACTCAAGCTATCAGAAATCCTAATAACATTCTGTGAAGTTTCAAGTAAATGGGTGTATCTCCTTCGTTTTTCGTCATTTTTGGTAGAAATTTTGCACAAAGATATATCAATTCTACCTTATCATCATCAATGCAAAGTTTAGAAATCATAACTGAACTCGACCTATTGAAAATCGTTATTGAATTTTTATTTTACTTCGTCCGGCGAAGTGGCAGGCACGAAAACACTCGATTAAAATGTGGTAATTTTAACACTTCTCAACATTTTTGGTGAAAATTTGCACAAAGGTACTGCGATAATATCTTTATTAATGTCCATAGTTATATTATCTCTAAGGCCACTCAAGCAATCAGAAATCTTAAATTTAACTTGTGAAACCTTTATTTATTTATTTCAATGATCAAGAATTAGGCTTCAAATACATGGGTATAACTCCTTCATTTTGCGGCATTTTTAGTTGAAATTTTGCACAAAGATATATCAATAATACCGTATCCCCTCTGCAAAATTTACTAATCATAACATTACTCCACCTATCAAAAATCATTATTGAATTTTCAATTAACTTCGTAAAGGTAAGCGGCAGAAACGAAGCGATTCGAATAAATTGTTATAACAATAACAATTTTGAACATTTCTTAGTGAAAATGTCCAAAAATGTACTTCGGTATCATCTTTATAATTGTACATAGTTTTATTATCACGAAGTCCACTCATGCTATCAGAAATCTTAATTATAGTGTGTGAAATCGTTGGTATTGTGTAATTGATCCAAAACACAGAACTTCAAATAAATGGCTGTAACTCCCTCAATTTTCGGCTTTATTGGTAGAAATTTTGCACAAATATACTTCGGTTCTACCTTATCATCCATGCAATATATAGTAATCCTAACTTTACTCCTTCTATCAAAAATCGTTATTGAATTTTGATTTTACTTCATAAAGCTAAGCGGCAAAAACGAAATGACTCAAAAAAATGATTGTAGCATTAACAATTTTTTAACATTATATAATGAAAATATCTACAAAAGTACTTCAATAATATCCTTTCAATTGTCCATAGTTTTATTATCTCTAAGTCTACGTATGGTTTCAGAAATCTTAATTAGAATGTGTAAAGTCTTTGGCGTTGTAAATAATCCAAAACCTTAGGATACAAAAAAATGATTATAACTTCTTCAATTTTTGACATTTTTGGTTGAAAGTTTGCACAAATATACTTCAATTCTATCTTATCATAATTATCGTAAAAATCGTAATTATAGTTTAACATTTTAGTGGTTCATAGAGCGTCAAACTTAATTGCTTCAAATAAATAGCTACAATTTCCACATTATTCAACATATTTGACTGAAGTTTTGTGGAAAGTTACTTCATTTCTACCTTATTAACTATCCTAAATATTGAGTTAAAAATAAATTTGATTACCTCATTTTTAATGACTTAATTTCTGTTGCTCCTCAATATTTACAATATGAGATATGCCACAATATTTGGAACAATCAATGTTTAGAACGGAGGTAAAGAAGTTAAAAGAAAGTAAAATCATAAAAGAAGAAGAAGGGTTGAATTTTTATAGCACCAAATCAAAACTTAAAATTTCACAATCGACACTGTAATATGAGCCTGTTTACCATAAAAATGAACTCGCAAATGCGAATGAAAATTCTCGCAATTCTCGCGAGTCAATTCATTTCAGCGGAGGCTTACACGCCCCACTGATGCCTGCCACTGGTGCGCATTATAAAATCTAAATTAGTTTTTTGCAATTGTAATTGGTTTATCAGTGTAATTGGAGCCGCAGCGCTCGTCAGGGCGGGCTGGCTGATTGGGGGAAGCGGACTCGGGGAATTGTAAATCACATTGTCATTTCATTGTCATCGAGTTTCATGGATGAGTTCATGAGCGCGCCGACGAGTTCGCATCAAAAACCGCGAAGCAAGACGCCGCAATTCCAGCCGATTTTTGCGCGACTCAAGTATGCGCGGCAATGCGCGTGGAATGCCTCGCAACTGTTCCAAAAAAAAATCACAAGTTGATAGAGCTTCCTTCGTAAGCTATCAAGAGGCGTAGTAAGTTTTTAAAAATGATGACAATGCGATGTTATGAAGCGCCCGGGAGTCCCTCAAGTGCCATCAATGCGTTAACTTTGTCTTATCCGAACAAATAGGTATATTTATCTTAATATGTCCTCGATGAATTGAGGAATTCGATGGTTATACTTGCTTGCTTGAAGGCTGGAAAAATTACTATTGTAAAAAAAGTTGGTGGAAGTACATGAAATAAATCTTTGATCCAAGTACAACGGTTTTTTTTTTAATATAAAAATCTTGAAAAATAGGTATAACAGGTGCATTCACGAAACAGATATAGCGGATAACAACTAACAAATTTAAAAAATTTAATTTAAACTATAATTAGTTGTATTTAGTAACAATTTTAATTATATTTTAACGGAATCATGTTCGGGTACACCTGAATCCGAAACCCGAATCCGGATTTGGTGAAAATCCGAAACAGTAAAACCAACATTGATGTCGAACAAAAATGTGGCTAATATTTGTAATAATATGCCGAAATCGAAAACCCGAAACCCGGCTTTTAGGTTTTGAAACACGAAATCCTGGTTTTCAATTTCAAATATTTTATTTAATTCAAGCGATGATTACTTGCATTTTCTATTAAGATTAATTATGTTTTAACTAAATCCTGTTCGGGTAGACCTGAACACAAAACCCGAATCCGGTTTTGGTGAAAATCCGAAACAGTAAAACTGTCAATGATCCTAAACAAAAATGCAAAAAACTTTTATATCTGAAAATTACAAAATCGAAAACACCAAACCGAAACCCGGATTTAAAGTTTTCTTTGATTTGAAATAGAAACTCGAAACCCTGATTTCGGGTTTGAAGATGGAAAACGAATATTCCGTTCCAAGACAGTTTGTTCAGAATATTCTGGAATTCGTAGCGCGAAATAAACTTTGTGAGAACCCGAAATCACAAAAATCGATCTAGGTAAAATTTGAAGCAATGACAATAAAAAATAACCCGGGTTTTCATATCAAAGAACCTTAATAACCTTAATATCATAAAATGCGAAATTGAAAACTCGTAACCAAAACCCATCTTTTCAGTTTTTAAACGGATTTATACTCGAGATTTCAGTCTTTAAAATCATTAGTTTGGATGCACCCGAACCCGAAACTCGAAGTCGACGCATCACCAGAATTCGAAAATCCGAACTAGACAAAATATCAAAGAAAACCTTATTACAAAGAATAAATTAGAAAACCCAGAAATCGTGCATTCCGCTTATAAAAACATTTTTCCAGATCACAAAATCCGAACCCGGGTTTTCTTGATAATATATCAAACTATGATTTTAATATATTAAAACCGAAAATCAAAAACTCGAAACACAAATTATCAAAACCCGGAATTTCCCGAAACCCTGGAAACAGTTTTTGAAATCCGAAATCTGGGTGTACAGTTTTTTTAAACTACAATTCGGATATAACCGAACCCGAAACCCGAAACCTGTTTTGTTTTAAACCGAAACCGAAAAACCGACATAACTAATATCTCATTTTATGAACTTAAAATCTTAAAACCAGTAATCGAAAACCCGAAACTCGGGTTTTCTAGTAAAATAGACCCAAAACGCCCACCGGGGCAGCATAGTGGGTAGTCGGCCTACTACGCAGCAGCACGGGGTTCGATACCCCGCGGTGGGCACCATTAATGTGAATTTATTCACATCACATTACTGCAACAAATACACAACACAATTACGCAACAACCACTACACAACAAACTACAAATACAACGTCATCAACACATCAACTGCGCCAACAACGCCAACATTACAAAAATGTTACATTAGAATATATACTGTATGCAAGAAAAAAACATGTACAATGTAATATAACACACAATATAATTGTAAAAAGCGCTCCGGCTGAAGAACCACATGATCGATGGCCTAGCCTTCGGACTAAAAATAAAGTTACTTTTTTTAGACACAATTTTTTTTCTTTTAATTTAAAAAACCCGAAAACCGAGTTTGAAAAATTTCCTATCAATCCCTATTACGGTGCTCAAGGCTCTCGAACTAAGATCCACATTTTAAAATGATGGGAAATAAAATCAAATAATTTATAACACACACTTCTACACTTGAAAAAAGCAAATGATATCAGAGGCTTTGCGTGAGAACTCAGTACTCAAGCGCGTTACAACCATATTACCAGTCAACAAAGATGCGTCCCGATTCACGCCGATAAAATCGGTATGCGTGCGCTTGTGTGTGTGTTTATCATTCCGTATCTGACTGGTGCATTCCCGGCACTTCACTCTCAAGTGCAAGGATTAATTTGATCGCGCATACAGACGTGCGTTTATTATCCCCTTGGATGAGCTACACTGCGTCGTAACGATCGCATGCGCCCAGTAGAATTGCATCGGCTGGGCATAATCTAATAGCAATATTAGATTGACATGGGGGCGGACAATAGGCACTCGTGTACACTCGTGTCGTTGTCAATTAGACACGTGGCGGGGTGCATCCGTGCCTCGGCATTGCGCATTCGCTTTCTACACTTTACTTTCGTGCTTACTATAATATCATTGGGCCCAAATCAGCAAGTGTGCGTAATCCGGATAAAAACAAACTAAGATCCACGCGGACGGAAGTAATTTGACCGAGCCAACACGGGTTTTACTGGGATTACGTTTTTAATCTGTTTAATACTTTTGTAATTTAATGCTTTTTGTATATTTTGAGTTCGTATAGTGAGAGCTAAAGCCTGGGTACACTGAACGCGCGCGAGAAATCGCAGATTTTTGGAGCTCGCTTAGAATAGATTGATTGCGTCTGCCGCTTAGTGGTTAAAATTGAGTGAAATCAGCCAAAAACATTTACGCGCATTCGCGTTGATCGTGCGCCTGATTTTTAGGTGCAGTTTTAAATATATTTGAAGCACATCGAATATTGAGCTATCGACATGAAATAAATGACAAATTATTCTTCAACTCTTCTACTTTTGTAAAGTATGAAAATTACGTTAATCCATTGTTGGTTTGACTTTTAAATTTTGAGTTTTAAAAGATTGTTTTGAAAATTTAGTTTTCAACTTCCATAAGTGTTATTCACTCTTATCCTATTTATGGGCTAGATAACATATATATCAAATTGTTCCTTATTTCATGTTCTTTCATATGGTATAAATATTTGTCTGATTATTTTTGTGGGAATTACGATTCTGCCGGATGAACAATTAAAAACATAGTTTTAGGCATGTGTCTCACTGGATGCAAACCATGTTTTCAATAATAAATCCTTCAAAATCCAAATTCATACAAAAATAACCAAAAAAAAAGGATACAACATGTGAAAGTACATGAATTAAGGAACACGTTGATGTATATGGCATTAACCATGCACATCAGATAAGGGCGAAGAAACACTATGAAAATTGAAAATCATACTAATAGTTTTCATAAAATACTGTCGCATACAACGCAACAAATGAAGGTCTTATCCAGAATGTATTGAGATAAATTTTAACATATATTAAAATAGAAGAGCTGAGGAATAGTAAGTCATTTACTTCATGTTGATAGCTTAGTTTTTAAGATACTTAAAACATATTTTAAATTACCCCAAAAAATTAGGAAATCGAGCGCGTAGTCGAAACGCGTATGCCCAAATGTTATTGGCGAATTATAATCGTTTTAAACCACTGGAAGTCGAGTTCAAACTACACGATTTCGTTGCTGATTTTTGCCGTATGAAAACATAGGACGCAATTTTATTGACGGTTTGATATACCAATCAGTTTCGCAAACATATCAACGCGATAAAATGCGAAAGTTGCCGAAAATTGGACATTTTAACAACGATTATATTCATATTTCGATTTTATATCAATTGAATCATGCAATGTATTTAAAAAAATCTTTCTAGATTAAAATAATTTATAGAAAAACTTTTAATACGTATTTACATAATTAATACTATACAAAACTCTATCACATAATGTTTTATTCATTTAAAAGACGGAAATTTGCAATAAATAAACTTTTATTCCTGATTAACGGATGAAAATGCGTCACATTCATTGCAAGCACATTGTTTTATTTTTAATGTTAACTCGTTATTACGATTTGAATTACGTGAGTACGCGGGTCAGCAATGGGATTTTGAAAATTGCAAATGAAATTGCAAAATTGGCAATTTGACTCCATGTCATGGGGCGTCACAATTCCCTCCCTTGCTGCCGCCGCCGTTATGTCGCGCCGCTGACGAGTGTAACTCGCCGCCGAAATTTGTTGAAAATTAATTCCAGCATCCGCCAATGCTCTGCCGCGCCGTCCCCAACCGGCCCGTGACTGCTGAATGAACAAATTATGCGCGTAATTAAAATTATCGAAACCCATCCGCGTTCCATTGCACATTTTCGGCGAAAGCTGGTGGCGTGAGCGCGGGGGGTGTCTATTAAAATCGATGGTAGTAGCCTGTGGTGCGGAGGGTGTAAAGGCCTAGTGACGTCATGATGACCTTTTGCGTTTTGGAGCTTGGGGTTTTCGCTGCTGGTCGGGTTGGCACTTTGAGGGTACCAGGGTGCAGTGAATGCGGTGCGGCGGGTGCAAGAACATTGTGGGGACCATCTGTCAGCCTAGTTAGACCTACTAGAAGGGCAACGCGCGCGCCCTCCAAGCCCTCCGGCCACAGCCGAATAAAAATACACACCGAATTCCCCGGATTCGATTCACGCGTGTCAGTTTCAATCAGCAATTTGTGCTATGTGCTTATACCCCCTTATACAAAAATGACGACTCAATTTACATTTAAAATAAATGTGCAATTTTTTGGCGGGAAATATTTTAGTTCTTCAAAAATTTTGATTGATACTGATTTCTTAACATGCAATATTTCCACTTTATTAATCAGTCTTTTTGTCACTGAATGACCTTTTCAAGTACTATTTTTCCCCAGTCTTACACCCCCTTACCCTCTACTTGAACACTCTTTACACAACTATTCAATATTCAAGTACGAACATACATTTATCTTCTCGCTAACCATCTGCGACCGAAACAACAAACGCCCCCACCGTTCAGTAAAACGTTCAAATATTTGCACGTTTTTATAATTTGCTGCCGCCGGCGCACGGTGGGGTGGGGAGAGGGGTGGGGGATGAAGTTAATTTCAAGAAGAAAACGTCGTAAATCGACGTAGCGACCGAAAAAAACACCTTGCGCGTTACTTTATTACGTATTTACCATATTTAAAATAATGCTATCGGAATGAATGACAGACAAAAAGATAGCTTAAATATTCCACTTTAATAATCGATAGTTAGACTTTGAGATTTTCTATTTTTATATGATGTTATCAGGGGTAGAGTTTACCCTTAACTAACGATATGATGAACTAAAATGTATTAAATTTGTCACATATCAGCAAATTGTCTGTCTTATAATCTGTTGAATTGTGTGTAGATTATTAATATCTTCCTTGTACATCATCCTTGTTTTGGGGTGTATATATTGGGCCGCATGTAAATTGACGATCGGCAAGCAAAATAACCTAGTCGCAAATTGTATATGGACGATTTACATGCAGTCCACTGCGTACTCCAATATGCACCTTAACAATGAGTCTTGTAATTGCCAAATTTTTATAATCTATAAACTAATTTATAGACTATAAAATATAGAATGTCCTGGTGTATCTTTGAATACATTTTCCTCTTTCATATTATCAGCAAATGGTAAATTGGATATTCGATAAATCTGTGTAAACAAAGATTTACTTTAAATTCCAACTACCGACTATTAACGTAGAAGAATTAAACTATCTATAACGCTATCATATCTTTCAAAAGCATTATTCCTAATATGGTACAATTCATCAAAAGGGGCAAGTTGTGTAATTTTTACCGCTCACGCGGTGCTGCTTCGATTTAAACCACTTCTTTCACTGATCTTGTAAAATGTATTAAGCAAGGAATATATCAGCTTATTCCCTATTTCATTATCTATAAAATTTTCTATAGATTATATCAATTTTGTTTGTGCATCATCCTTGTTTTGGAGTATATATAGGTACGCGCAATATAAATTGTCGCACGTCGAGCAAGCCAACACACAGTATATACGTATTTATACATATATAGATGATTTACACCTCAAAAATGAGTCGTGTATAAGCAAGATTTTAATAATCTATGTATTATTTAATAGTATATGAAATAGAATATGCTGTTATAAGATTAAATGAATATATTTTAATCCTTCGAATGTCCAGTCGTATGACTTTACCATTTGGGTAAAGTCAACCATTGATAATTCAGTATAAAAATAGAAAATTTTAATTTCTATCTACTGGTTATTAAATTAGAAGAATAAAGTTATTTAATGGCATATCATTCATTGCAATAGCATTATGATAAATATGGTAAAATTCATCATAAAAAGACGAAAAATGTGTAAAATTTACCGCACACAAGGCGCTGCGTCGATTTAAGTTACAGTTTTCTCTATGTTCCAATAAAATGTATTCAACAAGGAATATATCAGCATCTTCTCTATTTCATAGTCTATTAAATGGCGTTTAGATTATTACTGTCATGCTTGTTCATCATCCCGGTTCTGTAGTGTATATAGATTTGCAAATTGGGCCGCATGTAAATGGTTTCACGCTGCGACGAACAAACTAACACATTTCATTGCGCTATCCTACATATACCACAAAGAAATATACACAGGCTTGATATTAATAACCTAGAAACCATTTAATAATAGGTAATGAAATAGAGAATTTGCTGATGTAAGTCCTATTGAATACATTTTATTCTTTCATATGTCCAGCAATGAGTAAATTCAACCTTTGATAATTCAGAATAAAAATAGAAAATTTTAATTTCTAACTGCCTATTATTAAATTAGAAGAATTAAGCTAATTTTTGATTTATCATTCATTGCAATAGCATTATTCTAAATATAGGAAAATCATTATAAAATGACGAAATATGTGTAAGTTTTACCGCTCATGAGGCGCTACGTCGATTTACGTTACTTTTTTTTCTATGAATCAATGAATCTTATTCAACAAAGAGTATATCAGCATCTTCTCTATTTCATAGTCTATTAAATGGCGTTTAGATTATTACTGTCATGCTTGTTCATCATCCCTGTTCTGTAGTGTATATTGGGCCGCATGAAAATGGTGCTGCGACGAACAAACTATCACATTTCATTGCGCTATCCTATATATATGTATATAAATAAATAAATAAAGAAAATTTTAAAGTCTAAATGCTGACTATTAACGTTTGGTGTATCATTCATGCTGATAACATTATTCTAAATATGGTAAAATTTATTACAAAAACGCGAATTTTGTATGTTTCTTCACTCACTTTAAGACGCTTTTATCTCAAAATCGCCCACTAGCCAAACCTGCTGAAATTGAAATCGAGCTACAAAATTAATACACAAATATTTGTACTTCAAAATTTTATTTCGCTGATATTTTCATCAAATAGTAAATAAAACAATTTGCTCCAAAATAATTCACAATGTTAAAGAAAATTGAAAACAGTTATAAACAAAAATTAAAGCATCTTTACAATATATACAATACATTCTTTAAATTAATTACAATTTCTTTACAATTTCACAGAAGATCTATAAATTTAAAAATTAAAGACCCAAAACTACATATAAAAGATGACAAATGAAGTAATAATATAAAATCATTTACTCCTATTCTCATCACCTTAGACACACAAACTTCTCAGTGCTAGGTTTTTGTTTTATTTCTTCTTGTTTATGTCTTTATATAGAATTTAATATAGATTAGAATTTGTCATCGTATACTTGTTTGTTATTTGTGTCTCACTTTGTATCATTTACATTCGTTTTCATCGAGAAGAAAAATTCTATGTGATTTTTATTTTTGGTTTGTTCAGACGTGATTGGGATTACAATAAAATTTGCAAAATGTATGTACAAGTTGACAATGAGTCAGCCAACAATAAGTTAAAACGTATTAATATTTTTAGTGATATGACGATGATGTCGAATCTTAGAAAATAGAGTCGTTGTTAAGTAAACCTATTCGTGTCATGTGTATTTTGTTAAAATTTAGGTGTTTGTTTTATGTATATCGAGGGATTAATTTTAAGCTTCGCTCAATTACCTTTGTACACTACAATTTTCACAATTTTCACCAAGATGCATCTCGCTACATACGGATTTTAGTCTCCATCGTGCTTTCCCTAAATATGCTCGTTATTTTTTGTTAAATATTTATAAATATGTACACTTTTATCATTTTATACAAAACTACAAATCTAATTATGTTACATGTCATTCAATATGCCCGAAATTGTTACTGAAAAGTTTTACGACTAATGTTTCCCAGCTTAAAAGCGATATGTTTATTCGAGTGATAAGATATGCCAAAGTTTTAGTTATCATTTACGTGTCCATTCGTAGAGCGTAGATCACAGATTTGATTTTTTTTTGTGTATTTAAATGGGGGAGGGGATGTTTTTTGTTGGTGAGTTTGAACTAGTTTGAGATTTTGGTGAGTGTGAAACGTTTGAATCATTTGGAAAATAATACTTTGTTGTCTTTGGTACGTGTTGCATGGCTCACACCGGATACATTGCAGCGGCGGCGTCGACGACGGCGGGGGCGGTTGGTTGTTCGGTCGACGGCGTGCTTGTATCAGCGCTGCTGCCGCTCGCAGAGTGCTACTTGCTGCCGCCGACGAGCGTGCCGCCGTAGCTCTGCGCGTTGCACGTTGGCAGCGCGAAGGGATTCATCGATGCAAACGGTGACGAGACTAATCCCATTCCTGTAAACACAAACACGCATTGGTAAACAATCGAATACAAACATTCATTAATGTTAATCATATTCGCTTAAATATTAATGATATTGACTTAAATATTAATCAATTTTACTTAAAAATTAATCACACTCAGTATTAGAGATCTATACATTTAAATCGATATCAAAATATCGATTTTTCAATATTTATCGATATTTATCGAAAGTCTTTTGTTTTCAGATAAAAATCTAAATGATGGAGTAAGCGATAGATGGCGGAGTAATAGTGAAACAAACGATATTTTTCGATTTTTTATAAATTAATCCAAGATTTTTTTCATAAAATAAATAATATACTAACACTGCACAGCCAAATGATGCCAGCCGGTGACGGGCTGGTGATGGAAGAGCGCGGGCGTCGGTTGATGCGGATGGAGAGCATGGCCAGCCGCCCCCGGGGGCGGTGAGCCGCGCACAACCGGCGCGAACGCGCTTTTCTCTTTCTCCGCTTTGATCGTCGCCGAGTGCTGATGGTGGTGGTGTGTGCCAAAATAATTATGTACAGCTTCAGCCGATACTAAAAGCAAAAATAAATGCGTTTAAAAAATCAGCAAACAAAAGTCGCAAGGAGTAAATTTCACTCATTTATGGTTCAAGCAAAGACGCGGTAAACGCAAAATGCGCGCGCAAAAACGTCGACGGACTCGCCGCTCACCGCCGCCGTCGTGTAGAACTGAACTCTCTCATGTAAAATGCATGTAAAACAAGCCAAAAATGTAGTCGGCGAGAGAAAAAAAAAAGAATGCAAAAAGAAGAAAAATCGGCCAACGAGCTACCTTGCTCGCGCGTGAATAAATTTTCATTTTTCTTGTCTTGTTTATCATTCAGCATTTTGCGGAGAGGCGGCATGCATGCAGGCATGCAGGCAACGAGAGGCAGAGCTTAGAATAAGGGTTGCTCATGCCAAACTGGCCTCTAACGCGTTTACTGCCTCTCTTCCGCGGCGTCTATTTTTACTTGTTCGCATTTCCACACATTCCGACGGACGACTATAGTGCGCGCATACAGTACAACACGCTGGCGCTGGGCCACCCCCGTTTTTTCCAAAGCAATTTTCCTACTTTTCTAGAGGGTGCATTTGAATAATGTAATATCTCTTACTTGGCGTCGAATTGAAGATGCCGCCGCCGGTGGCCGAAGGTGAACCGGGCAGCATACCGTTGCTGGTGGGTGTTGCACCGCCGTAGCCGTTCATGCCGCCGCCGCCGCCGCCGCCACCTCCGTAGGAGCCGCCGCCGTTTGAGGAGTGTGGTGTGGAGGCGCTCGAACAGTAGCCTCCGCCGCGCGGCGACACGCTGCTGCTCTGCGTTCGGCCGTACTCTTCTAAAAGAAAAACCCTACCGGTAACAATGTGACGTCAGTACACCACGCATAGAGAATCAATCGCTAGGTGTATAGGGGAGGTTGGTATTTTCAGTCTATTCATGTGTGTATGATCAGGTAGGTTATAGAAAAATGATGGCGAATTATTTTGAATAAAATTCTTCCCAAGAGGGTTTCCCTGAGAAAAAATTGCCCAGATAGTCCACATCTTGATATCCCTCTGCTTCAACCCTCGCAATCGTCTGACTGGTCTACGTTTGCTTGATCATTCAGTAACTTGCGAAGATCAGTAACTGACCCACAAGATCAACACTGATCAAATAAGATCGCCATCACTCTTATGGACTAGGAATGAACTTTAAAGTTTTTGGAAACATGTTGGTTCCAAAAACCTGAAAAATCATTCAAGTGTTCATGTGTCTATTAGAATAAGGAAGGACAAGCACCTTCAGTCCACTGACCGTTTCCGCTCTCCTGCACGCTGACGGCCAGCTGCCCCGTATAGGTGTTGAAACTAGACGCCATCCCATTCTGACCCATCGTCGGCGATCGGGGAGCAGTCAGACCCAACTGATTGTTTCGAGGCATGGTGTACAGAGCTTCCGCAAGATCGGCTGCTCTCTTCAATATGATTTCCTGCCAAAAAGAAAAAGAAACCTCTAATTACCATCTCCTCCTGAGCTATCCCTTCATATCTTACCTTTGGTAACTTCTCCGGATCACCTGGATGTCGGGGGATCAGTTTTTGAAGACGTTGAAAGCCATAATCAATCGTGGGTTCATTCAATGCTGGAAAGATTATTCCATATTAGTTCGGAATTCTGGGTCTATCTCTAAATAAAGGAACAGAGGCATAGAGAAGAAAAAGAGTCAAAAATTTGTGTTGTTAGGGATCAGGAAGAGATGAAGAATGGAATAGTGATAGGGGCTCTGTTAGGCGCAGTGAAACGTTTTTGGAGAACCTAATGAATTTGCAAATGGAGAGCAGGAGAAAGACTTGTGAGGATCTGAAGAGTTTTGAAGTTCAAAAGAGAAGAAGGAAAGTTTAGAAGAAAATTATAGTAAGCTTGGCTGAGGTGAGGAAAACAGGCCAGAGTGTTAAGTAGGTCAAGACATAAGGATGGAAGGATGGAAGGATGGAAGGATGGAAGGATGGAAGGATGGAAGGATGGAAGGATGGAAGGATGGAAGGA
>WSZQ02000004.1:1263722-1277825 GCA_019419845.2 Weissflogia rhopalogaster | reverse complement strand
TCTTTGGACTGCTGGTTGATGACTACCCGTCATCTGCTGTGAGGAAATCAGGGGATCAGAAGAAATCAAACTCACTCATCCAAGTCTCGGACTGAACTCTCTTTTTTTTGCGCGAACTCGGTGGTTTTATACAAGAAAGGCACACCTCTTGCCTCTCTACGTCTTCCTGAGGGGCCACCGTCAGCAACCGCCCCTGGTTTGCGTAGTCAGTAACGGCTGTTACTGACGAGCGACACCTGCATCCGCCTCTCAATGGTTTCTAACCGTTTTCAACTGTTTTTCAACCGTTTTTTTTCCATTATATTTTGTGGGTTTTTAACAATTGTTCTAGAAATCCAGAGTAGTATTATTTTATGGTTTTATGATAGTGAACATAAGCTAACTTTCTATGTATAAAAGGTTAATTGACATAGCAATTAAACTATCAAAGTGCTACTGTCAAATGATGGATTTCAATAATCTGAATGGTATCAGATCTATCCCAATGTATGTAGAAACTAACTGATGTGGTCTTTCAAAATTACATAAGACAACTTTCATGGAATCCATTAATGGAAGTTATTTAAGTGGAGAATCAACAGTCCTATTAGAATAGAATATTACATAATAATTTGTATCAATTAAAATGCTTTAGACTTAACTTTAATACAGTTCACTAAAGTTCCAGACCTCAGGAAGTAGCAAAATCGGTACGAAGTACGTGTAGACGTATCGAAATGCGTTACAAATAAACTGATGCCAGTGCCGCCGCACGTAAAGCAGCGATTTGCCCATCGGACACGAGACGGCCGATCAAGATGTACGTCGCGTTTAAGGGAATGACACCCAGGGGTCAGATTCCAGGCGCTCCAAGATCATTCAACGAGAGAGATCGATTTGAATTCATCAAATCAAAGGAACTTTTATGGTCCACGCATACACATAGCACACAACTCTTCCGTAAAATTCTTATTACAAAGTGAAATTTAAAAATTTAAACCCACACATATGCCAATGTATCTGGGAGGAAACGGTTCAAGGATGTAGTCTTAAAAAGTAGAAAAAGAAAGGAAGTCGATCTATTGTGCGGGCACCACTTCTCCGGAGAATTGAAACAAGCGCAGGAGAAACGAATCCTTAAATTTTAATGCAAAAATAAACATCGCGTTTGTGAATTTACGAGTGCGATCCCATTGTATCGTAATGCGGTGTATGTTTCTGTTGTATGTGGGCTGAGAGAGGGTGGAGGCGCCGGATGGCATTAACGGTCTGCCTTCCCGCGAATAAGAAGTGGGTGAAACAAGTTCGTAAACATGTTGGCCGCGTTTCCCCGCGTGTGCTCACCTCTGGCGTACGCGGGCGAGACCGGAAGAATCATAGTGCCCTGGAGAGGGGACCCCCTCATGGCGGCCCATCTTGGGAGATAGCGGCAGAAGAGAGGCAGGCTGGCTGTGGCGCTTCCCCCGGAGGACGTACCGCTCCCGGCGAAATGTATGGCGGCTCTTTAACATCGGTTAGCCCAAAGCTGGCGGAAGAAAACAGACGAAAACACCAATTAAGCGCCTATTAGTTACCGTGTTCTAGACCAGGACGAAGGATAGGGGCCTGTTACTCCTCTTAGAATGGATACAAATCGATCAATTAGACGGTAGAGGTTTTCGGCTCTAATTAGGCGAGAGAAAACAAACCCCTCGGAAGGGGCTGATTTTCTACGGAGGCTTTTTTCGTAGCAATTAGTTAATTACGCAGAGTCGACTTGACAAAGGCGCGAATATTGCGTGTTATTTTGTGGTTAACATATTCATCATCAGATGAAGTTATCACCTTTCTAGAGCGACAATTTTAACATTTTTTACGCAATTTTTTGAATTATTTTCTTTCCCTGTTAAAACTGTTAAGACCATAAACGCTGTTAACGCAGTCAGGCAAATTTATTGATCAATTTGAAAATTACTCTATGACAAATTGCGAAATATTTTATCATCGGATGAAGAAGTTTCGTTTCTGAGGCAAAAATTTGAATAGTTTTAACACTCTCATAATTGTTTTCTTTTCATGATAAACCTGGTACCGCTGTTAACGCGGTTATCAGCAGCCATAGTATATTTATATATATTCGACTTAAAAATTATTCTACCACTAATTATGAAATATTTCATCGTCAGGTGAAGAAGTGCCCTTTCTCGAGCGAAAATTTGAATGTTTTTTAGCAATTATTGAATTGTTTTCTTTCCCTGTTAAGGCTATTAACGCCGCTAACGCAACATACTCATATGTATTGTTCTATTTGAAAATTATTCTATGACTAATTACGAAATATTTTAGCATCAGATGAAGAAGTTTCGTTTCTGAGGCGAAAATTTGAATAGTTTTGACACACTGCTAATTATTTTCTTGTCATAATAAACCTGTTAACGCAGTTAACACCAGCCATAGTATATTTATATATGTTCGACTTGAAAATAATTTTAACACTAATTACGAAATATTTCATCAACACATGAAGAACTTTCCTTCTGGGCCGAAAATTTAAAAATTTAAAAAGTTAACGCTGTTAACGCAGATATAGCCATATTCATTATTCAACTTGAAATTTATTCTACAGCTAAATACAAAATATTTCATCGTCAGATGAAGAATTTCCCTTTCGAGGGCAAAAATTTGAATGCTTCTAGCCATTTTAGAATTATCACCTTTCCTTCGTAAAGGTGTTAACGCTTTTAACGCCGACATAGACACAATTATTATTCAATTTGAAAATTATTTTAGAAGAACTTATGAAATATTTCATCATCTGATAAAGAAGTTTTCTTTCTGGCCGAAAATTTGAATATTTTTAGGAAATTTAGTTTCATCTCCTTTCCTTCATAAATCTTCTAACGCTGTTAACGCAATCTTATGTTATATTCAACTGGAAAATTATTGGACAACTACGAACGAAATATTTCATGATGTAATGAAGAAATTAGTTTTCTGGAGCAAAAATTTAAATGTTTTTAGAAATTTTAGAATCGTCTTCTTTCCCTGTTAAACCTGTTAACGCTGTTAACTCGGACGTAGGCATATTTATATTTCAAAATGAAAGTTAATCTAAAACTAATTTCGAAATATTTCATTATAAAATGAAGAATTTGTGTTTCTGGTCGAAAATTTAGTTGTTTTTAGAAATTTTGGATTTGTCTTCTTTCCATATTGAACATGTTAACGCTGTTAACACAGACATTGTCAAATTCATTATTCAACTTGAAATTAATTCTTCAACTAATTATGAAACAGTTCATCATCAGTTGTAGTATTTCTCTTTCCGGGGCGTATAGTTAATTATTTTAGCAATTATAGGATTGTTTTCTTTCCTTCTTAAACTTGTTAACGCTTTTAACGGAGACATGGTCATATTTATTATTGATCTTGGAAATTAATTTACAACTAATTATGAAATATTTAATCATCAGATTAAGAAGTTCTGTCTCCGGGATGTAAATTTGAATGATTTTAGAAATTCTAGGATTGTCATCTTTCTTTATTAAACCTGTTAACGCTGTTAACGTAGACATGGTAATATTTACCATTCAAGTTGAAATTTATTTTACAACAAATTACGAAATATTTCATGATCAGTTCAAGAACTTCTATTTCTGGGATATTTTTTTTGAATTTTCTTCTTTCACTGTTAAACCTGTTAACGCTGTTAACATAGGCAAAATCATATTTATTGTTTAACTTCAAATTTATTCTACAACTAATTACGAACCATTCATCATCAGATGGTGAAGTTTCCTATCGGGGACAAAAATTTGAATGTTTTTAGCAATTTCTGGGTTGTTTTGCTTTCCCTGTTAAACTTATTAACGTTGTTCACGTAGACATAGTCATATTTATTATTCAATTTGAAAATTATTCTACAACCAATAATGAAATATTTCATCATCATATTCAGAAATTCCCATCCTGGCGTGAAAAATGTAATGTATTTGGCTATTTTTGAATTGTCTTCTTTTCCATGTTAAACCTGTTAACGCAGTTAACGCATAATCCTATTAATTATTCACGTTGAAAATTATTCCATAACTAATTACGAAATATTTTCTGATCTTTCGAGGTAGAATCTGCATGTGAGACGATGGAATCACCAGAATCATGTTCCGTTTGAGTGGCAGCCTTAATAAGGTTTCCAGGCGGCTGAATATTGAGTTTTCTCGAGCAATAGCAGAGTGGCGGCGACGCGGCGGCGGTGGCTAAACCGAAAAGGCATCATATCGTGACCACTCGCCGACCTGCGAGCTTAGACCAGATTAGATTCCCGCGAGACAAGCACCCGCCGCCGCCCACTGCCGCCGCGTTGGTGGCCGGCCGAATCAAATTGAGTTCGGATTGCGTATCAGAACGCGCGCTCACGACTTTCATCTGGTGAAGGAGCTCATTTCGTCAGTGGATAGTTGGAGAGCTTTTTCGCATATATCGATAATTGCGATATACACTGGCGGTTCATTTGTAATTTTCAAGCAAGGTCTATAGAAACATATTTGATCAAAAATATTTTATTATAATTTGCTACATATTATTACGTATACGAATTCTGAATCTAAATTACTATAATTTTATTTAATTCTTAGAATTAGAAAGGATTATTTGCATTTTTAGTGACTTGTTTTTAATGTAGGCAACCCAATATGTTCAAGTCAAGCAAATATTATGTAACTTCTTTGTATTTATAGTTTTTATTCCGACTAGAACATTGTAGGCGTTATGGACTTCGGTTTCTGCATGAATACGTCAATACAAGCAACTTAAAAGGCAAAACTCAGGCTGATTTTTCTTTTATAACAGGAGTTTTCAAGTGATTCAATCTTATATTATACTATATTATATTATACTGAAACTCTGATAATATTCCACTCTAGAAATCTCTATTCATTGAGTTTCGTTTCCTCTCCCTCTATTGCGATCTAGTTCATTGATTTTTTGGTTCTTGATCCACTAAGACGTAAAAATACCACGTTAGGCAACCTAACATGCACAAACTAACCAAAATCATGTTAATAAAAAAAAACAATCAAGTATCTATAAGAATCTAGGGATTTTAAGTTGAATTTCAGCTATATCCGGATCGAGAAAACACTCTAATCACATAAACATCAAATATCGATACTACCCTTGACTCATCTCTAACAAAACACATACTTTACATCTTTATCAAATAAATAAACCACCAAGGAATAAACAAAACACGCGAACGCAGATGAAATATGTCCGGTATGCGGCTGGCAAGCGTGAAAAATTAATTTTCTATGCACACTTTAGTTTACGCAGCCCCGTTAAACGGAGGTTGTGTCATTCGATGCGTGCGCGCGGATGTTATCAGTCCCAGCGGATCATCGGCGGCGCGCCTCGTCCGGCCGGTGACAAGTAATTAGCGAAGAGGCGGCGCGGTCGGCGGTTGAGTGGGCGGTGGACGATGGGCGCGGCTGATTTGTGTTTGCGCGGTGGCGGTCGCTGCCACCCCCCACCCCCAAACCCCACTCACACGTCATTCAAGCGGCGAAATATTGCGACACAGATAAAAACACATCGTAAACTCTTGCCACCATCGCACATCGGCGTCGCCTCCGCCGGGCGGAATATTATTAACTGCTCCTCTCCCTCCCCTCTAGCCCCTACACAGGAACAGCGTTGGTGGCGCGCCGTCTTGCCCATCTGTCCCGTCGGCCGCTTATCAGCGATCGGTCGCATGGGTGTGACTTCATAAATTCACTTAATTGACCCACGCGCTGCGCTGGACGTGAATTTAAATACTAATAGATTGCATAATTAAACGTTTCAAAAAATTTCATATAATTAAATTCGTATTTTTTACTTTATTTTACTTTCCTTGACTTTCTATGCTTTCCCCTGGGGGTTGGTTCCATTTGGAGGTTGCAGCAGGAAACAGAAGCAACACAATCGATGCTTTTTCATTCTTTCGACGCGAAAGGAATGGAAATTTGCATCCGACATGTCGATGTGTGATTCTCCTACTCTCATGCACTTATTGTCACTGAAAATACCCTTCTGAAATTCTTCTGAAATGTTCAATCCATTTAGGTATTGTCAGTTTAACCTTTAATAATGAGATTCGAACTAATAAACTAAACGTCAGATCAATTTGGTTTTTAAAACAGACCCGTCTAAAGAATTTTTAAGCTAATGTAACTCATAAGGGGCGTGCCCCAAGTGTCCGTCACCGATTTCAATGAAAAATGTATGAAGATAGTACATATATTTTATTTCGCACAAACACAAAAAAAGACCTTATAACTCATTGCCCCCGATTCAAGCCAAACTAGCAGCCCTAAATTCATTCATTCATAGGCTAGTAAATACCCCCATGTCACCCATAAATTTCGATTTGGGACTACAAACAATAAGGTATATAGCAGGAAAAAATGGATATCGCGAACATTGGGTCAACAATATCTTAAAAAGAAAGTTGACCCAGCGAATAAGAAATATTTTTTTCCGTGTTACGCAGACTCCCAGTTCAACAAGATACATCAAGTTACCTTGTTTAGGCCCAATAAGTGTAGAAATATCAAGAGAATTGCGGAAACATGAAATTAGGGCTACAGCATACAATGATTCTTCATTAAAATCTTTAGTTAATAATAAAATGGGTGACTCCAATAATTATCTTATAGGGTCGGGAATTTACACAATAAACTGCAATGATTGCAACAAACATTACATCGGACAAACGGGTAGGAATTTCCTTACCCGTTTCAAGGAACACCTAAGTGTTCCACTGATAATATAAAAATTCTACACCGCGGCAATAAGGGCCACAAACTAAACGTTCTCGAAGCAATTTACATTCGCGAATCTATTAGAAAAAAAACCATACCAGGTACTAAATGCCCAAATCGAAATCCTAGTGGACACCCCAATCACCCGCGCAATAGTATAAAAAGAATTATAACTTCAGTGGACGATACAGTACCTGAAGATGCCGAAAGGTGAAATGTTCATTGCACGTGTTTAATAAAACGTCTCATAAAACATTTTTCAAACTCTTCTTTTTGTGTTTGTGAAATTAAAATCATGTTTTATCAAGCAGCAACAGTAAACTCCATCAATTGTACATAGATTTATTTTTTTAGGAATTTTGTTCACGATATTTCATTCAATGCAGTTTTTCCTCGTTTTGCGTCGAATTCCAAAACTCCAAAACAAAAAACAATGTTTCTTTACAGTCATTTAATAATTATAAATATTTTCATAACTGAAAATTTTTGAATATTGGTTGAGAAAACTGGACAATAAAGATAAAATCCCATTTACAGAAATTATTTCAGCTGTTATTGATTTCGGTATCGGACACTTGGGAACTTTCTTCCCATATCTAACAAAAAGTATGTCACCAGTTTTAATTTTAAAAAATGTTGTATTTCCAAAAAAGTTTCATTACAATCATATGGTCAGTTCACCTGGGCAGCACAGTTGGTAGCGCTTCGGTCTACCGTGCAGGCGGACGGGGTTCGAGTCCCCGGGGTGGGAACCCATAATTGTGAATTATTATTTTTTGATTTACCCAGCATCGACTGCTATGGTCACTAGCTCTATTCCATTATTTTTCAATGTAATTAGTCATATTAGAGGTTAATACTATTGATAAGAAGAAGAATTCACTTTACTATGCATCGCAACCGAGAATCGATCCCGGGACCTCGTGGGCAGTAGTCATCAACCATACCACGGCGTCACTTAGCTGGACTAAATAATTTATTTATAATTTATTATATTTATTCAGACTAAATTCACACTACAAATGCAACACACAATAGACTTCATGATGTACAATGCTTTCTGGGCACACATAGTTACGTCATGATTCACTACGCAATCATAACCACTTCTGCGGCCGATTGATCTTATGCGCATGACTGACTCTAAAGTGTGCGCAAAGCGGGGATGGCTTTGTATAAAAGGACTGTAATTTTAAGAAATCATCCTATTCTACTTTCTGTTCTATCTTCAATTCATTTGAATTGTATTTTCTTTTGAATTTCGAACGTATTAAAAGTATTCATTTTGAAATTGGTATCTTGTTTCAACGTGGAAGTTTGTAACACTTCGGCAAGTCGATGTTTATAAATTGCTTCCATGTCCTTATTCAACTCCACCAAGAAACGTAACCATATACACTCAAAAACATCAACACGGAGAAAAAACATCAACATCACCTTCGACACAACATCACAATACTAACAAGAGAAATTGTAAACATCATATATAAACTTACGTCAGCACCTAATAGATGGCGGCAACTATGTGCTGACTACATCCTCCACCATCACCACCACCACCATAGACGACTCTGCGCATCAATCACTTGCGCATCTATGCATTTGCGTGGGGGAAATAAAAGTCTTCCTCCAACATTTACTATAAATGTATATTATAAATGTATTCCATTCTTGACTTTACTTTTAAGTTCAAGTAACACATATTCAAGTTTCACGAATCTAATTCGAAATCGTTTTTAATAAAGTATCTTCTTGAATTTGATAATCATTAATATCGTGGTTGTGGAATAAAATCAATTTTCATCATAAAATCTCAACTGCGTTTTCAACCAAAAATCCTAACTATACTCACTCCATGTACTGAGAAAAACAATAAAAATACAAATTGTGTATAAAAACGTCTGAAGGGCCAGTTTGGTCGATGGCCAGGTCTGAGGACCAAATACAACGTTTCTTTTACTGTTCTGTAAGAACAAAGCAAAGTCCTTGAATTTCATATCATTCAATTTGGAATGGTTATATTTTTTTACTCCACTTATCTATCAATCGCAAATACCTGTCGGGTGATTATAGCAGATATAATAAAGTATTTTAACAATTATTTCTATGCATGTACACAATGTAAATTTTGAGATATTTCCTTTCCCTTGCATGAGCTGCCTCATACTCATCCATTCAGCCTTATTATGCTTCAAATAATGAAGCTACACTACAAATAGCTACAAATGAGTATTTGCCAAAATATTTGATACTACTTTATGTTCTTCATGACGAAATAGTTTAAATATAAATGTAATATTTTCAACATATTCCAAGGCAACACAAGTGGCCTAAATCGGTATTCGTTAACACATATCGAATAAATTCAAAGAACTTTGCTTAAAACCCGTTTGCCTGCACACGACTTATTCTAACCTACGCCGCAGAAACTAGAGCTGAGAGCGCCCTCACCAAACGCATACTCCGAACAACAGAGATAAACGCTCTAAGAGCAATAAGCGAACGAACGATGATTACATCTGAGACAAGAAACGGAATAGCAATATTAGAAAGAGGTGCCATGTTCCAGACCACGTTGACAGAATGCAGACCGAGGGAATCGCGCGAATGGTGAAAGAGGGCAGGCCACCTGTAAAAGTTTGCAATCCCGAAAATCTTGCACTTTTTGTGGAAGGTGACGCAGAGAAAACTCAGGACTGCTGGTGAGCCCCAAAAGCGATACTAGCCGAAGGAAGTTGAGGATTGTGTTTGTAGAGTAGGAGCGTTCGCTTCGGATTCTAGTTTGAGACTGATTTATTTTGAAATCTTAAAAAACTAAATTAAGCTGCAATGGCCAGTACAGCAATTACACTTTCTCTCTCTTTCTCTTTCCCTTTAGCGCGATACTACCACTCTCAAATCGCTGGGTTTGGTTCGCACATGTTTTAATGTCCCCAACGGCCGAGAATTTACAACATGATACGACAAGAAATACAAAAATATTTTAAACCTAGACTAAATTCTACGAAAATAATGAAATTGGAAAGGCATGACCGGTAGGCCAAATGTTACCCAGATCTTCGACGCTCTGGCTCATGCTAAGATGGTTCGATAGCAGTAACCCAGGAGAAGTGCCAGTACAACACAAGCTAACCAGCTTAACATAAGAAGAAGAAGAAGATGAAGAGAACTTTGCTTAAAATGATCCTTTTAAGTCAGGTCCTGTGCATCTCAACTCAAAATGCCAACATGAATCACATTTTATCATGCTCTTTTTTTACAAATTCTATATAAACAGGAGCGATAAATTCGCATAATTTAAACGCCTTCCTGTACCTTCTCATGGAGTCGCGTTTGTTGTAATCACGCACAAAACAGCGCCCGGCGAGCGATTTATCGCATGTTCTAGGTCTGTTCGCACCTTAAAAGTTGTTATAAAAACCGTGCCTTCCTCTTCACAAATACATTGAAATAATTTCTAAAAAGTTCATATACTAATGGTATAAAGAATTATTTAAATCGGCGATGGACATTTAAGACATTCCCCAGTAATTCTACGGGAATATCCCAAGTGTCCGTCTCCGATAATAACGATACCTGAATAACAGACACTTAAAATAAAATAAAAATCCTAAAAACCTCCAAAATTGATTGATTATCACATATTTCGCAAAGACACCCCCATTTTACACATTTAAGAAACTTTCCCGCAGAGCGATTTCCTGTCTCATTCATCAAATTACCGTTGAAAGTTTCGAAAGTGGTAAAAAGTTGGGTTATTGAAAATATATTTATCGATATCCGGCACATGTTTGATAAATATTTCATTATGGCTCGGGCACGGCGAAGGATAGAAACGAGAATTTATGTTAAAGTTTAGGGGGCGCGCTAAGCTCCGGCTGGTGGCTGCGGGGCGGCGATGGAAGGCCCGTGGAAGTATGGCGCAACGGGTGGAAGTAAGTTATTTCTGACGATATCGAAACTGTTGGCGTGCGAATCCTCGGTGGGATTTCGGGTCGAACGCGCGCCCAACAATTCCGCAGTTTTACTTCGAGCTGTCGCACTAAAGTGTAATAAAATTCGGGTTCCACACCACGCTCACTTGCTGCCCCCCCGAAAACGTGGAGTATGCGAACGACGTCTACGCGACGCAACGGTGAGAGAGTGAACGTTCATCTTGCGTAAAGTACAAAGTCATAGGTTAATGTATAATTATTTACATTTGAATTTCATTTATTGAGAAGTGTAGGTACTTTTTAAGTCTAGTTTTGAAAGGAATAATTTGGACTTATTTTGAATTTAACGCTTTCATATTTAACATTAACTTTTTGTAAGATGATTTTTTAAAAGGGAAGAATAAATCATGATTTTGGACATGCTCAAAAGTGAGCTTAATGTGTATGACAAGGAAACTAAGAAAGAACAAAACTATTAATGCATTGATTCCCAGAATGATGAAAGATCTTGGTATGGTTAGTTTTTGATGGCATCTGAGACATCTGAACCATCTCATTAACTTTTCGTGATATATTTCACATTTTGAGCATTGCCTTGTTTCAATTCCCCTATCCCGGTAGTTCTACCAGGTTTGGTCTCTAGCTCTAGCCCAACGACAACGTTTGGCCCCTCCACGAACTGCTCTGGAGGTGTATAAAATCGCCGGATTCTTGCCCAACATTTGGTTCGCTTGAACCTTAAGGACTAATAACACACCGCCATTCTATGAGTTACTCTGGAGATACATTCAATATAGGATAGTCTCACCAACTGTTTTTCTGTCATTATTACGGCGACTAGGAGAACTTTTAAGTCAGTTAATATTATGAATTATCATTACTCTGAAGACGATTTCTTATTATGAAGATTTCTCTATCAGCCGAACCTCTTAATTTCTCAAGTGTTAAAAATTATACTAATCTAAAATTTCTAAATTTTCGCCACAATCCTAAAAAATTCTCTCACATACTCACATTTACCTGAAAACCTTTGGACATTAACTTGGAATTATTTTCTTCTTTTTATCTTTAAATACGGAACTTGTCTTCAGGTGTTTAAATGCGCCGGACTCGAGCCAATTATTTACTTCGCTAGTTCTCAAGTTCTACAGTTCTTCAACATACCGCCTCTCCATGGACTACTCTGGAAATGCATTCAATTTTGAATGCGGTTATCTACTGTCCTTCTGTTATTATATCGAAGTCTACGATTACTTAATTAGGTAATTACTAGGTCACTTAATATTATTAATATTATTATTGCTCTAATGACTGTTTCTCATTATGAAGTTGTGGGATTTATTGTATCACAATTCATGAAATGAAATAAGTAAATGATATAACGAGGAGATCCAGGCGGAGGCGGCAGCTGGAAACGATCGGATCGCTCTGGTCGACGGGGCAGCAAGGTTGAAGTGAACCTCGCTGATGACAATGGCGGGGGCGGACTCGGTGGCGGCTGCTGGCGTCGAAGTGGTCGGTGGAGACGACAGGTAAGGGACTCGGTTTGGACTCTCGATGAAGGCGGTCTCTCTGGTGACGGCAACTGATGACGCTGTTTGTGGACTTCTCTGTCGAACTGACTCTGACTGACTGAGTGGCTAAGTCGAGATGGTGACGAAATGTCGACTATATATAGCAGGTGAAAAATGCTGACGCGACGATTTCTTTATTTCTTTATTTCGCCACCATTTTCGTCACAGCGGAACACGTGGTCGCGAACTCGCTGCGCCGTGTCGATTTTGACATGTGTCAGCATTTTCGATGTTTAGTCTCGGCGGATACTGATTACTTGCTGATTGCGGTTTGTTGATGAGGATGGTGTTTGTGGTTTGTTGATCTCAATTTGTTTGTTCAGCAATGGAATGACCGCCACAAAGTTCTACTATCTTCATAGTAGACTAAATATTCTTCTATACTTCTAACTCTATCGTTCCATATGTTTCATTACTCCTTTTTTGTTTGAATTTTTTCGTTTGCACACGCAGCCATATCAAATAAGCGTAAATAATTATTTAATTCAGCGTTTTAAGACCCAATTAACTTTTTATAACGCATGTGTACATTACAGAAAAAAGCGCTTACACGAAAAACCCTTAGATACGACTCGTAAAAGAGTGGACCGAAAAGAATCTCATCAAGGGCTTGCACTTACGCCTCCCTCACCACGCACAATATGTGTGTGCCCATTCTGCTCGCATTTTTGCAGCGCGCATTTCGCTAATAAAAAATAAAACACGCAGTTTTGATGAATATTTAAAGCATCGCAACCTTCGGGTTTGCATTTTAAGTGACACTTATACCGGCGAGGGCGCCGCACCGCGCCGATAGGAAATAACGTCGGGGATGACCACAGCTTGAAACAAAACAGGAAAAAAAACACACACACACGGTGCACATCGACGCACATTCGGGGCGAGGGCGTTCGCGGCCGCATTACCATAAAACAAAGGAATACACTTAATGAAGCCGCGCATAATTGACTGGCGAGTCGGATAAATAAATGCATAAGCTTATTAATCATGTTAGAGAGAAGCCCGGGCGGTTTTGGCGACGACGTGTACATGTGAGTATGTACATGTAGTTATATAAGTAAGTGTGTGTATGTGTGTGTGAGTGTGAGTATGCGGGGGTGTACCCGTGCGTGCCGAGTTCGCATGCATTACCCACGTCGCTCCTGATGACAAGCCGCTAATTCCGTCTGCCTTAATATTTCATAACCGAATTACGAGTGGCAGAGTCGCGGAGAGACGTAAGGGGTCTCCTGCCTCATCGCGAACTTCACGCCACCGTGCGAGGTGCGCAGGCTCACGTGGCGCACGTGTGCATATTAATTAAACCGTTTTCCACCTGAGGACATTGTATTAAGATTCGCCATAATTCGCTTGATTAAGTCGCGCGAGCGTTGGCGGAGGCGACGTTGTTAAATCCCCGGCGCGGATCTACGCCGCCGCCGCTCGTCTTCGATGCATTCGTTGTCGAGTGGGATTGCGAATGCTAATCAGTTTATTAAGTTCGTCGAGCTAACCGAAGCACATAATCGGCTCCCTCCCGGCACTGGATTATCCACTCAAGTGCATTTTAAGATGCATAACTAACGAAATTACACGCTTTCGTACCGAAATTAAACTTTTTAATTTTCCAGGGATCCGCAGTTCGAATCCCGTTTTTTGGTTTTTTCGCCGTATACTTAATTTGCTCGTAGTAAAGTTAATTTATTTTGGCAAATCACAACCTACTTATATCAGGGCAAAATATATTTTCGGAAAACAATTTTGATATTTTTGAAATAGGTTTAAACTTATTTATAATTTGCATGTTCATTTTTACTACAAAAGAAAAGTACAGGGATGCTGAAATGTGTTTGAAAA
>WSZQ02000004.1:1251946-1263622 GCA_019419845.2 Weissflogia rhopalogaster | reverse complement strand
TGTGTGTGTGTGTGTGTGTGTGTGTGTGTGTGTGTGTGTGTGTGTGTGTGTGTGTGTGTGTGTGGGGTTGGTGTGTGTTGTGTGTGTGTGTGTGTGTGTGTGTGTGTGTGTGTGTGTGTGTGTGTGTGTGTGTGTGTGTGTGTGTTTACGAAGATAATTTAATTTAATTGAACTCCATACAAATATTATTAATATTAAATTAAATTTCTAGCGTCTAGGCCCTTGCAATACACCAGTTACCTTAATATCTGGAACTATGTCTACTATTCTAAGAAAATCATTGAAAGTACAGCAGAATATATAGCCTCTTTCTAATTTTATCCAAGCTTCTTGCCACCATTTGTACTGACGACAAACATCTACACACAAAGTCTCTACCGAATTTAAATCTTTGACGAAAGGATTATTCAGACTGACCAAAACGATCGCCTCCCTGTTTTGCGGTTCGTAAACGAGTTTCCAGATGAATTTCGGGACTGGTAGGACTTTCTTCGGGAGCATATACATTTCGACCAGCGAGCTGTTGTCAGTGGCAGGGAGTGTGAGCACGTCGTGGGTGCCGGTGATAATCCGCAGGTCGACCGCCAACTGACCGGCAAGTTTCCGCACCATCGACTCCACTTTGTGCCAGTTGCCGCCGTTCACCGCCTGCCATTGGGGCGCCGCGTTGAGATAGAAATACGTGGCGAACTGCCATGGGGCGAAGAGGAAATCAGCGTCGGCGGCCAAGTGACCACGCGAGAGGAACGACTTGTTGTTGATGTAATTCTCGGCCTGCTGGGAAGACCCTAAGAGTTTACTGAACGTCGATTTCTGGTAGGGTTGTTTGTATGCCACACTCGCGGAGATGTTTATGCCTTGCGAGGAAAAGCCAGGACGGAAATTGTTACGAGACCTTTCTGAAAATGGAGAAAAATACAACTGAAATTTTGAACTTGCTTTAGAAATTTGCGATTTGCGACGTTGCAACTTATGTAAAACTAGTTGACATTTGTAAAATTTTATATTCGTTGTAAAATGTTGTAAATTTTAGAAACATTTACAAAATGTAGTAAATTGGACAAAATTATGTTATTTTAATAAGTTTTGTAACTTTTGTATCATTTGATAACTTTTGAAACTGAGGCAACTTTTGAAATATTTTAGTAACTTTTGTGAAATTTTGCCACTTTTGTTAAATCAGGTAATTTTTGCCGAATTAGGCAAGTTTTATAATTTTTTGAAGCTTTTGTCAACTTGGGTAACATTTGTAAACTTTGATAATTTTGTAAAGATTAGGACATTTTCGTAAAATTTGGCACTTTAGTGTAGGAAACTTTTGAAAAATTTGGAAACTTGTGAAATTTGGAAACATTTGTAAAATTTGGTAACTTTTGTCAAATTTAGGCCCGTTTGCAAAATTTGGTAACTTTTGTCAAATTAAGAAACTTTTGCAAAATTTGATAACTTATGACAAATTACGTAACTTTTTTTAAAGTTGACAATTTTTATAAAATTAGGCAACTGTTATAAAATTTGGCAATTTAGTACCGTTTGTCAAATTTCTAATATTTAGATACTGTTGCATATTTTGTATATTTAGTAACTTTTCTAATATTTCGTTTCCATTGCAAAGTTTCTACATTTTACAAAATATCTACCTATTTACATGTGATAACTATTTTTAAATTTAGTATCGTTTGGATATATTTGCCAATATTTAGTAAACTTAGAGAATTTGACAAAATTTGGTACCTTTTGTAAAATTTAGTAATTGTTCTAATATTCTTTTCCTTTTGAAAATTATATAAATTTTGAAATATTTGGAAATCATGAGGTAACTTTTTTTAATTAACTAGCATTTAGAAAATTTAGTACGTTTTCAAATATTTCGTAGGTTTTTTTAATGTTGAAAACGTTAGTCTAGTTAGCAACTTTTGTACAGTTTGATAACTTTTCAAATATATCGGCAGATTTTTAAATTTTCTAAATTTTGCAAAATTTGAGCGGCAACTCTCATAAAGTTGGAAAAATGTAAAAACTTTGGTATTTTTTTCAATATTTTATAGCGTTGGTAAATTTGAAAAAAAAGCCAATTATTGTTTAGTTTACAATATTTTAAATATTTCTTAACTTTAGTCAATAAGGACAATGTTCTAACTTTTCAAAAAATGGCTTTTTTATCAAATGATGTAACATTTTTAAAATTTGATACCTCTTTTAAAATTTCATTGATTTTCAAATTTTTTAAATTTGTCGAAATTGAAGAACTTTTGTAACAACTTGTGAAAATATATATCTCACTTAAGATAACAGTTTAAAATGTGATAACTTTTTAAAAATTTTGAAATTTTCAATTTTTTTGAGAATTTCCTAAACTTGGTTGAAAATTTAAACATTTTGTAAATGTTGTAAATGATAACTTTGCTACTTTTATAATTTTTTCTTTGACGTATTATTCAAACATAACAGTAAAAAATCAAAATATTACGCTTCATTAATTTTCCACGAATCACATGTTGAGAGTAATACGTTCGGCCGTGTTCCGGGTTATGACAGACTTCAATCAACGGAAGAAAATCTCGTCGTCCCCGAATTGTATCAACGTAGTATCCAATATCAATGAAAGATCCTTGCTTATTGCCCCTAAGTCCACATAAGGCGGACGCATTATTGCGCCGTCGGATATCGCCACGGATCGATTTAATGCACGATAACTCGGCGAATGTCTGTAATTTTCCAGCTACTTTGAGTTTGCCATTCAGACATTGTCCTGTGGTCACGTTACTGTTACCTAAAACAAAAGTATTACTAAACAAATCCATAAAAGTAAATTATAAAAGAATAATTGTACAACGTGCATGAAATGCTTTACATTGTTCAAGAGAATGTCAGATTATGACACGAGTCAAAGGCGAGTATTTCCAGCCGAAAAAGGGCAATGTGCATTGCATGCATGTGGTTATTTTACTTTTTCTATGATTATTATTTGTGAAACGAATAATGAGTTGATTTAGATTTCTGGTATTAGTATGTCAACATTTACAGGTTACGTGCGGATCGGGTACGAAGCTACGAAGTACATAGTATGCGCGCACAGCGCATAAACTGTGAGTCTAATTGTAAGAGCACATCTGTGTACTACGCCGTACGCCACGATTCCAGTTATAAAACTACTATGAACACATAGTAGTAGCTTGTTTGCCTAAAACTACATCATCTACCAGTACTATTATGATCAGCCATGTGTTATGTACGTCATAATAACCTTATCAAAATTGTTAATATAATGTGCATATTATAGAACAGTAGTAGTAGAAAAATAAAGTAAACACTTACTGAGTGTTAAAAGATTCCTTTCATTCGGACATGAGATAATAAACGTTTGGTTTTGGACAAATATTAATTTCCCATTGTTGGTTTTAGGAATGTAGAACTCCAATTTTCCACTGGAATTACTCAGAAGTATGGGCTCTCTTAGTTCAGTTTTATTATTTGAATTGAAAGGGCAATCTTTCGAAGAATCGTATGTCCCTGTCAATTTATATAAATAGAAAATACAATTGGTTTTAGCGTATCAAATGTATACTTACGTTTAGCAGAAATCTGCATGAACAATAATACAGTTATATTTATGTAGAACAGCAACAGAACCGCGCTCGAGCGACTCATGGTTGACACTGAATTGTTGTTAAACAGTTATCGGACTTTAATGGCATGAGTTGATATGAGCTGGTATCTGAATAATAGCCAGCTCCAGCCGTTAAATGACTTCCTAAATACAAGTTCTAACCACAACTTGTCTGATGATTCATATTTTAATCTGATCTTTTATACACTTGGTTATTTGCTTTACCATTTCCTAACGATACCAACATACAACACTTGAATTTGGAATTATTAGCACTTACAATCAGAAACATTTGGCAACATTTGCGATACAGTGAAAAACTTGGTGTATATACAAATTTATTTCTGCTATTATTGATAGGTTTCCTCATATAAAATGTTATTACACGCGAATACGATGCATAATTCTTTTTAAATCCGTGGTGAGGGAGGGCAAGGGGTATACTTTGCGATAAAATCTATAAAAGAAGAAACTTCAAGGGCACCCCCTCTTTTATTTATAGCTAAGGTTCTCAAACTGGGAAGCGCAGCTCTTTGAGGAGCCTTATATTAGTTTACTGAATTAGAAATCTTTTGAAATTGCGTTAACTATTGTACAAATTGGTAATTTTGCAAATATTCAGTAGCTTCGCCCACCTGGGCAGCCTAAAGGTGTCGTCTCGGCGTATTACTTAGGAGGACAGAAAAGGAAGAAAAAAACTCGCAGGCAGAACTCGAACCCGCGAACCTTGGATTAGAAGGCAAACACTCTAACAATTACGCCACGTTAGCGATTCTGGACGAAGTGCTGTTAAAGCATTAGATACCACACTCTATTTGTGGCAATCTTTGAAAATTAGTTTTGAGCAAACTGCTCAAAACGGCATAAAATCTCGTTAACACAAGTTATTTCTATATATGTACTACAAGTACAAAAAGTTTCATTCAATTTGGTGGAGGACAATTGGAACACTCTCCTTGTCAGTGTTAACCATTACTGTTAGGCCCGTAGCAGAGATATAGCTGATGCTATATTATGTGGGCTCAAAAGTGACCTTGTCGTACAAACGCAATCGATGACAACTGTTACGCCGTTTGTAAGACAGCGGAATGTAGGAATAAATCTCGAAGTGGACAGTGCGTGATCCTTGTAACAACTGACTTTATTCTTTAATTCTAAACCTAACTCTACATACTAATCGCTTAACTCTAATGACGCATTACGTCATAGTAGCAAGAAACCGGAAGATAATGAATTTATTTGGAATTCCGGATCTCTGCTACTGACCGCGACAACATTATCTATTACTAATTGTAGCTATACAAATAAACATGTACATTAATATTGTAAGATTTAATGAAAGGGATTTGTTGTTTACATCTACGTAGACAATTACAGTCTTACAAAATTCAATAAATAAGAACAGTATAGCATAAAAATAACTAATTTATAAAACTATATCTATAAAAATACAGCTATCATCCCAGAATCGTCCTTCTTATTTTCTTTTCCAACACCATTTTCGTGACGCTAGCCAGCCCTCCCATTTCTGCTTCAGCCCTTCACCGTCCCTTGCCAAGTACTCCCATGTGTCCATCCCTGTCATACAGAATACACATTTCGTGTATTCCTGCCTCATCCAGACCTTTCTGCCTCTTCTACGAAACACACCAAGCCCTTGCCAACAATGCTTTTTCACTTCCACTTCTGACCCTATCCCCAAAGTACCAGGGCCTCCTCGCGATAACGTGTACCCCTTCGTGCCCTGAGTTGTAGGTACTGACGATCGTTTGTTATAATTGTTATAAATATAATAAGAGACCGAAAGGTACTATTTTCAGTCTCTTTGTGTGTAATTACTATAACTGTGTAATCTGCATATTGTAGCATATATTACTTGACGTTGAAAGTTGCAGGGTCATCAACGTATATATTACTAACAGCATTGTGTAATATTGGCGACAGTGGAGATTGCTAAGGCCTTTCATACATTTTCGTACCTTTTTTTTGTAAAATTTTGTATATTACAAAGGTAACTTTTGTGAATTATATAAATTTAGTAACTATTAGTTTTATTGTAAAATTTATGTAATTTTTGTGAAATTAAGAAACATTTGAGATATTTTGAAAATGTCGACACTTTTATAAAATTTGGCATGTTTGGTAAAATTTGTAAATATGTTAACTATTATCAATTTTGGAACCTTTCCGAAAATTAGACCACTTTTGCACAATGTTGTAAATTATATCAAGTTTTGTGAGTTAGATAACTTTAAACAGAATGTGGTAACTTTTTTTACATTTTTTTCTTTTTGAAAACATAATAATTTTTTCAGTTTTGGTACTTTTTGTAAAATTAGGTAATGTTAACAAAGTTTTGCTAACTTTTCTAAAATTTCGATAACTTTTGTGAATTTGGAAATTAGGTAACTTTTCAAAATAAAGTAACTTATGTAATGTTTTTTTATTATTTTTATGAAATTGGGTAACTTTTGTGCTATTTTGATAATTTGGTATCTTTTTCGAATTTTGTAAATTTTGAAAATATATTTTTGTATAATTCGGTAACTTTTGGCAATTATGTAAATTTTAAAATTAGTGAATGCGGTAACGTCTTTATTTTTAGCCAAATGGTATAAAATTTAGTCATTTTTCTAGTATTTGGTAACTTTAGTATTTAATCGTTTATACTTTATAATATTTGGTAATTGTTGTTAAATTTGCTGTCTAATTTAATACTAAATGTGTGGGTAAATATTCACAATTATCAGCCACAAAAATTCACATCAATCCAAACCTATAAATCACCCCACAAAACAAGTGAACCACACTTTAAAAATCAAAAATCGCAAATGTGCGCAACCCACAATACTCAACACAGAGGATACAACAACAAAATCACAATCACAATAATACTATACAATATAAATACATAAAGACAATATAAATCCAGGCTGAAGGATCTGTACGGTCGATTATGTAACATTGCTTACCTTATGTAAAATTTTGTTAAAATTGTAAAATTTGGTAACTTTTGAAAATATAATATTTTTTACACTTGATTATTTCCTTTACCGTTACTCAAAGCTACTAACATTCAACACTAGAAAACCTGAAGTTAATTAAAAAAAGATTCCTTTCTTCTCTTTGGAGTTTCCTTCTTATTTTCAGATCGAAGATGGTTCATATATTTTGATTACACGTCCAAGCAGTCCGCGCCAAATAAAATGGCAATAATGCTCCGACCCTGAACCCCTCTCTCTCCTACCAAGCGTTTTCTAAAGATCGCAAGAGAGAAGTAAAGTAAACGAGTTATATCTCCTTCTGCACGGGCTACCGTTTTTCCACAGACCTACGAAAAATAATTTCCGTGATGTTCGCACCTCGTAGATCATGATAAAGTTTTTCATTTTGTCTCGTTTCGTTGAGATTGTGGGCTACAAAACTGTTGTGCTTTCTTTACTTTGTCTTTAGCCGTCCCTCTTCCACCATGGCTGCAAGTAAGCAGCGGAAAAATACACGCCACAATCAGGAGAAAGATGAAAATCAGAAGGCGCGCAGTAAAATTCGTGTAAAAATTATTATATAATGCGAGGGACGTGCCGACGCGTCGAGATAAAGGCTTTATGAAGCGCGACCCTTCTTCACGCGCGCGCGAGCGATGCTCAATGCGGCGTGCAGGAATTGCTCCATGCTTGCCAACACAGGCAGGAGGCAGGCAGGGGAAGGTAACATTTTGTTGCCGCCAAATGAGAAGCAGCAGTGTGGCAGGCAGCAATAAACCTATAAATCGCGTTTTATGGTTTTATAGTCTTCCACCCAGCAACCGCCACCAGAAAGCGGTAACAATGGTGGTGGCAGGAGGTGGTTAGAGGTGGCTGGAGGCTGCAGAGGGTAGTTGGTGGTAGCAGGAGGTAGTAGGAGGGGACCAAGAGCGTAGATTGAGTGTAACTAACTTGCTGCGATGTGTCGCTGCGAGGCAATTTACCTTCGCAAGTTCAAACTCGTCAACTTCCACAAAGTTTTTTTTCTTCCAAGCAAACCTCCCTACTTTACCCCTGGTTTACCCCTACTTTAGGTCTCTATAATTTAGGAAGGTCATATCCCAATAAGAAGGAATTCGACTATCAAATGTTTGCTCGGAGCGGAGCCTCAAACGACCACTAGTAAATATTACCACATTCGATATCATTATTTCGTGTACGGAACCTGGAAATCCATCTTTATCTTTGCGAGCGTCTACCCACGTCCCACCCACGTCCTTCTTGTTGGCCCCGTCCGGCTAGAGAGATGATTTCCGCGCCGAGTATGAGTATGAAAACTCGTGTGCGCTGAAATAGAGAGCGCTGTGTAGATGATTTTTGCCCGGGTCAAGTCTCGCAGGAATTGCCTCCCTCTGCCCGGACCACGTCGCTACCACCTCACCACCCAAGCCTGCTACCATCTACTCTGTGTTTTTTTCTCTATCTTTGCCTTACATTTTCCGCTTTTCTATCTCGCGACTGCATACACACGCACTTGCATAGCATGTCCTCTCCCGGCCTAAGGTAGCTGAGTTTTGATCTAGTGCACTCTGCCGCTCATAACTTCGTCCGACCCGATCATGGCCCACGAGGGACGCCGATGACAAATGTATCCTTCCGCCAACTTCAAATTAGTTCCGGCGGCGGCGGCGGCAGCGGTCCTACCGCGCACACACACGTAATATAACAAATAACGTCAACTGTCTTCGTTGCTTCGTCGACGTTGGTGTCGCCGCCCCCCGAATATCTATTTGCTTTACCTTATCCGGCGGCATGTTTTATCGCCCGGGAGATAAAAAGATAAATTTCATATTTCACGCCCGGCTGAGCATCTCATCGAACGATATCCTCGATTCAATTTAGCCGAGCTGGTTTTACAGGATGTAAAATTGTAAATCATTCATGATGGCAGCGCGTCCCGGCAGCAGCGTGTCGACCTGTTGAATGTAATCCATCAAAATTAGGCAGACACTTTCAATCCGTTAAAACTTTATTTTCTGGTTCGCAGCTCAAATACGAAATTCAAGCCGAAATATTTACACTGTCTATATTTTAGTTAGCAATAACAATAACAGAACATTTTGTCAAATTTATTCATCTTCTTATACCCGTAACTATTTACTGGTAACTTTCAACTTCAACACACCTTAAATATAATTATGCCTTCGTGTTTTTGAAGGTCTACTTGCTGCTTGCTATGCATATTTCTTCTATACAGGATCACAAAGCACTCAAGTAGCAGTCCGTTTGAGAGTAGTCAGATCGACAGGTACGGGTCTTAGAGACACAGACCTACCCTATCTGGTTCACTTAAATACACAACTCAATCTTATTCATTCATTCAGTTTGACACATTCAGCTTAATGCCAATAGTGGTTCATAAAGATCCGGCGATATCGTGGTGGTTGTAGAAACGTCCGAAACGACTTCAGATGGTTTTGATGGTTTTGAGGTTTTAGTCTGCTTCACCCAGGGTTTCTTCTCCTTGGGAACCTTCGCCAACTTCCTCTTGCCTTTAGAAAGTTTTTTCTCAGGCTGGACTGTTGTCGTCTTCTCCAAGTCGAGTAAGGCTAGGTGTTCCATGATGTTCTTTGGCTTGTTGGCGTGCACACCTTGAGCTGGTTTACTTCCATTCTTGTTGGCATACACGACGACATACTGGGAATAGGCTGGGTTGGTCGGAACATTAATGTCGGCAAAATCGCGAAAGTTCTCAAACTGTTGGTATTGCCTTGGGCGTGGATTACCTCCAAAATAGAACGAAGGTCTCCCATGTCCATTGTAGTAGTTATACTGATCAAATGAGTCAGCGTCGTCATTGTCGCCGTAGAAAGTACCACCACGAATTACACCAAAGTTGCCACTTCCAAGAATTCCATGAGAATCTCCTCCTGCTGAGCCTGCATTAGCGTTATCTTTATACCCACTAAATCTTGCCGTGGAGTCAAATCCGACTTGTTGCTGATAGGCAGCTGGGCGATGACTGTAGGCAGCTTCCTGTTGATAGACTGGTCTGGAATGTCCTAGTGGCGGATTGTGGAAAGGCGCAAACGATGGATAGAACTGCTGACTGTTTGCCACGTACTCATCGGATCCCTCGACTTGCCGATTGCCTTGATTGATTGTTGGCGTGTCTTCCATTGCCTCCATATACATATCCGAATCGTCATGTTGGTCCGTTGATGCAGCGATTTGGTCTTCCGAAGCTAAAAATGAATAAAATATTAGTCTTTATTAAGTATTGAATAATATGTGGAAGGGTTTTGAAACTTGACATATCTTCATAAGTTTCAAACAACTTAAACTTAAGGATCTTGAAATATCATAAACGTGTCATAAATTTTCTGCACGACGAAGCGTGTTAGAGGCCAACGAAATAAAACACGGCTTGTTTCACGGGAAGGTGCAGCACATTGTTAGCTTCTTACAAGATGTTCTTGCATGCTCGTGTGGTCCCATCCCAGACTAGATTCCATGAGATTGTTGCGCCTTGCTTGATTTTTGTTCGCGCTTGTGCAACCAACAGGCCCAGCCCGGTTTTTCGACATGCAGCGATACTCTGCCCAGTTTCGAAAGGAAGGAACTCTTAATACGATGCTATTAGTTTTACAAGTTTAAAGAACTGTATACATCAAGAATAACTTGAATTTTATGCTTATGCACTTTGTAACACAGATGAAGCAAGAATGATCCAACGTTAACTCGTAAATAACTGCCAAGTAATTTCGAGTTCGAGAATTTAAGTCATGTGAATAATTTCTATAATTACTTCCAACTTATTTCGCTAACAATGAAACAATGAGCAACTTCGACAATGTTTCATTATTTCACAAATTTAGCAAATTTCGCTCATTATTGAAGTTTCTTAAATGTAATTTACGAAATGATTGAAATGAAACATGTGGTTAATATTCGGAATGATATATAGGATAAATTATATAAATTTGTATAATATAAAGTGAGTATAAATGCACTTTATGTATTACGATGCAATAAATCCGAGCGTCACTCATTGGAGCATTTTCAAGATTATAGCGACATAAATCGGCGCAGTGCTGCGGCAACTCTAAAAATTGTATGTTTAGCGTCTTTCTATCATAAATTTTACCATATTTACAATAACCCTATCGGAATGAATAGTAGACCATAAAATAGCTTAATTCTTCTATTTTCATAGGCAACAGTTAGAATTTAAAATGTTTTATTTTTAGGCACAGTTATCTGAGATAGACTTTACCTCTTGACAATAGTATGAACAATTAAAATTTATTCAATAAGTCATATTTCTGCACAATCTCTATTTCATATTCTATTAACTGATGTAAGAATTATTAATATATTCTTTGTGCACGACCTGATTTTTGGGGTGTATATAGAAGTGCGCATTAGACCGCATGTAAATCGCCCATATACAAGTTGCGTCTCTATATAATTTCACTCCGCGTAGGTCGCTTAATCATTGACATTGTAGTTCGCCCCACCGTTATTAGTTATAGTCGCAACTAGACATGTCAGACGATGATGAAATATCAATATTTGTCGAAATCGATATTTCCAATTTTTCGATATATCGCTATCGAAATATCGTATTGGAAATATCGATATTATCAATATCGATCAAATCAAAATTTCACAGGAGCGCCATCTGCATGTGGGTTTCAGGACTATTTATAATTCCCTATAATCTGCAGTGATCATTAATTCAAATGGAGTCTCAAACTCATACACCGGCTACAGCAGTTTTCCTAACCTGCATCCGAGATTTTCTGTTATTGTTAATCTTATGATAACGACGAAAATCGATATTTAAAATAATACTAACAATGATAATACATATATAGATCTATCTGTCTTCCCACCAAATATATTAAACATTGCAATAATACATAAAAGTAGTAGTATTATATTTGCAATGCTAGCAATGATCTTATTCTGATGATCTAACAAATATCAATGAATTAAGAATTATTATATAGAACCTAGAATGTGGCCTTAAAAAGAAAAATTGCAATTTTGAACTTCTCAGAATACTTCTCAGATGGCGGTTACGTCAATGATATGTCA
>WSZQ02000004.1:1220343-1244545 GCA_019419845.2 Weissflogia rhopalogaster | reverse complement strand
TTTGGAAATTTATAAGATGATCTGGTTTAAAATTGTTGTGGATTATTTCTAAGTTTCGCAACTTAGAACAGCAATCATTTAACTGGGGTACCTTAACGAGGGAGTTAATGCGAGTGTCGAAACTCTAACCCAACCATTGTCTACCAACTTATGACCAAGACTGAATATATTTTTCAAAACCCAAAACAAGTTTATTACTGTATATAATTCCACTCATGGGGATGGGGAAGTGAACTACCAGTCGTGTGGTAATCGATACATTAACTTGAAGAGTTTTGTCTTGTGTACAAAAAATCACTATGGGAGATAGCAAAGTTAAATACATTTTCCCAAAAGCAAAGACTTATCTAAACATTGCTACGATACCATCAAACTCCTAACTTCTTGCTTTTAAGGTAAAAATACACAAAAAGAGACATCTATTTAAAACAAAAATTACGAAAAAATAACAACTCTAAACACACGAATATAAAAACATTCAGCCAAAATTCACACGATAATTAAAATTTCAAATCATTCGTATCACAAATTTACAATAAATATGAAAAATAATCATGTAACAAAATCATTCTGGTGGCTTTGCCATGACTGACGGCCGATACATAATGAACCTAGCACCTGTTAAATCCTAGATTCACATGAGTAATCGTTTATTGTTTGACATCATTGAATTCGTCTTTTAATTTCCTACCAGATGATATTAATATCAGATGCTGGATACTTCAGGTGTAGAAGAGTCCACTTTTCTCATAGGGAAATTTTTTCATTGTGTTTTCTCAAACGATACAAAAGCAAAATATACCAAAACGAATAAGCTATTGGACAAATGCTTCTCTTTACGCCGAGTTTATCCTAAATGAAGTAAGGTAGTACATTTTATGTAGGTTCAGCTAGATGATTAAATATCATGTTTCGAAATTACAAATCAGTTTCGAAGCACCTGTTTGAAAATGTATTTAGGTCGATGCATGCGTACGCATAGCTAATTAAATCGTTTGCGCTTGACCTCTATATTCTGATCGACAAACAGAACGACCACAAACCTCTACATTGTGTTCAAAATCCTTGTCAAACTACAATTAAACGCACCCAAACCTTTGAACAAAATAGACTGACTCGGGACGATAAAACGGAGAGAATAAAAAGCACTCCAGGAAAAGTCGATTTTCACGCAATTAGTGCGCAAATGAGTGCATTCAAAGCCTAAAAAGGGCCGCTGGAACATTTCCGCGTTCCGCCGTGAAAATCTGCGAGTAATCCGGCATGCCGTGGATTTAACACGGAATGCAGAGACGTACGATGATAATGAACGAACACTGAATAACCGAACAAGTGAAGTTCAAGTCCTGCGAGCAGCACATGCACTGAAAACCGTGCATTATAGCAGACATAATACAGATAGTCGAGTATATGAAGATATGTAAGTTGTAAATGTTAGTTTGGAGTGGTTAAAGCACGTCTTATGAGAGATTCAAGCTGGTTGTGAGCAATTCTGACAAAAGAAAAGTTATCCACGTCTTAGAAAGACCCTAATAATTTAAGGAAAAAAAGATTTATCCACCAAATAGCGAAAAAATATGGCGATGAAATTGTTATTGTTCCTATATCCTGCCCCCTTTCTGGAATAGCCCGAAAAGCTAGGGTAAATCGAGGGGTTGGAAAATCGTTTCTCGCCCAGCACACGTGGCGGTTGTTTTCCTTCAGCCCTGCGAACCATCCCTACGCCAAAATAACCAAGAGGGAACGAGAACGACCCAGAAATCAATATTAACATGCGCGTTTTACGAGATCATTGATCACCGTCGAAACTGTTTTGTTGTGCGTACTTGCTTGCAAGCGTTGTGTGTACATACCGTGTCCGGTTTATTCGTGTTTGTGAGTGAGTGTGTATGCCGTGAAACTCGACGGCATATACAAATCGAATTCCACACGCAACGTCGACGAGCAGAGGGAGAGAGAAATAGTGGAATGGGAAAACCGGCCGGAAAATGAAAAATGTCAACAATTTTTGCGGCCCAATTTCTACCTGACAAATTTTACAAATCACACATACCCACACACATACAGATTGACATAAATCATAGATGTTAACCAATTTTGTCAACGTAACTCTTTTGCCAAGTGAAATAAGAAATTACATGAAGGGATTATAAGATTTGCTAGCAGACATCTGAAAGACGACAAGAAAAGGGTTTATAATATATTCAACCTTCTGTACTTTATGTTAAGCATTTGATTCTACATATATTGGGTTTGTTTCATTCACGGTTGTAGTCTCCTTGCTGTTGTAAAAATGAGTTTCGAAATATCTGTCATAAGTAATTCCAGAAGGATTTAAAAGATAATCTATTTTAAACAGCTGAAGAGGTAACAAAATGAGTTAAATCGTTTTATGTTTTTTGTATTATTATGTTTTTGCACTTATTCTCGTGGCTCTGGAGTTTGTTGTGCGTTTACGCTCGTACTTTTATTGCACTCTCGTTGTGAGCGCTACATATCGCGTTTTATACACGCAAATAATCGGCTATGACCTTAGAGCAGCGCGTATTTGCAGGCTGCCATTCGCGAGTCGATTATTATCGCGCTTACTTACGTTGCGACAACTTTGTGTACACATGGGTATACACCGACATAGCACGCTCACACCCTGACTGGATGTGCACATGTGTTGGTGCATACAAGTGTGCAATATGCGCATATGTCAAGATCGCCATATCAAACTTAGGGACACGAATACATGGCCAACTACCAACCGACTGCACCAGGCGATATGAGATTTCGCGACAAATACAAATTCACACATGTCATATACAAACCCACATATCCATGAGTACACAACACTTGCCTATACACACACTTACACACACACACATCGTCGACAGGATGATGAGGCATAATCGATGCAAAACACACATATGCATTGTTCAAATGCACGATTGCCATGCGTGGTGGTAGTGGTGCGGTGCTGCTCTGGCATGGCCTTCAATGTATCACTTCATTAATAAATTGCATTGTTGTGTGTCGCTGCACACGCATCGCGTATCGGTCAATCAAGAGCAAAGCCGAACCAACCAATGCTGACAAGACATTGATATTCCATCAGCGTGCTTGCCATGCCCAATTGAATGCCAATTCGATTTGCTCGATTTGGTGGGCGCTGAAAAAAATGTAACATATGCACTAGCGGGTTTAGGCGAATGGTAGAGAGAATCATTTGCCACTCATGTGCGCGAAGTGTGTCGATGTCGTCGCCAAGGTATGCAGGCCGGTAGCCAGGCAAAAGAGGGGGCAGGGAGAGACGGAATGCCGGACCAGCAGGACGACACACGCGGGACGCGCGGCAAAAAGAAGGTCAAGCACGCCGGACTGTTGTAATGAATACATACGGCCACGCGGGAGATGGAATTAGCAGTTTGCAGAATTCCGTGGACTTTTTCTTACAATTAAATAGTATTTCATTACTTCCTTATATAAAATGTGTTTAATTTATTAGGAGACAATTATTTTTATGGGCAAAATAAATAGAATATTTTATCATAACGGTGGAGAACTCAGAGAACCTATGTTGACGTAATTGACGAAGTAATCTAGTAGATAGAAGTAGTTATTACAGAAAAGAAAAACTGAATCTGAATGATTTTTTCGTAATATATCTACTTATACTAGTAGTTCTCCACTTATACCAGTGGTTCTCAATTCCGATAGGACCGGAACGAGGAAAACTGACGGGATCCCTCAGAGAGGAATCCCCCTTGAAGCATATAGGACATAGATGTTTCCTAACGTTTTTGATGCCATGCCCCACCTTAGCACTTCCAAATTTCTTATGACCTCCTTCGCGTCCATTGGTGATTCTCCCCTGTTCGAACCTAATGAAGGTATGCCCTCCGTCCGAGGTCTAGAGGGCAGTCCTAGTCTCTTAGCCCAGACGGGGGACTAAGAGACAAGGGGTAAATGGAGAAACCTCCATTGAACCCCCCCCCCCCAATCCACAATCCCCTGTGGGACGTTCGCCCCACGATGAGTAACACTGACTTTCCACTGACTATTCCTCGTTATTCCAAACCCAACAAGGAGAAAACAACCGCGTACTGTAGGGCGATTTTAAAGGGACCTCACGAAAACTTTTTGAGAACTGTTGTACTAGAGTAACCTTGAACAAAGTTAACTTGAATCTTTTAAGATTATGTTTCGCATTTTAGGACAGTTCCTTAACACAAGTAAAATATTTTAAATTAATATTAAATAAACTTACATAAAAACCCCTTTCTCCATTCCAGAAATCCTAAAAATTTAGGAAAGAAAAGTTTGATAAACTGAGTAATTTTCCTTATCAGGCATTTTCTTTCCGCGGACAATTGTACGTAAACCGAACCGTTCTTTCTAAAAACCTTTTGTCAAGATTTTTCGAGAGCAACAAACTACTTCAAATTTGTCACACAATTTCGTATTCAATTCTACCGTGCGACGTAAGCGCGGATAACGGCACATTATATCACCAAACATGGACGGAAAGGAAAGTCACGAACGCTGGCAGAGAGCGACGACGACGACGCGGACCGTTGCTACGCTTCCCCCTGAAGAACCGAGCTCGATGAGCCTTGTTCTTCGCATTATTCGAGAGCGGTCGCGATAACATCCGAGTCAGACGCATCGTGCACACACACACACACACACACACATTCACGAATATACATTCTCGCTTATATATATGTAGGTCTCAGCAACACATATCCCTACACAAAATCGGCCACAAAACTGACCGCCTGCGGGCAGCCACCCAGTACCATCCACGTCCCGGGCGTAATAAATCGAAAGAGAAATGCAACGCCAAACGCACAACAATGAAAGTTTGCGCACATCAAAAGCGTATTTCACCATCGCATGACATTCATGCGCATAATTTGGATGCAGTGTAAAGAATGAACGCGTTTATTTTATTTCCAGTTAAAGTATTCAGTCAAATAATGAACTAATTTATATTGAAAGTTGAATTTTATTTAGTTGTAAGTAATTAATTATTTGTTAAACACTTACAAATACTTAATAAACATAACTTTGTAAAAAAATCGTTTATTTACCAGTATTTTTCATAGTCTTAATCGGTAACTGCAGAATTTATGACGTTATAGCTCAGAAAATATAAAGTATTCTTATATTTAGCTATCGTTATCAGTACATTGTACGAACATGGCATTGTGGCATTGTACAACCCCTACTTCATGAGTATGAGAAACCGCAACTCATCCGCGTGAGGTGAGGGTATAACATACTTTTTCTACGACTATTAATGTAGAAATAATAACTTCTTCATCAAAAGTGATACTGAAATGTGTGTTTTATAGAACAGGAATAGATAAGCGAGTTTTTCTCGCAACATCGTTTTTCGATTTTGCGTTCACGATTGCGGATATTCTGTTAAACTGATTTGGAGAATGTCGGCTCATTTTAGAGATAATTAAATTCTCTGGAGCAGAACTTTTTGAAAGTTTTTGTAAAACTTTCATTGTCAAAATATTATATTCATATTTAATATCTAGCCAAAACTGTATCAGCAATACATTCTTAAATTTTTGTTTTAAGGGAGTCTCTCAAAATAATGTAATAAATATATTTTACATCCACAAATATATTTTACAATCAATGTCATCAAAATAATTCGAAAAATGATGAAACAAATCGGCCATTTTTAACACGAGCTTTCATATTTTAAATGCTTTCATATTATTTTGACTTAATAAATGCATGTGTGCCTTCAAAGACAAATTTAGTGGTCCTTTCAATGATATATTCAAAATACTCAATTTCACGAAAGTTTAATAATGAAATTATCATCCCTAAAGGCATTTGTATTCCTCGTGGAAACGGCTTTCCCTCTATTATCCTTACAAAGGCGACACTGCAATTGAAATGTTAACTAGTAAACAATAATTTTGTTTACAAATAAAACAGCTGTCTACTTTAAACGTAAGCGTATAATAATGAACAAAGATTACAGTAAATGTTTTAAAATATTAATTTTATAATGTGAAAAAATACCGATGTGCTTATGAATTATGCATTAGATTATCACAAAAATATCAAAGATTTTAGGGTTGTAGTAGAAAATTCATGAAAATTATGTTTTTTTACCAGGTAAATGAGGTTTCTCCTTAAAAATTGGCAGTAGCTAAAGGCAACAACAATAAAGTATGTCTAAACCTCATTAAATCATGTATAATTTAACACCAAATTTACCCAACTTCTAGACACTAGGTTAATCAATTATGTAGAAGTTCCCTGCAGGTGACAGATAAAACAATACAAACATACAAATACACGTGTAGATGCGTACTAATACGCGTATGAAGCAAGCATGTAAGATATAATTAATCACTATCAGCAATCAGTTAACGGCAGTTCGGTAAGTTGCCGTTCATCAGGCTCTACGGCTCATCGGCCGTCTCCAGCGTCACACGCAGCGCACTGCAGGAATAAGGTCAAGAGACACGAAACTTAATTATAACTACCCAGCCAGCATGTGGTCATTGTCAGTGAGCATCATCTTAAACTCTTGAAACTATTACAGCGCCTTTCATACTCTTCTTCATAATCCAAGCAAATTAAGATTCCACAGATTAAATTAGATTATCCAAAGAGAAAGTGTTGATTCGGTTGCCTAAGATAGGGGTTGCTTGCTGCGTCACTATGCTTAAGATGTTGGGGATGCGCTCAGCAGAAATGGGGAGGGGGCGCTACACCACCATAAAAGCCTGGTTCGCACCCGATTCGGCCTATTTCCGCTCTAGTGAGTTTTCGTGTTAACTTGTATTTTTCTTTTGTATTTGTGTCTTCATTATGCCGAGTTAATAAAGTCGTTGTGCTTGTTACTTCGAGTATTTTGAACTTTGACGTCTGAGGTCAGCTTTTGGTAATGCTTGTGTCGCGATAACTCAAGGAATTTAGCTGAAGATTCAGTTAAATCTGGTCCCGCGTAACACCGGGAAATAAATTAATGTTTTTAAAAACAGCGACTACCGCGTAACAGACAGAAAACATCAGAAAAAATCATTTACTTGAAATACTCATAAGTCATGCAGTTAAAGTGATTTATCGTGAAATTTATCGCGAGGTAAAAATGTTTAACCTAGTTATCGAATGAATAAGTTACGGACTTGTGCGAATGATGGCTTTGAATGGTTGTGTAAATGTGTGGAAAATTTCAGTTTGTGAAAATCGCTTTTACCAGCGTCGACGTGCCGCCTCCGAGTCGGCGGGAATTTAGCGCCGACAGACGTAGAATGAGGCGACGAGGACCGACGCATTCGCCGATTATTACGTATTTATTTATACAATCCGTTTATTTTTGCGTGCAATTATAGCCAATCCTAGCGCAAATACCAGTTTAACCTCGCGTGCAACTGGATATTATCGAAGATTCTTTATAATCACATATCAAGGTTATTAACTTTGGAGAAGAGTTTGAAATACTCATTACTGAGACCAGGTTTTTATGTGTGGTGCCATTACAAATTTGGAAAAAAGGTGGGAAAATTCATTATTTTGAAATTAGAAGGAAATTCGACATAAAATAACAATAAAAACAAGGAAAACTATTACCTATGGAAGAATGTTATAGGGTCATTTTGAGATGGAAGACGATTTTGGGATGGTATGGAATCAGAAACCACAGCCAGAAGCACCGGCGAAGAAGAAGCAAAATGCCGAAACAATTAGCAGTGGAAGAAATATTTGTGATTTGAGGCATGAAAACGACTGTGAATTTTGGTGAAGAAAAAAGGCGGGAGGAAAATTCATTTTTTATGAAATTAGAAGGAAAATTGACTATAGAACAATGAATTGTATAAAACACTATTAGGAAACCTGTGAAAAAAATCTAAGGGGCCATTTTGAGATATGAGATTTCAAACCTGTGATCAGATTATGTTTGTGAAGAAAAAAAGGCGGCAAAATTCTTTAATAACAAATTTAAGCTGAATTAAAAACCGATCTCCTGAAATAAGCATTTGTGCAACAATTACATGTTAAATTTTATTTTAAAACCAAATTGTTGCATTGGGGACACCTCAAAGAGTATTTTTGAAGTTGTGAAAAAGCGCGGGAAGATCAATTAATCACACAAAAGTTGGTCAAATCTCAAAATACGTATCAATTATTTTGAATAAATATTTGAGACAATTTAATCAAATAAAATTCAAGTTTGAACATCATTTATCGACCAATAAAGATAAATATAATCAATTAAATAAAAGTAACATCTTCCCGAAATAAAGTTGATGACATATGTCTTGATGAGAACGTTTGTTCAGAAGCTCAATTAAATTAGGTTGTCACAGCAATGGGTTATAGTCGTAACGAGAATTTTACACAATGTCAGTTAAGTTTCGCAAATAAAACGACAATTTGGAAGATTTAAACGTGAGTATTACACCTCATGTTAAACATAGACGACCGTGATCGTTGCTAGGCGACACGCCAACAAACGTGATATAATCGTGAGCGCTTCAACGAGCGCCAACACATACACACAGCCTGCCTCTCAAGCGCACCAATTCGACCGACTGCATCTGGTATTTCCGGAGTTGAATCTGCCCGCCACAGATCGACACATACAGACGATTTTTCGATCCTCGCCACGGGTCGCCCGCCGAACAATCGCCGAGCTTTCTTGTGGGCTTTTGTGGAAAGCATTCCGTCATTATTGGAAGAACAATTTTACTTACAGATACTGATAGCACAAGATTTTCAATATCTCAAGGTGATTCGTACTGGGTAATAACAGAACCATCCATGTTAGACCGCCTGATGGCGCCTAGCGTTTGGCTTGATGATTTAAGAGTATTCTCAGAATAATTTAGAGGCCAAAACAGGTCTTTTCAATAAGAAACTGAATACCAACAGAGTCCTAGGAATTAGAGCTTAAGGTACTATTCAAGAAAGATTAGGTTAGGTAACAAAATAGGTCGGAAACACACTTTGAGATAAAATCCACAAAAAATGGAACGATAGCACCTTTATAGTATTAGAAGGTTCTAGTGTTAGGGAAGAGATACTAAACTTCATAAAAACACCTATATGAAGATCGGAATCTGAGTATGAGAAGTCCCCAGCACAGAATATAACTTAGGTCATCGAATCCAGATTATTTTCCAAGTTACTCGTATAAAGCAATACTTTTCAATTCAATAGTAGAGCAGAAACTTCCATAAAGTGTTTCAGAGTCAAGGAAACAGCGTCAGAAACAGGATGGTAGTTCGAGTGATGAGCAAGATGTATAATTGCTCCACTATAGTTGATCTTCCTTTCCTTTATCTGAGGGATAATTGAGATCTACTAGATCTCTCTGTGGTGAACTGGATCATGATCCCTAGATTAAACCCAAGACCATGATAGTTTACATAAATCTGGTAATATATTACACTGAACCTTTGATGATTTAACCAGACCCCTTCCGAGTTCAAATGAATAATAAAAGATTGAACTATTGCCATTTTAGAAGTAGCATTTACCAAGTAATAGTAACTTTACTAACAATAAGAGTAACCATTGGAATATATCTGATCTATTCTATCTTGGTATTAGTTGTTCTCAAGTCGTTTCGTAGGAACGCGAAAATAGGCAGGGGGTGGCTCCCCTTTGAGACCTAAACAGTACTCTATTCATCATTAGCACCAATACCACCACGTAGTAAACCAGTTAATAAAGGGACCACCACAAATGAAAATTTTAAGAAAATAAGAACATCTTGAATTGAACTAATTTCTGATAATCTATGGCATTGCAAAATTACAATTAATCAAAGGGAGATTTATTTTAGGTGGAAAATGCTCCCCTTTTCAACCAAAAATAAATCGTCCCTTAACAATTTTCTATCAATGAAAAGAAATTAGGTTTTCTCCACGATTTGATGACGGTTTGAAAAACGTTTTGGAGCTCAGCAAACCGGGGGGTTCAATGTGCGCGCCGGCGCACAGGTAAAAGAATAATCGCTTTCGTGAAAATGCCTTCTCGACCCAGTCATGTGTCTGTGCGTCACGTCATGTATAAACTCGTATATACGGTACACCTCGTCGCAGTTACGAGTTATCGTCGTTCGTCGACGAAGCCGCGCATTGTGCCTCGCGTCGGCAAACGATCGCATCGCCCGTCGAGACGCACTCCAACCTCCTCCCACTGCCACACAACGCCGAGCTTCACGCTGCTTCACCTTCTATCGCCTTCCTTCCAACCAGTACCCGAACCAAAACCGCAGCGCAACGAAAAGTTTCCGAGTTTTACCTGCTCGCGAGCCGCGCGACAATAGAAGTCATCGTGGAATACACTGCGTTCGATAAATCGCCTTGCACAATATACAATCAAACAACCTCCCAAAATTCATCCTCCCCAAAAAATACCAGAATAACGCGAAGAATAACTCAGGCAGCTTGACAAAGAATCAATATACGCTTGGGATTTATTGCAACAGAAGTGTCACGCACGTAGTCTTTTTCAACCTGCGTTGGGAACGTCCGTTTACGGCGTAATAATAAGCGTGTTTCACTAGCGAAAGTTCAAATAACTCAAATTAGAATTCAAAATTCCTACTACACAGAATGAAGTTAAGGCTTTTTAATGTTGTGGGCCACTTATGGCAATCACGTTCACGATCAAAAGTGAAAACATTTCTCTTCAAGATCAAAAGTTATAAACTTTGTGGGCGCACCTTAGGTGCAATATATCCTGCTGAATATACTTTCAAGGAAGATATACATGTACTTTCAACCTATTATAACCTATTTCAGAAGTTGCGAAAAACATCAAAAAGTTGTTTCTAGCTTTTTGATGTTTTTCTTTATTCTCTTCAAGGTGTTATCAGAAATATGTTTTTTTTTCTGTTCGAGGGCGCGAATAGATTACTACATATTCACATGAAAGTAGATATTATCACTTGTAAATGTCACGTACAATTATAGATTTTTATTGTTGTGTGCCACATCCTCGTGAAGAATGTTAAGGATCAAAAGTGAAAACAATTCGCTTCAACCTCAAAAGTTACAAAGTTAAAGGGCGTGCTTTAGGCGATATATAACCCCTGAATATATTTTCAAATAAGTTATAAACAAAATTTAAAAATATATTTCATTAACTTAAAATTATTGTCAACTTCTTGCAATGGTTCAACAAAAATGCAATAACACAAATATAGTATATTTGTACGCTTTGCAATGGCTTTCCTAATAGCCGTTCAAGTTTATCACGTGTTTGTTTAGATCTTGTATTATTTTTTACAATTTTTGCAATCATGTTCCTCGGGGTTTTTCTACTTTATCATGGCATCAAAATTATTTAAATCTTATATAAATTCGAGTATCAACTTTATGTTTTTTTACCCTTATCCGTAAAAAAAACAGTATGCTACCTATACCAATTTATATACCTTTTCAGATGAGGTCAAAGCAGTTTATTAGAGCGCCCGGACTTCTTGGCCATTTTGCTGATATCCCTATTGTATTGCTAAATGCGTTTGAACACTTATCTTTGTTTCCACATAAATTAATACAAATATCGGTACAATTAATTACATATCAGCAACAATAACATATCATACCTGTACTTAACTTGTTTATGCCGAATAAACAAATGGGTAACATGTCTTCCAGAATCACCGAATGGATTTAAGATGGTTTTCAATTATGTAAAATGTGAATAAATGTCAGAAATTCTCAATATCAATATATCAATATTTATCGAAACCAGGATATCTTTATTAGACCTTCGATATATGAAAATTTAGCGATCTCGATATATTTTTGTCATGCCCTTAACTTACACGCAAACGCACATACAGAAGTTTTCAAAATGTAATTAATAGAAAGGTAATCAAAATTTTCAGGACTAATTTTTTTCCGTACGTACGAATATATATAATAACAATACATAACATAAATACAAAACTAATGTTTTCTTTTTAAAAAGTTATCTTCAGCATAATATATACTTAATACTACTTATTCAGAGAATAGTGAATAAACGGGCTGGATAAAGAGTTTGAACCTACAATAGTCTTAAAACCCAAGCCAAACGAATAAAATGTCTTTATCCCCATTGATAACCTTCTCATTAATTCTACCAATAACAGGCCTCAAGCACGAATAGGCAACAGCTCCACGTAGCCTTGATGAATCGAAGTTTTTCTAGCAATAAAACTCTAATTAAGTATGTAATATTATAATTAACACAACACGTCATAACAGAGCATGCGAATGCATCAGTAGCAGTCAACAAGCCGAGCTAAACAGATTGCCCCGCATCCGTCGTGTTTGGTGTCATTAACGCAATTAATATCGATCGTGGTGTACTGGCTGCTACAGCAACCGCTTGGAAATGCGAAGCCCGATGGCTCTGGGAGGAAACTGGCTTCGGTGGAATTAACAATATTTGTGCGTGGAGAAGGCAAACCGAGTGAAAGGGGGCTGCGAATTATGTAATCTGAAAGCTGCGAGGCCGTGCAACAAGCAATGCTGGCAAAACAAAGCGTTTGTAGGAAAATACAGGCGTTGTTGAGACCCCTAGTCCCTCTTGGCTATGGAGGGAAGCAAACCCTTGAACGTCAGGTGAATTTTCCCTCAAGTCAGACGAAAGAAATACGAAGTATATGAAACTTGTTAAAAGTAATGGAGTAAAAAGGAAGATTTATTGTGCTTAAGGCGTCCTAAACTTTTTTAGCAATACCAAGAAATACTGCTTTAATTTTTTATTTAAAGATTAGAATGTGTGGAAATATAATCTTATTTGAAAATTATCTGTCTGTGAAGATATGTTTGAATGTATAAATTTTGAATATGAAAAGTTACTGTGCTTGAGGTAGGTTTATGTCTAAAGTTAAAATGAACGGATTTAAATGTTTTCTGATCATAATGTATTGCATAAAAAATACTGGACAGAACGGTTTTACCAGAAAATGGAATGTTTTAATACCATTTTTGAAGTTTAATATCTTTCCGGTGAGTTTTGGCATAGCCCAGATTAGTTTAATCAAACTAATGCATAATTGTATCTTACAGTTACCTACTCATTAGACAAAAGATAGATTATGCAAAATGAACATGTTCGAATGAGCATATGAATATATTACTAGAAAGGAACACCACCCACCCATCGATACTCGAAAACTAAATCTACTTAATACTATATTCTTAAGAAATGAGTAGCATTTCATACTCGTTGTACAACATTCTATTTCCATCTTATTTATTTGCGATGATCATTTCACCTCTCTGCACCAGCAGGTACTGGCTCAAAAAAATCAATACTGTATATTTACATGTATATATACAATATAAAATATGTAAATAAATAAAACAATAATTTCACGTTTGGGCATCACTAGAGACACCAATTTATCAATATTTTCCTGGGCTTTTGACAATGCCGACTGGTCGTATTCGTATTCATACAAAAATACTTTAAAATATTATGAAACCTTTTTTCTCGGTTTAATGCCTTTTAGATGAGTTTATGCGTGACCTTGGGTATTCCAACACATCCAACACAACACAAATAATCAACCATTAACATATTTTAAACGATAGTCTTAACATGAACAGGGGAAAAGGTTGTTTAACTTTGTCTAGGTTTCGTTAAAATTTACTCCATAATTTGAGGTTCCCTAGTAAATGAGGTCGCCCTTCTTAAACGTAGAGTTTTTAATGTTAAAAAGACTTATTCCAAAATAAAATACTAAAATTAAAGAAAAACTAAATATCGTAATAAACATTTTCAAGTTTAGCATTTTAAAATCCTATCTACGAACAAAATCTTTAAAGAATCATACTAAGCAAACTTTAATGAAATAAACAACGGTTTAAAAACGACGATAATGATTCATGTGTTAACTCGAACAAAGTCATTTATTAGTGGGCTAAATTATGCTTAAATTACCTGAAATTACCCACCAATCGTATGATAATTATCCACAACGTAAACTAATGTAAAGGTATGCTGAATAAAACATGCCCACTTGTGAAATAATCGAAGTAGAAGCAAAGGAAACCAAAAAATAAATAAAATAAAACCAACAACATGATGAGGACAAGCTCGTTCGCTCGCTTGCTCGCGCAAGCCACATGCCTACGTCACCGTCGTTAATGTAAAAATAAAATAAATCGCAACACGACGAACGCACCGAGACACGCCGGCGGCGCGCGATGTTTTTCGCCGACCGGCCACGCAAAACCCGTCCGCGGCGCGTGTTTACGCGCCGCACCGAATTGCGAAATCGGCGCTGGAGAGATGCCTAAATATGCGCATCGCTGAATGAATTCCAGACAATAATCGCAATAAATGCCAATGATATATTTCAGGCGCAGGTAGTCGGTCTCGGGCGGCGTGCTATAGAGACATTCGCCGACGCGCATTATCGCGGCGTACGCTTTATCCCCGACGTTCGTCCTGCCGCCACAGCAGCTTTCTGCGTCGCCGGTCACAACCGCCCCCGGGCAAATTGTGAATTACGCATCGCTCCACTCGGCGCTCGCGCATTTATTTCGAGGATATTTGTTGCCTCGCAATTTATCCCGGTGATATTAAGCGCTCTTTTCCCCACAAGTCCTTTTTTAAAAATTTTACTGCTGCTGGTTTGCAAACTTTGCGTTTGTAATTAATGCTTGGTTTTCATTTGACTTTTTTACGTATTTGTTGGTACAAGTGAGTTTTAATTTGTGGGTCATTGTCATAGTAATTTTATTTTCCTTTTAAGGATAAGCTCTGAAATATATATATATATATATAGTTTTTTTCGAATGTATGTACCGAAAGGCGCCTTTTCCGCTTTTCACTTTTCCGTTGAATCCGGTGGATTCAACAAGCTACTGTTGAAACGCATAACACATTAGTCGTCATCGCCTCCTACAGTAAGATATATACATTAAGAAGAGGTTGCGACAAACATTTTCTAAACCATAAAAAAATACCGAACGATACTCGTGTGTAATCGGCTACTGGTGCACTTGTTGCCAACGGCACTCGCTACGCACGTGCCTGTAACAGCACCGTACCCGAAATCGCCGTTTCTGCACTGGTTTGGTTACGCACAATTTTGTAAAAGATAGTTATACCGTTTCAATTACTTTACTATTGTTAAAGGGTATTAACTAAATCATAAACACTTATTTAGTTTTAAATAAATATTAATTAAACGCATGAAAGGAAATCAATGTAAACTAAAGAAAAATATCAATTACATCCGTGTATTGTTACCAAAAATAATGAATATTCCAATAGATTTTAAACTGTTTCACGAATGTATTCTCAGATATTATGTTCAAATAAATGTAAATGCATTCAAAGCTAATAAGAGCATGTTTTATTCAATTTTAACGTACTATGACGAACTTTAATTCCATTTAAAGTTATTTTAATCGATTTTAATGGTCGATTATTAACTGAACCATTAATATCAGCATTATTGGAATATATAACGTGAACTAACATTTCGTCAGTCATTCAATATTTGATATGAATGTTTATTGTTCAAACTAATTGATTATTATGAAAATTAAGTTGGTTTAAACTACGTAAAAACTGTTTGATCCTCAGGAGTGGAAATTTATCAGAAATTAAATAACCTCTGAAATATAGTAAGTTATAATCATCATTCCAAAACATACGTTTCTTATTTCTCGAACCATAAGCTAATTGTTACAGTCTTAAAATCATACGCGGTAATTACTGATGTACCTAATATGAAATTAATGATTAAAAATTATATTTTGTTTTTCTTCAATCGCGTGGTCAAAACTTTTTATTTTGTGGTATTCCTAGTGGTCAAGTATTTCTAGTAATTCCTCGAGAACTTCTCTCTAAAACTGCGAATCTTAAGAGATTTATATTTATCCAGAAGTCGCGTCTCTGGTTTCCATTCAGATTCCAACTTAGTGGAAGTGCAATGACGACAAGATTAAAAGGGTTTGAAATAAGCATTGATATTCAATCATTAAAAAATCTTGTACAGTAATAAAACTTTATTTTCACTCTTTGATCTTGCCATATGTAAAAGCTGCGTTCTTTACGTTCTTGAATGTTATCGTCAAAATATAATATCCTTGAATGTCTATAGGAACGTTAAAATTTAATGAATCCTTATCATAAACCATTTTAACATCCTTCCGGCCAGATAGAACTCCATTACTCCATTTAATTGGTGAAACACATAACTATTTACATTTTAAGATACCTATCAGATCTTTTAGTACATCCCGGTCCAGTGGTCAGGAACATTTTGTGTCAGAAAATTCAAAAATATCAATTTATAACGGTTCAGCTTTTAAAGGGCCATATATTTAGTAAAAGATTTACTCCGCAGGTGTAAATTTTCGGCATTTGTGCTCTTTGTTGGATCATTCTAGATATAGGGGGAAACCCACTTGGAACATAGATAGGGACAATCATAATAACGCTCGTGAAGGACTTTTCGAAACTTTGCACGTGACTTCTTTGGGACATTTGCTTAAGCATATATACTTCAGCACTATTCCTAGTAACTAACCAATGTAATAAGTTAATTTTTGCTTTTTGCGACCCAGCTAAATAATTCTGAGACTCGGTGCCGAATCGCGACCCACACTTTGGAAAATGCTCTGGTAGTCTTGTCTATTTATAAATAAACCATTCCATCGTGACATTATTTTCTAATGATAACAATTATCAAAATTAATATAGATAAAAATAGGAGTTTCATATACACTTTCATAAACATTATTAGCACACCATTTTTAAATATTTAATGATATTTAAAATAAGCTATAAATAAATCGATTAAAATACCATATCTTAATAAATCCATAAAACTTTCTCGTATCACGAAGTTCTTTATTACTCTATGAAAATATTTAACTAGCTAATCACGATTCTTCATAATCTCAGTACCAACTTTACATAACCTAAACTTAACAGTACTTGAATATGAAACAACTGCACGTACAAGCTACAATTCTCGTCCAGTATGAATGAAACGAGCACCGCACGCGTCCTATTGATTTTCACTGTGCGAAAAACGATGATATCACACTCGCGCCTCGTCACGAGGCACATATACAAACGCCGCCCCGCCAGCCACCACCACAACCACCACACCATCGGCAACAACCCTACAAGCAGGCGCTTTTATTGTTTGCGCACACGGATGCTCGCGACCGATGTAACAAGAATTCCATTTATACTCACCGCGTGGAAATCATTTCCACAAAAAAACACACGCGCAAATTTTTATATTTTTGAGGAAAATTTAATGTTTATATGCTTGTTTATGTCAATATAAACTTGTATGTTCACTTTGTACATTTATTGGAAGTTTCATGCAACATTTCAACTTTTGCAAAGTTATTTATAAACTTTAGAACATATGACCGTGAAACTAGTAGTTTTTAATTTCTTAACAAATCGTACTTTCCCATTGGACTTTTACTTTAATAATTTTTAATTCGTATATTTATATGTGCACTTACGATTAGAAAAGTTCATTTAGACGACCGTGAAATGTATAAATGAATATTCCGACGTTAAAACAGTGTACATCACACAAGTTGAAATCAACTTTAACCTAGATGAAATATGAGTAAGTTGATGTTCGTTATCGCTATCAGTTTCGAGAAACTCTATCGTATTAATGAAGTAAACATTTGGAATTAACTATAACTGTGATTCCCTGTAGATATTGGATAACCTTATTTCACAAGTAGTAAATGAGCAAATGTTTAGTTTCAAGACAATTGTATTTCTAGGTACGTCAAAGTTTTGGTGTAAAAACACTGGCGTTATCAGCCGAATATTAAAATCTAGGACTTATTAATTTCCACGGAAAAATAGACATCCTAAATAACGTTACTTTGACAACCAATATATTAAGTTCCTTATCAGTTGTATGTTTTTCATTATAATAATATCAAATCTTTAGCACTACATGTTCTTGAGATAGTGTATCATAAGTGAATCTAACCTCGAGGAATGAAATAGATTCAAAAATTTTACAACACTTTTTTCGAGAGAACGGGCCTCACTCATTTCAAACCAACTCAAATGAACAGTAGGAATGCATAGGTTTACAGGTTAGCATTGGTTCATTCGCAGCAGATTCTAATTAACAAATTTCTAACAAATATTATTCTTACGAAGTTCAACCGAATGATTCCAACCTCATCAGACCATCAAATAATCGAATCTCGTCATGCAAATTACGTTCAACCGTGTTATATTCCATTTTATTCTGCCCTAATCAATTTCGACTTACCAAATCGATTACTACGATTTGATTTGAACTGGTACATTATTAGCTCAACATTTAGGTGATCTTTGCATAAAATACAGAAATTCAATCACCTAAGAAAATCATCACATAAGTGAATAGATTTCATGCCAATTAAATTCAGGTTATAACGTAATAATATAACCTTATTTAATTGACTATCCACACAATTTAAAATAATGTCTTAAAAGTATTTCTAACCAATTCTAACCTTACAAAATCTTAACGTTATGTAACATATCACATAGTCGCACAAAGACGTTTAAAGTCTATCTTGCCTGGTGTTAGTAACTAATCAGAATCTAATCCAGCAGTTCTCACTTTTTTTTCAATTCTTTCGAGGAGGTCCTTTCAAAAACTTTATATTCGCAGATCCAATGTTGTTGTGTTGTGGTAATGATGAATAGGCGGGGGTCTGTATGTCCCAAGGTCCTCTGCCTGAGGAGGTTCCATGGAAATCGTTTCGGGGTCCCTTAAGAAACTGTTCGAAAAACCATTGATCTAACCTCACAAATGTATGTAACCAACCACAAATATCTATTTAAACCAATTTAGCCCAAATTCAAATTTTAACCTAAGAAAATGGAAAAAAATCGAATCTATCACATACTATCACAAAATTTTAGAAAGTATCGGTGTTGCGCGAAGATGTTTATAAGAGTTTAACCTAGCTGATCCTACTTAACCGAGCAGAATCTAACCTCACACAAATATCAATTTAACCCAATTTAGCTCAGATTCTAACCTAACAAAACCATTGCATAATCATATAGTTTACATTTTTTTCAACGAAGTAGTGATTTTGATAGAATAAAATAATCATCTTAATCAATCTATTCAATCAAATCAGCGATTATAACATGTTACTAAGATTCTAACTAATTTTAACCTTACAAAACCAAAACATAATCGAATCTATCACATAGTATCATAGCAAAATTTTGGAAAAGATCAAAGAGTTGCCCAAAGACGTTTATAAGAGTTAAACCTAGTTGATTTTATTTAACCAAGCAGAATTTAACCTCACACAAATATAAATTGAATGAAAGCCATTATATTCATGTTTTATGTGATTTTAACCTACTTAAAGCATTCTAAACCGATTAAATTCATCGGAATTCAGCGATTTTAACTGTTGCATTACTTTGACACTTTTATCAGCACTATCACAGCTGTTCGCAGCACAAAATAACTCAATTAAAATCCATCGACTTACCGAAAGTATGTAGCGAGATAAAGCAAAAGCGTAATAATCCTCAATATTGCTCGAAAACTCACACTCAGACACCTCTCACAATGCCGTTCCTCTTTCGACAGCGTCGTGCTGTTGCGTACTTGTACCCACAAACACTATTTATAGATAAACAGCTCAACAGCGTCGTCGTCGTGTCACGTGCACACACCGAATTGCCCGAAAAAAACTGCTCGAAACTGGCCTAGTCTGCGCTCACTCACTGCACACACACAGACACACACACACCACACACGGCTGGAAATTTTCTGGTGACGGGGCACTTGCACTCCTGACTCTTTCCGCCGGACAGAGTTTACCGAAACAATTTCCCCGTCGCGTCGTTCGATGGACTTATGAAATACGCTCGCCGGAGACGACGTGTTGCAACGTGTTATTGTAATCGCGCCACGAAAATAGCTGTGCTGCGGTGGCCTCCATCAGAGAGGCTCCGTAGCGTTTCGTTTCGTTGAGATCTCTCGGCGAAGTCTGAGTCTCTATGTCCCGCACACGCGCAACACTAACCAAGAACGCGAAACACAAAGGACCTGCTGCTGGATGTCGTAATTTTCCAGCACTACGATATTCCTCGTCTTCACGCACCGCACACTCTCAGAGACACTAGGTTTTGTTGATTTTGATAGCAATTGATAATTACCAAACAAATGTAATTACCAAAAAAAATAGCCTTCGCGATCTCGACGATTTTTCAACGCACTGAACCAGCAACACTTGTTTTCTGCACTTGTTTCTCGATTTTATCACAAAATTTTTACACACGAAAAATTGTTTTATTCAACTTTCGATAATTGTCGATTACACTTGTTCGTTCCACACTTGTTTCCTTCCTGCGACGCTACAACCGTGGGGGGAGCACACTTTGACGAGGGAGTAAGTTCGTAAGTCGCGCGTAGAAATCAGACTGATGATTTCGCGATGTTTCCAAGGCGCGGTCGTAAGCTGATGGCTGCCTCTCTGGCAGGCTCACGCTCGACGCGAAGTTTTAGCGCACATACACGGATTGTACGTGGGGGGCGGGCGACTTTGAGGGAACGGTTTTCGCGAGGATTGACGAACGTCCACACACCGCGCCGGTTGATCTCGCACTGAGCTCGCGCTCGGCGCGCCACCACGTTCGTGCGCGCGTCTTTAGGTGGGGGTGGGCGAAGTGCGCCGTTGCCATAGCGCCGATTTCAGTAACGGTGGTGGCGGCGCGCGGACCAAGTCGATGAAACAGCCGTTTTCACTGCCGCCTCCCCACACAGCAAACCCTCGCACAATACAACGACGCCACCGTCGTCTGTCGTTGGCATGATTTACACTGATTACTCCCTGCTCGATTTACTCGTTTGCGGGTGTTTCATTGCGTTTTACTATAAAAAAGTTTCTTAAGTGACCGTTTTGCTTTTGTTAGAATTGCTATTTATTCTTTTCTTTTTAACTGTTTTGTTAATTTTGTTGCAAATATCTATATAATATAATTGTAACTTTTGGAATATGTCGTGTTTTTAGTTGTAGGTTATTAAAATGTGTGATTTTATTATAGGCAACCCAGTGTGAGTAGTTAAGGGTACAGATCGAATTCCTGAATATTGACGTATGAATAACCTAGGCAGCCAATGAAACATATGTATGTCAAAGATGGCACAAAGCGTATAAGCAGTTGTCAAACCATTATTGACACGTGGTTAACACCTATTCATTTAGTGACTTCTATTGTTTCAGATTTTCAATGTTTTCAAACCTGAAAAACTTGCAATTCTATCGCCACGTGCTTAGTATATCTGGTTAAATTAAATTAGAATTGACTTAAATTGAGTAAATCAAATAAAACAAAGAAAAACAGGAACAAATCTGTTCCAGAGATCTTAGATAGTGGCTTATGAAATAAAGTAACAGCCATTCCGTAATATTTTGCATTTCCTAGGAAATTAAGACTTTTATTTTGTTATTATAAATTATCACATGTGCTATTATTACTAAAAACTATTAAATAATAGTATAATGAACCATGGGCATCGGATGGTACCCGTTATATCAAGAGAGTGAGGCTCATACGAGTGAGGAAAGGGCAGTACCTGCGAGTTGTACTATACTTTTACGACTATTAAGCGTTTCTTTGAGGATTATGCATTATAATTATTGTAAATATATTATTGAAATGTGTTTTACTTCAGTTTGGTGTTTTTTGAAGGGCGGAACTCCGCTACTGGTATACATAACTTCATAACTTTTAAGTGATCAACGATTTTAGTCCCAATGATATATTTATATTATATATAATATTCGATTCTATTACATACATTCAATATAATAAGTAACAAGTAAAACTTAACATACTAAATACTATCAAACAAAAATTGATTAAATAAGTACCATTTCAACATAAAATAATTAAACCCGCTAAGCTTCTTTTACACTTTCACTCCCTATCCTTACTCCGGACTCCTTCTGCCCGGCGTTTTCCTCCTTCGCTCCCTAGGTTCCTTCAATTTGACGTCTCCCCGAAGTTGATGGTAGGTAGGCGTCCATTCCGCGCTGTTTCCTTCCGCTTTGTTATCACCTTCAAAATTGCCCCCCCCCCCTTCCAACTTCACTCAGCCACTCTTTCACTCCCCTTTTTTTCCCTGGCAATCACGCGCCCACTCCTCTTTCATTCCTATGCATAATATTTAATATTACGTGGAGTTTATCTCAGCTTGAAATATTCCAGTCAATTTCACTGATACACTTAATTGTTTGGGGAAAATTGTTGAGCAGCGCTATCATTCGTTAATGATGCCTTAGCTTCATTAATTTTAAGAATATTTAAAGGTTATTAAATAATACTCATTCTATGAAATACATTTGTATAATTTTATTCGTATCAAACCTTCTAAGGCACTACGGTTAATATGGTGTAAATAATGATACTTACAAACTAAATAAATTAATCGTTTGGTCGTTTTTTTAATATCGCATTTCGACATCATATTCGGACTGCATTCGTTATTCGTGCTCATTTTTTGGATTAGTTTCGAGTTTCTTTGGCACCCAGATTGTAACATATTCAAGACTAGAAGTATTTGGCGCATAAATTCGGAAAATTCGGCAGTTTTCTAAGTTCTAGAAGACTTTTTTAGAGAGGATAAAGTTGGATTAATAAACATAGATTCATTGTACTCCATCGTAGATTGGTTTCGTTGAAGTTCAAGCGCCTCAAAACTGAATACGGAACTTGTTGCTAGACGTCGAATCCGTGCTGCTCTTGCTATCGCGAGCCACACTCGCACTGCGCCTCGCGCCGCCTCCATAGAACCTCACCTTACTTGGAAGAGGCAGACTGCTGGAGGCGGACGACTGCTCACTGAAGGTGGTACTGGCCGAATCACGTTCACCACTTCTCGCCCGCCCTCCACCACTACCACCGGTGGGTTTGCGCAGTGATATAACACTGTTGGAGGCGGCACTCTCTGAGAGGCGGCCATACTCACCGAGCTTACGCGGTGGCGGTATCAGCGAGGTACGCGCCGGACTCGCATTCCTGCTGCTGCTCGTCGAACTTAGCGAGTGTCCACCATCGGATTTCTTACGCGGTGGCGGCGGCGTCGTGGTCATTTCCGTCGCCTCCGGCAGTCGGTTGTACTCGCCTAGCCGGCGGTGGGCGCCGGTGTTCTTCGGTCGTGGCGGACGTGGTAGGCTGCTCGGGGGTAAATTATTTGGATTGACAGAACCGGAGGGGCGCCCACCTGAGGAAACACTCCCACCGCCAGTGCTACCCCCACCGCCTCCACTATTCATATTCGACGACGCTACCGCCGCTGATTGCTCCGACATCCGCTGCTGTTGTGAGCTGCGACCCTGCTTCTCCAGCAGCAGGATATCGCCCTGCTCGTGCCGCCCGCCACCGCCGAGCACAAACTGTGTGGTGGTGTCGTACGCGCCGCCGCCACCGCTGGCACTCGCCGGCGTTACGCTGCGCTCGCTGCCGCTGTTTACACTCGCCAGTAATGGTTTGGGAATTTTGCCCTTTCTCTGCGCAGCGACTGGATTAGTGAATCCTGGAAAACAGCAAAGCGCGCGCTGAAATCGAGAAGAGAAAAAGACGCATTGGGGAACATGTCGAGATCTGCCTTCCATTGAATTGAAACGTGGTTAGTACGGCACGGCAAATCGCACACCACTTCAAATGGGCAAATTCGGCACAGAAAACAACGTCATGCATAAAGTGGGAAGGAATTTAGGAATTTTAAGGACAAATTATTGAGTAAAATTATAGAAAAAGTGAGAGAAAGACGAAAAAGAGCAAAAATAAGTGAAACTACAATAAAGAAAAAACTATGACCACTTAAAATGTCTACATCTACCTCATGCAAAGTGTTTACAAATAGATTGTAATGTTTTTATAGTACATATCAAATAGTGGAAATGGTATTACAATTTACTCGTAAATTCTCCTTCTAAAGTCATATCAAGAATGTACAACCAACTCCTTTTATACGTAAATTTTAAAATAAATTTTGAAGCAACTCTTAATATAGGTCGCAGTTAACTATTCCGTTGTCTCACCAGACAATCACGTGTATGAATGTGAAGATTTAAGAAAATATATACTGAAAGTCACGCTTTATATAGCATAAATTTTAAGACAAAACATAAAGAAAAGTAATTTTCTTGTAGTTAGAGTGTTAGATCTTAAAAATGAAATGAGG
>WSZQ02000004.1:1080597-1220243 GCA_019419845.2 Weissflogia rhopalogaster | reverse complement strand
GTGCGTAATTATGTGTTATTTGTGTGTTATTTATTGTTATATTATTATTTGTTAAATATATAATTTGAAAAGAAAAACAAGTTCGCGGGCAAAACCCGAACCCGCGAACCTTGGATCAGAATGCATTAATATTTGTAATTAATGCATACTTTTAATGAGTATTTGGTTAATGCAAATCGTTGAAATTTTTATGAGGTATTACCGGTCGACCTAAAAATTCCCCAGTATTTACGTTGAATTACCGCTGAGTTTACCTTGAAAGATGAAATTCAAAGCACACTTCCGAATTCATATAGGTTGGATAGCGCTGGGCAGTTTTAGACTACGCGAATGATGGACAGGCTTTATTTGCTTTACTTAAAGTTGGAATGAATGTTGGGTGAAAATCTAGCATAAGAATTTGAAAGACCTTCATTTCTCATATCTGGCATGTAGTAATATATTTATTATGCTTATATGTACTGAGAGCACTTGAGTTGAAATGCCTGAAAATATTCTTCATTCTTTGCAATAAAATTAAAGTAATCAATCAATAATATGTTTAATCAATGAAAATAGAATATATTAATTAAACTTACGCATTTTAAGGACATGAAATGTTAAATGATATTTATAACTAGATGACTTTTGACTGGCGTCCTGAGGCGTACACATTTAACAATGTATTTGTATTTTACAATATATTACAGATTAATACTATTGACAAGAAGAGGAATTTATGCATTTAGCATCCGCCGAAATTCAATCCCCGGACTTTGCCGTCAATGATCAACCTATTACATATAAATACTCCAAAATGATTAAATAACTAAAACACTATGTGTCAATTCCAAATATTCTTCGACTTATTCACTTTGTTGGACCAAATATGGCAGTGGCTGGGGGTAAATGTGCGGTGTGTGTGTAACGTGCGATCACAGTATTTGTATAAAATGCAAATGAAGCGTCCGGGCGCAATCGAATTATGATCGTTAATTGTAATTCCGATTAGTTGCAGAAGCGATGGACCGCTGCTGCATGCGCGTAATCTGCACGCGAATTTACGCTCGTGTTGTCTGCCTCCACACCCCCAACACAACGGGCCACCGCCAACCCCCAACCCAGTCGTATCACACCGATGACCCCATCGAATGCACGCGGTTATAAATCTGTGCGCGTTAGCGAATAATAGAATTAAATTTTAATTAACAACGTTTCGAATTTCAGCCAATCAAACCGGTAGTTTTTCGTGATTTTATGTGCAATTGCACTCACGAATTCCCAACTTCCTCTTTGATATGCTGAATTATTGGCAGCGTTCATACCATCAAATAAGCCCGACCCTTTGATGGGAAACAGCGTCACTAACAAACCACGGAAAAGTTTTCCCAGCTTGCGGTCGCATAGGAGCTTTCGTCGTGATTAGCTAGTTTTTGATCAATTTTATTTCAAAATCTAAATAAAATGTACCAAAACCTGTTCACAAATGGTGATACTAACATTATTCATTTTAATTGTATTGTGCAATTGAAATGTCAAAATATAAATAAAGAAGGAGTAGTAATTTATCAGACTGTTCATGATTGCATTAATATTGTCTCTTCTACTATGGGGTTACAAATGAATAACGCAACAAGCTGTAATACGACTGAACAAAGCTATCTTGGTGAATTGTATGGTATAGTGAAATAACCAAAGTATTTCAAGTACATTCAGTCCTTCATAGACGGCTATTTACTTATATACAAGAAGGTTTTACTTTCCTTAATGAAAATTATTATATCATTTCGTTGATTTTCATCCGGGATATTAATTATGCTGCGGATTACAATTAAAAATAGTTAATAAGTCAGATGAAACAACAACCAACCAGACCCTTTGATAAAAATTATGTCACAAATCACTGAAAAGTTTTCCCAACCTATCAGCTAGTTTCTGATCAATTTTATTTTTGAATCAAACTAAAATGTACCAAATCCTTTTCATTGCTTACAAATGGTGATACTAACATTATTAATTTTAATTGTATTGTGCAATTGAAATGTCAAAATATAAATAAAGAAGTAGTAATTTATCAGACCATTTATGATATAACCAAAGTATTTCAAGTATATTCAGTCTTTCATAGACGGCTATTTACTTATATACAAGAAGGTTTTACTATCCTTAATGGAAATTATTATATCATTTCGTTGACTTTCACTTGGGATATTAATGTTAATTTTGCTGCGGATTACAATTAAATGTAGTTGATAAGTCAGAAGAAACAACAACCAACCAGACCCTTTGATAGGAATTACATCACTAACAAATTACTGAAAAGTTTTTTCAACCGTTAGTCGCATAGAAGCTTTCGTCGTGATCAGAGTCCAATTTAAGTCAGATATCCCAAATTCCCAAATCGTTTCTCTTTCGATAATTGCAAAGATTAATTCGTTATACATCAATTATGCAGGTCTGAGGCGGTATACAACAATCGATGGTCCAAATATCTTTATCAATTCCCCGTCGCATGCGTTACGTCGTGTTTTTTTTTTTCGAGTTCATTCTTCTCGACAGGCCGAATCTCAGTCCGCCCGCCTTTAATTTCGCGCGCACAAAGGAATCCCATTTAATCTGGACCGCTAAACCCTCCTTACATGAGCGTGCGAAAGCATGTGGCTGGGGAAGAAAAAAAATTGGGAAGATCTGCTCGTGCAATTCTTGTGGTCGCAGTCGTGCGCGTAATATTGGTTTTCCCCATGATTGCTTCCTCCACATCTAATAGCGTTTCACCGGGTGGACCCCTCGTCTTTATGCCCTTACGGGCGCGTATGAACGACTCTTTTCGTTAATTGATACGATATTTGATTCAGCTATTCCATCTTGACCACATTATTTGGTCGATATTTAATTAGTTTACATAGATGAATGGCTGGCAGCTAGGTCGAAATGAATCGATTCACAATCCAACCAATTCATCCTGACGTCTTATTAGTCTGACATTAAATTTCTTCACTTAGAAATGGTTAGGACCTACCTAAATATGATTTTATCCACTTGGATTTCCCACATGAATCACAATGATAACAAACATATACAATTTCCATAATCTCTATCACTTCAAGAAGATTTGTAATAAATTTAATAACTCGAAAGCAAACTAATGTTATGCATGCCACGTCTATAAACGATTCTATAGGGTTATAATGTGGAACGCCGATGCTTTGATTTTTCTGCTTCTGTAAAGTTAGCAGTTAGCAATGGCGTGTTGGGGGCGAGGGATGGTAGCAGTATAATCGGAAACCGCGCACACTAATGACATATTTGCAGCAAAGACTGCGACCGTATAGTGCACATGTACACGGTGCCAATCAATTAAGTACAGGCCAATAAACTTCTGCGTTTGGCGTTCTGCCAGTCGCAGCACAACGCGATCGAATGCCCGGCGCCTCCACCGTCCTGCGAACCGTCGAAAAGTTTATGCCCGCATGGCGAGGGCATGGTGACGCGAGCGACAACACATTCGCATTACAGTCATGTATTGCACAACATGTGGATATAATGTTGTTCCTGAATTTTAAACTGTTAGCCACAAATAGGCATAGAAAAAATTGGACAAATTCGACGACAAAAATAGTGAGAAAGATGTAAAATCTTTTAGACAACGATTCAACATGATTGCATCTTAATTCTTATATGGTCAATTTTGGATATTTCTATTAGAAACTTTAGAATCTGTTATGAGATTTCAGTAGACAAGTTTCAATTGTATCTGTTCATATATGATAAAGTTCAGATTAAATCTAATTGTAAACAATTTAAAACGATTTAAAAACATTCTAGTAACTGGTCGATTATTCTGGTAAAGAGATTTTTACCAGATTTTCCAGAATTATATAAAATTATGGACTGTAGCCCGAAATTCTTACTCTGTTACCTTGCAATCAAGGTTATAATTTTTTAACCCACGTATCCACGTATATCTATACTGCTTCTCAGAATTCAGGTCAAAATGAGATGAAAATAAACGGCAACATAATGGAATATTTTTACGGTGGGGCTAAGCAATTCATGGAAATGATGAAAATTTTGACGCGTTGATGCGGCATCGCGTGCTAAAGCCGCGCGATCCTGCATTCAGGGGTGCGCACTGGCGAATCGGATTTAACATTTTTTCCATACATACATATACATGCCGACACAAGCAACGGATACGAGAAATGAGAGCAATCCCGCCACGTACACAATGCGGTTGTATTTCTCTCGCTGGAAAACGGCAAGTGCCACCAAAACCTAAAAAAGAGACAACCAACAAACATTTCAAGACGAACAAAAAACTTGTACTTTGTTTTATGCATCATGGTGAATTTGGATCGCGCCCACGTACAAGGAACGTTGGTTAGGCGGGCCATCAACCAGCCACATTGAAATGTAATCAACCTGAAGATTGAAATGGAATGTGAAATAAAGAAATCGAACGCCCGTCTGCGACGTTTATGTCTTCATAAAACCGTGCTGACTGACAGACGTAGGTTTATATGTTCTCATGAATTATGCCAGACTCGTATTAACATCTTCAATAAACTAATATTTTATAACTTTTTATGTAATTGAAAATGTGTTAATCTTTAAGATGCACCTATATAATTATATCATGCTTTGCTTGACAGCACATTAAGAGGATGTTAATTGGTTTTTCTGTGTTCAGTAAGAGGAAAACAAAAAAGGAAACGCAAGGGGTTGAGCCAGATTTAATTCATTTGCTTAAAGCGTTTGGGCGAATAACCAAAGCGCGTGCGTAAAACACCTACTGGCAGCAACAAATACTTAATGCTACCAGTAGCAACATAACTCGCAATTCTCCTTGTTTGTTCTGTTGTTCTCCTATTACACCGTCCCGAATGTTGTTATTCTAGCTACCATGAAGCACTTCTTATTTAAATCATATAATTTCTATCGATCAGTCGAACAAACAGCTCATTTTTCGGTATTGAGAATCGGGAGTACAAAAACGCAAACGGTAGTACAAGATGTGATTCATTTGCTTAATTCTTTGGACAACAAAACGGGTGCAGGCCACACCGACTTAACAACAACAATCATTTAATTCTACCTATAGCGTCATAACTCACACCTCTCCTTGTTTGTTCTGTTCTCCTGATACTATGTTCAGATTTTTGCAATTCTAGCATTCAATATTTCTTAGTTAAATCATACCATTCCAAACAGCCAAACAGCTCATTTTCGACATTGAGTATCAGGAGAACACAAAACTGGAAGATGTGATTCATTTACGACAAGTATTTGCGTGAATGACCAAAACAGGTGCAGACCACATCGACTTAACATTAGCAATCACTTAATTCAACTAATAGTAATACACCTCATACTTCTCCTTGTTTACTCTGTTCTCCTAATACTATGTCCCGAATGTAGCAATTCTAGCATTCAACATTTTTTATTTTAATAATATATTTCTTATCGAATAGTCGGCCAAACAGCTCATTATACATTATACATATTATAATGAAGTCCCTTTTTATAAATTCAACAAACTAATCATTAAAAGCCTATAAATAAATAAATGTTTGCGAATGTCAGTAACTAATTGTAAGTGACACGCGAGTCATAGGTTTGCCATCGCTAATAAAATAAGGTATATTTTTTATCATGGGTGTATCATCGTTATAACTATCACACCAATCATTGAATGAACGTGTATTCCTTATCAATACAATTTGAATATAGCCTGCGTCAGGGAAAAAGTTTGAAAAATACTAGATGAACGCGCCCCATTTCATGAATCTTAAAAAAAACTTTAGTTATAACTTTCGATGACTGCCTTACCACTTGTTTTTCTCTTGGGCGCCAGCTTCAGGAACTTTCGATTTGTACGAAACCCTCCGACTTACGGCACCCTTTCGTTTCAATGGACTTGCCAACTATACTTTATTAAAAAAATTTAAACTCGTTTGTAACTTTTCGCACACTTTAGTGCAGCAAAAGTTGAGAAATCACCGAGCACTGATTAAATTATTGAAATAATTGGATAGTGAGGTGAGCGACTAACAAAAAAAATGTGATGTAGATTCGACTTATATTCGACCAGTATTACGATAAATGTCTCGCCATTATATACATTCGGTTTTATATGTTTTCCCTTTTTTATATATTTATGGTGCGCCACGCGTCCTTTATGCGTCTGTTTCTTTATTTCTGAGGGTCTTCTACGCAAGAAAAACCAAGATAAATTTTCCAACTTTGATGACTTTATTTGACATTTAACCTGACGTGGGGCCTCCCGGCATGGCCGATGTTCGTTTCGTTGCGCACCAAAAGACACAGCGGACGGACGTCAGGCCGCACCGTCTCACAGACGCGCGGGCGCGCTTTTGTTATCGCAGCGTAAGGATTTCTTTTCCCTCATTTCGCTATTCGCCTCGCCAAGTATTTGTTGTTGCACGAATCGTTCGATTGTATGCGAAGCAGAGGGAGATCAAGCGATGAGACAACATCGATTTATTGTTCCTGGGACAAATGCTTCGAACGGCTGCAACCTTCCAGACCATTCCGTCTTGCGAAAGCACGCAAGCAGGCGAACGAATGCGGTCGTGAGATTGTGCCCTCCCGTATTTTTGCACAGATTGAAAAAAGAAATCTGCAACGAGAGCATTCTAAATTTGATGTAACGCAACGCATTGCTTTTTGTAAGAGTGGCTAAAATGTCTTTCCTTGAAGGTACAACATTCAGACGTTACAATGAAATACCGCGGTTGATTCTACGTCGCGCAAAACACCACACGCTATATTGTTATGGCGTAGCGTAAATAAATGTGATTATGCATTCCGTGTCGATGTGTACTGGTATCTTGAGACTATAATTTTCATCGCCCATCGCCATATCCTTGCGAAATATGCAAGCCGTGGATGGCGTACTAAACGCGAATCAGAAGCGATAGAGCGCACACAATAAACTTCCACTTCTATCCTTCTTTATGCATTTTTACGCTAGAACATTTCAATTTTCATTTCTCGAGACAAGATCGAGTACCATGTAAATATTACAAATTGTGGAGGTGCAAATGCACTTTAGCAACGTTAGAACTATTTGTAACTTTCAATTTCCACCATATTCTTACTGCAAGAAAAGTAAGGGGGAAACCAGCACGTAGGAATGATTTGTATGAGGATATGAGGTTATTTAAAAGTTATTATTATAGGTATTTCTACATACGAGGATGGTTTGAAAAGTATGTGCAAAGTTAATACTAAAAATTAATGTATATATTTTATTGGCTATCAACCCTGACGTTTTTCTGCCGTGTTTTTACATATAATTTTTGTGTTTACAATTTTTATGTATTTTGTGGTGTTTTTATTGTGTGTTGAATATGAATATGTTGAATATGCTGAGTGTTGAATGTTGTACGTTGAATGTTTAATGTTGTAATTGTTTGTAAAATATCGTGGATGAATAATATTCACCCGGTGTATTGCCCACCTCGAGGAATCGATATTTTAAAAAAATATATTTTACGATGTGCACATTTTGCAATTTGGGTGGTTTTGGAAAGCGTGTATTAACGACGTCCCGCAGATCGGGTGACTAGGCTTTCGAGTGGCGAAATGTACGTCGCAGATGTTTGGGCAAAGCTGTGCCTAAGGGTAAGACTCTCTAGGCACACCCTGTGTAAGGTGAGAGAGAGCGAGTGGTAGGCGGAGTGGTCCAGAGTCACCGAACGGGTAGTTCGGGTCCTGCTAAAATAAAAGACCTTCGGCGTTTTCGTCAAAGGTTAATGTTGTCGGCAGGCACTTCGGATATCTCCTATGTTTCTCTGTATCTTCATTATTCAGTTCTGAGTAGTCTCTGGATAGTTGTCCAATATAATCTGCTTCTAGACTAATAGATTTTTAGAGAAGTGCATGAAACAGTACTACTAAACAGCTGACTACTCCGATAAATTTGATAAATTTGAAACCTCGTAAACGGTTCCAATTAAAGCTGCATAGTCAGTCAGTCAAGCTTTTCTTTTTTCATGCGTCAATTTGGCGCAATTTATTTTTCGTCCATATTTAGAGAATGCCTCGACTTCTTCGTTTCAATTGAGCGAACAAAACAAACCGATCTGGCAGAAACCTGAGGGGTGTTCACCACGCCATCAACCAGGGCCGCCGACGTTAGTTCGCGACAGCCTGTGTATCTTCCAGAATATTTCTGAGTTCTTTGAGCATATGCTTTCCCATTTAAGTAGGTTGCTAGGCTTGCCCAAAGTAATGAAGACTTCTGTAAGAACAACCACAGATTGACGGAGCGAGTAGATATGACCACAACCAGGATATGAACCTAGGGCCCATCGCGATGTGACCAACTGGTTTACTACGCTCTTTACACGAAAAGTCCAGTATCGATAACTAAAACTCCACCGAAAAAATATTGGGATTATCAAATTTTGAAAAAATCAAATACATATCCGCAGGATTTAAACCTGATATGGATAATTGTCAACAGCAGTGACGGTAAATTTGAAACACGTTATCCTGTTTTATTTGTATTAATACCGTCATATTTTCGATTAACATCCGTGCATATAGTTTGCGGGTGTTCTATAGGAGCAGTAAATTGACGAATTGACAAAAACGCCGATCGCACTGCAGCGATGGTTATGCCATACTACTATATCCTATCTGTAATGCCCTTAAGGGTTTTGCTGCCCGGTTGAAACCCGAAAACGCGTAGCAGTAACAGCATGCCATCGCAGCGTCGGGACGTAAGAACGCGCGGCGGAGCATGGGGAGATGGCCCGCAACACTGGCGCTTTCCGCCTACTTTCATAACTACCCCCGGCACCCGCCCGCCTCCCAAGCGCCCGCAACGCTTAACTGCCCCAAAGGCATCGTCGGAAAATGATGATTCCGAGCACGCCGGACGAGAATATTTCATCGCGAATGGCAATAGCGTCCGGAGCTTTTAGTGCAAACCTGGTCCTGACAGGCCGGGCCGAGGGCCGTCGCCCGCCAAGTATAAGGTGTTGGATGGAGAATTTGGCAGCAGCACCCGACCAAAAACCGTCGCACATAAACAACCAACGCCAAAATGTATCATCGTATACACATTACGATACCGCAGCGACGCACCCATCGAAAAGCGCTGGCGATATTTACAGCCATTGCCCCTGCCTCAGGCTCCGTTTTATACCGTCTATTCGGGTGCCGGGAACGGCGTCGCCGGTGTGCGCCCCTAATAGTTTTGCTACAATCCCGTGCACGGCAGGAAACCCAAACAAAAAGAATATATCTGATCAGTCCGGAAACCTCTACTGGAGAAAGTCAGAAATTTGCAGACTATGTGTATTCGTATAGTGTGAATGCCACAAGGCATCAATCATTCTATATGTTAATTGCTCATCTATACCAACAAAATGTGGATAAATCGCTATATAAACGTATTGGGTTGAGGTTTTTGGCTTGATCAGGATAGGCAGTCATGGGGTAGGGGTTAAAAATAGCTATATCAACTTATGGAGTTTATGTCTTGAGGGTTGTTCAAGCGACGCTTGATGTTTGCAGTCATCAGATGAGAGAAATTCGTGCTAATCACCCTTTTTTCTAAAGTCTGAGAGGCCCAGAAAATCGGGTGTATTTGTATAGTATGAGTTTTTTAATGCATCAATTATCAATCAGATCATTCAACAACCAATTGGAGTCATGGGATAAGGGATTTAAATGGCTATATCAACCTGTGCAGTTTATATCTTGGGGATAGATCATGTGAGGGTTGATGTTTGGAGTCATCAATGGAAAGACATTCCGTCAACCTACCCCTATATCAACCTGTGGTGGTCAGACGAAAATTGATTGACAGCCGTCAATTTATACGAACAAGATCAACATGTATTGTTGTTTTGGGGTTTTAGGCAAGTGTTGAGATTTTAGGGACGGCTATCATAGGATAGGGGATGTAATTAGCGATGTCAACCTGTGTGGTTACGTCTTGAGGTCTGATCATACGAAGCTTCATATTTGGTGTCATCAGGCGAAAGAAATTCTGACAACCGACGTTTGTACGAATCTGACCAGTCTATGGATGTGGTTTATGTCTTCAGCGTTGATCAGGCGAGAGTTGATGTTTTTAGACATCAATCGAGATAATTTCTCACCAGTTTTCCTACAGATCTGATCAACCAAGAATAAGCATGTGTATTCGTACAATATGAGTGATGATAGACATCAATTTTCATTCCACATGTGAATTGCTTCACGTATGCTAACAAACCATGTATGAAACATACTGCACACATCTGGTATGCAGTATGGCTCTTTACAATTAAATGGTTTATGTGCGTGCAGCAAATATCGTCGTCCGCAATAACGATTTCATTATACGCAACGAGCACGATGTGGGCAGATATGAGTAGCGATCCCAACAAGGGCGACCCCTATTCGGTAGCGGCAAAGAAACTCAAACAACAAAAACGCTCGTGTGTTATACGTGCTTGCGAAATGCGCGTTTATGTTTGTTTTATGGACGGCACACTGACCACCGAGTGTCGTAAATCTTCTTGAAAAGCGCGCCCGGCCAGCACCGTCCGTTCTATCCGCGTTCCCGCCCGAAAACCCATGCATACGTATATGAAGTGAAATATACTCGATGGACACGCTCGCGCTAGTGGCACACCGCCCCACCATCAGCACCGCCACCGCCATCGCCTCGGGAAAGTGTGTAAAGATGAAAGATGGAGTTGTGAATTGCGAATGGAAATTTCGGGCGATAAAATTGCTTTTCGATTTTACGGCAGTTGCGATCGAAATTGCAGGAGTGGGCGTCACGTTTTAGTAATTTATTCTTATTGATATTCTCGATTATTAATTTGATTATATATGAAAGTTGATGCTATATTTCATTTACAATGTTTCTTCTTCGTGATCCGCGTGCTAACACGAACAGGAATGAGAACACGAAGGAACGAAAAACAAAGAAATGTCCTCATGTTCTTAACGTGGAATTTTCTTGCACATAATTACTGAATTCCATTTAAAATTAATTTGGCAAGGGAAAACTGTGCGATATTAATTTGTAAACAGAAAGTTTTGTTTCTTTGTTCACATCACATCTATTCTAAGTCGGATATGTGCAACTTACTTGTAACTCCTGCAAATATATCTTAATACAAATTGAAAAGTATTTAGATACCGATAAGAAGTTAGCAGCGCGTCTTCCAACGAATTAAAACAGGCATATTTAAAAAGTAAAATAATTTAATATGTTGAATTGTGATGGCTGATATGTTCGATTTTTTCTTATATTTGGTGGGAAATTGAACGTGATATGTTATTACATGATTGGTTATTGGTATGTTATTTTCATGAAAATTACAAATAAAATACATTGCAGTAAATATGACTCAAAAAGGTGTCGATTTAAATTTAGGAAACTTTTAATAAAATTACAATTCAATAAATTTGTAGACATAGGTATATTTTTATTCAGTCGGTGACTGATTTACCTCTGCGTAGTATAAATCTCCTTAAGGGTGCTAAGATAAGATCGCAGCCGGACCGGTCATTGTGGTTCAAATAAACGTCGGGCTTCTCCATGGGCAGACCATCGCGTGCGCACTACAATGTCGGGCTAACCATCGACACTTCATCGTCAGCATTATAAAACATGAACGGTTGCTTTAATTATTATAAAAATTATGAAGTATTAATGTTTGTTACATTTGCAACCAGATACTTTTTGAATTTTTGAAATATCTCATATAGTTATTGAAATACATGTAATTATATTTACGAAAGCAATTATATTTACGAAAGCAATTATATTTACGATATACATTATGGAAGCGATTTTATTATTGTCTTTAAAATCCCTAATATTTTGAGTAATCTTTATAACTATTTAAACGTGTTTAGGTTAACAAATGTAAATTTCCTTAAGCGAGGTCTACCTTTAATAAAATATTAGTATAGAGCGCTACGAGATAAAAAAAATCAGCTCTAACAATTCAAAATCATAAATTAGCTTGCTTTTAAAATGAAACGGTTTTCATCTAATCAACCTGGGAAACTTTACTAAAGGAAAAACTCTTTCATTCATTCAGTATGAGTGTTTGTTAGGAGCCATGGACGCCAGAAAATATATTTACAAGGTGCAAATGGCTATATTAGACTTCATGGGATGAAATAGGATGAAAATGTATCTATGTGAGTATTTCTTTAAATAAGTCTGCAATAAACCAGAATTTTGAGTTTCCAGTGTGTACAAGTGCACCTTCAATCCCTTCTTCCGGCACTCTTGTGGTCAAGCATAAATTTTCATCACTTATGTAAATTGCTAACATATATCGACAATCTACATATAAATTACTGCACATACTGCATATTTGATGTTTTGGGATCATCAAGCGAGGTACAATATCAATTTCAAAGCATATACTAATACTTGTATGCTAACAGAAGGTTTTGTTCCATTGTTAGCATTGATCTTAGCTAAATCTGACATGTGGAACCTATGCAGGGTTTGAATAATCAAGGAAAATATATTTGCAATTACTAGAATTAGTACTAAAATCAAGACAGTCTAGAAAATGTTAAAATTATTATAGTGGACCCTGTCATATGCGGGGCCGGGAATTTCCGAAATCCTGCGAACAACGGAAAATATTTCTGGTCCGTTAGATTTCCTGATTTATGAATAGAACTTTATCCGGGAGAGGCCCGTGCCCTTCCTGGAATCTTGACATTTCGTTTTTGCTCGATGTTTTCGCAAAACCTACTGATAAAAAGATTTTTTTGCTTTTTGCTCCCCAAGAAAAAACATGGTTTTTTACAACCAGATTTCACAGTATTACAATACTTTCTTGTCTATTACGGGTGCATATACAAAAATGGAACTACTACGATTCCACATACAATAAAAAGGATGTTCGAGGAAATGTATACGTCGTTCTATTTTCAAGAAAAATCCGAAATGAAAAATTCTAATTTTTTGCCCGCCAGACCAAACAAACAGCTCGTCGTGTTCGCTAATTTGTAAATGTCTACTGCTGACATCTCAAAAGTCATCTCTTCGTCTCATGTCCGGTGCGTCGCTTCGCCGCCATCTCAGCCACTAAATCGGAGACACGCATCTCTTTGAGTAATCATACTGTAACATTTCGCAAACGACAAACAGCGGTATGAAAAAATGCGCCAGAGATGCGTGCTCGTGCGAAGCGGGTAAAGAAATTGCCACATAGATAGCAATCTTGTAACAACGGTTTAGAAAAAAATACTCCAAAAAACGATACGATACATTCTCAGTCGACATGCGTGTAACAATCATGCCAACAAAAATGTTGGCTAGCGTTTAAATAAATCACGTGTATTTCGCCGCAAGGTCCACTTCCTGTTTTTGATATGTCAACATCGGACACATTTAATATATGCTGAAGAAACACATGAAAACACAATGGTTATATTTATTAGCATTTCGTATCTGGTTGGAACAGTTTTATTATCACTTTTACATGAAAATTGGTAAGACTAAAGAAAATACAATTCGATACATTTTACTGGGGGTATAATGTGGGGCCAATCTACGAAAAATCACCGCTGTAAAATCACCGTCGTAAATTCATCACGGTAAATTCACCGTCAAGAAAAATCACCGATGGTTAAATCACCGCAAGTAAAATCGGCGCTGTCACCTCACCGCTAAATATATTCGATGAAAAGCATACATGAAATTAAAGAAAATATCTTTGCATTCTTGGGTTAACGATTGCGAATGAATGACTGAAGCTGTTACTCAGAAATTAAGTAAATCTGAAAACGAAGAAACAGGAAAATGATGTCGAAAATTTATACAAAAGTAAAAATTGTATATTTTAAAAAAGTAATGAACTTTATATACACAAAAATATTAAAGAACAAACCAGGTTTTTTTTTCTAAAAGACTCCTACTAAACCTAATCTAACTCTCTTCCATCCCCTGCTTTTCCCCGCGGAAAAAATGTTCGTGTTGTAGGTTGAGATCACCTTTTTAATTCGTGTGAAAGTCACTTGTGTCATTTATTAACGTCCGGCAACGCATGCGCATGCTGGCTGTAGCCAGCCGCGTACCCACAATTAGTTGTGAGGGCCCAAACTCAATCACCAACGGCTTAATAAGCAATGAGACGCCCGCACGAATAAAAAGAGAAAATGCTGAGCTATCGATTAACGCTCATTGTCATCTCGTTGACAAACACGGACAATATAAGTTTCGCTATATGTACTAATATTTCACACCTGATTTGTTTTCATGACGATAATACGATAATGTCATGTGAATATGATTGTTTTCACATCAGTTGGGGCTCGAGATTAGCATTGCGGTCCAGTCAAAACATGACTACTTCAAGGGAGTTCTCCCCAGTTAAGATGCGAATATTACGCCTTCGTTTGAAACATTAACTTTTGTTAATATATATCTCCATTTTCATTTAAATCAATTATATAAAGGCGCAGGTCATGATTTGTTTGGTAATATTTATTATAGGTTTATCCCCCCTCCCCTCCCCCCGCGCTCGAACAAATCCCAACCCCCACATTTGGCATTAGTGCCACAGTATCGCTGATTTTTATCAGCGGTGAATTTTCGTATCGGTAAATTTACCAGCGGTGATTTTTTTCGTGGTGATTTTTCCGCGGTAAATTTACTTGCTCCCCTTTGGGGCATATTAGACATGAATAAATAAACGTAATAAATAAATATACGCACATACACTAAGAATATAACACAAATCAGACTAAGGTTGCCTTAAGTCATTGAGAAAAGGAACGTAAATACAAGGAAGGTAAACGTATTCCTCACTAGAGTGATTTCTCTACTTACGCGTCAAATAATAATGTTAGCCAACACGGGCCTGTAAGCATTATAAGATGAAAATGTACCATAGCACTGCCCGATGATGACAAACTCTGGTATGCTGTACCAGACGGTAGATAGTAGAACGCAGGTAGACGCACACAAAACAGTAAAGGTAAATGAGACCAGCAGTGAGCTGCGATGCGTTGAAGAATAACACTGCAGGAATACGCCTGACAGGTTCGTACAAAGGCAAACACAAGCAGGACGACCGCTGCGCATTATGTGTCCTGGAGACGAAGACAAGACAAGTGGATGAAAATGAATAGCAAACGGATTGCAACTGATGGATAGAAGAAATGAGCACAATGTAAAGTGGCTCTGTCGATTCAGATTTTATGCTTTTCGATGCTCCGCCCCCCCCCCCTTTCGAAACCATCCCTCAGCCCTTTAGAGTACCCTCGTTGAGCGTCGAGTGGGAAGCAAGCAAAGACGCGAGCGAAGTTACCTCAACGTTGTTGGGCGCTAGTGAACGCTTCTGACATATTGATCTAATTCGAATTGATTTTACATTCTTTTCGTTTTCTCCGCCATTCACGCCTTTTGTCGGCTGGTTCTTATTCAATTTTCCGGTGAACAAGAAAGACGCTTGTTTGCCCAACCCAGGAAAAGATGGAAAACTCATGGGGTATTGGGGGAGAAAATCATGGCGCAATTCCTGAGAGTGCGCATGAAAACCAGGAAACTGCATCAACTTATATATTCCGCATGGAATGAGCTTGCTTATCAACCGCCAATGGGTAAAATATGCGCCCGCAGGCGATTGTTTACAACTTTAAGCGCATTTTTTCCTCAACGAGACTGTCTCCGTCGGCTTTTTTTCTCCCGCCCGCATAGCTTTAAATATTATTTAACCGCGCGAAACTTTTCCAGCGTCGACAGTTTACCAGTGTCTCCCGCCGTGCTGGTTTAATGACAAAAGGAGTGAGATTAAAAGTTTGGAGGTCTAATGTTGCTATGAATTTTATACGATTCGCTCTTCGCTTCCTCCTATTCCCTCTTACGTATTTTTCGCCAGCATCCCCGACTCGGAGCAGTTCTGCTCTCTACGCCTGCATCGACGGCCCACTTTCTGCAGACAAGTTTCACGACTTTTGGGACATGACCGAAACAGCGCTTTCGCTTTACGAACCATTGATTTGTCAAATCGTATTCGACTGGCGTGCGTCCAAGATTCACAGGAACAGGGGAATGGTATTTTCTTCGCTTGTATTAACGCATCTGTTACGTTTCTTCTTGGGGCTGCGACGACGACCGTGTCTGTATGGTACGCAGACTGGTTGTGAATGGTGAACGGTGACGCTATTAGACAGATTTCTGTTCGTCTGTTCGACGCCTTCCACAAACAGCCAGGAATCGCGGAGTACTAAAAAAGAGACAAGAACGTGGAGAAAGACGAATCCTGTAGACCGCTACGGATGTGCCGCCGCAATATTTACCGCTCAAATGTCTCGTAAATATCGAAACGGAACACATTGGATACAAGATACACGGAAAATGTGTGCACAATTCATATGTATTCGAAGCCAACTACATGGAAAGTCGGGAGATAGTGAATACCAGTATGAATTCGCAAACAATGAAAGTTTTTGGAAATAATCACACAAACAGTGCAAATTTTTGAATTACGCAAACACATGAAACTTGGAGAATTGTATCAAATATATTTATTTATTATTCAGGAAATTCCAAAGTGTAAAAACCAAAAATATGAAGTTAAGTATTTTGCCTATTTTACCTTACTCACAATCAGATTTGTTCCATAACATAATAGAAATGGTGATTATTATAATGCCGATATCAGAATACCAACTAGTTAAACTCCTTGTGCTTCAGACTGTATTTCGGAGTCAATACAGTCTGCAGTATTGCCTGTACTATTCGTCTGAACATCAGATCAATCACTTCACAAATGGGGTGTTTTGGGTGATTTGCAGGACGAAATTCGAGTATTCTAGTTGGTGGTGGTAATTCCTCGAATGAGATTTGAAACGAATTCCTATCCAAACTTGAACTCACGAGCACATGAAACAGTCGGTATCCACAAGTTTGAAGATCTTATCTACGAAAGTCAATTTGTATTCGGTCCAAAAACCTGGCCATCGACCATACTGATCCTTCCTCCCACAACTCTTCCACCACCGCCACAGACAACCCCACCTCCGCATACGCTCGCCTTCGCCTCACCATCCACTCACGGGACCCCCTGCTGCTACACCACTCCCAAACCTTCTTAACTAACCTTTCATTCCCCATTCGCGCCAATTTTTCCTGGTATCTCACCACTCTTGCAACCGCTTCCTATTTCATGCTTATTGTGAGTATAATGTGATGTTGTTTGCTGTGTTATTGATATTGATTCTTGAATGTGGAGTGGTATTGTGAATGTAGTGTTGAAGTGGTTCCATGTTGCGCATTGCAATTGTTGAGTGAATTAAGTAATTGTTGTGTGATTTTTGTATCTGCCTTATCAACATTTTCATCAAAATTAATGGACCTGAATCATCTATCCCCAATTAAGCAAGTTTCCATTATCAGATGTCCCGTTTCAACAGAATCTACTGTACTTTTTATTATTCACTGTACTGACTGTACTGTACTGAGGAGTCAATACAGTCCGTAGTCTTGACTGCTGTTCCTCTGATGCGTTGTAGTCAGTCTATCAAAATACTACACCAACCCATCGATTCCCATTTGGACACTATTTACACCAGTTTAGTACTATTCGACTACGGTTGATTTCACTTGTAGGTAATCCTCCACTTTTGATCATCAGACCAATCACTTCAGAAATGGGGCGTTTTATGTTATTTGCAGGAGGAAATTCCGATATTCTGGTTGGAGGTGACAATTCCCCGTGTATATAAAACTGACTTTTGAGGGATTTTAAACGTATTCTTATCCAATCTTGAACTCACAGACAAACGAAGAGTTTCATTTTATCGACAATTTTGAAGATCGTATCTACATTTTCATCGGAATTACTAGAACCAAATCATGTAAACTATAATTACACATCTTTGTGTATGTCAAAATAGAGAATCCATAAACCCAGTTCACATTTCATCCGTTTAGTCAGTTAGTTTGTCACTATATTTATTAATGTTGATGGATAAAGAACATTATATATAAAAGCTAAAAAGAAACCAGTAATGGTACATCTTATTCCCTACGTATTACTATCAAAATATAGTTGTAATATGTCTTAAAGGGAAATTCTAGGAAAAGCTAGACGTACAAGTTAGAACAACTTTATGAGTCGTCAATAAATTTGAAATTTGTGGCTTGACTTTATTCATATTTTATTTAATTTTATCCATACTTGGGTGAGTGGTGGTCGGTAGTGGTGATATTTTCTATTGCCGCCTTCGCGTTTGTGGGAATAATAAAAATAAGTAAGCTATAAGCTTTTAAAACCGCAAGCATTGAACCCTCCACGTATCTGCGTTGCACTCATACATGTCAAAACTGATCGGCGCCGATGGCGGCAGGCGTCGGGCGACGACGTGATATGCTCGCATCTGCCCCCGTATTTTTTCAATCAAACTTTTTCAATATAGATCAATCAAATTTCAACTGAGCTCGACTTATATGAAGTCGATGCGAGTTTTTAAGTGAAATTGAGCCAAGTGAAACAAGAATATCGAACGTCATTTCAAAAGATAAAGAAACGATGACAATATAAGCTAGGGGTTCACTAGAAAATGCGAGGTGTGTTCAGAAAATGGGGGGACTTTTGAATTTTTTCGAGTAATGTACATTCGATTACCAATATTTAAAAAAGGAGGTAATAAACTCTATAAAGATGATCGGTGCCAAAGTATCAGTGAAGAACATGTTAACAACAGATGAATTCGTTCAAGCGATGAAGAAAATTGTTTTGGAAAACGGTCGATTCGCCATTAGAGATGTTCCTGAGGACGCATTTATTTCGAATGTTTTGGGCATAAAATGTATGACAGGGTAGTTGGTTCCGCTACTTCATAATTTTGATCAAAAAAGCATAACGATGTCAGCATAATGATAACAGCATAATTCAAGGGGCGTTCAAGCATTGTCCGCCTTCGATTTGAATGAAAATGTTATACGTGTAGTTCATATATTTAAATATATGTTAAGAGAGATTTGTTATGCTTTTAAGCCTTTTGCCAAAAATTTTAAAGTTTCGTCACAAATAGATTAAGGTCTATAATGCAACCTAACCTAACCATATGGAAGTGATAGTTGATAGCAGTCTGAACTTTTCAAAAAATTACATCCACTACTCCGCATTGACCAAAAGGCCTTTGTCAAACATATACAGCTTAAGAGGCAAATGAAGTAAACTTACAATTAGCAAAAGAAATTTAGCTAAAGAAAGAAACTTAGCTGAAGAAACAAAGTGATATCGTACTAAGTGGCTATTAGGCTCGTTATTACATACGCCTCTCATCCATCTGGAGTGGAATATCATAAACCAAATATAAGAAACTTGAGATATTTCAGAAAAATGCCCTAGGCTAGTCCTAAAGAAAGTTAAGTAAATTAGGCTTATTAATATTAATATATTTAGTATAATAAGCTTAAGCTTATATAGTAGGAACTCAAAAATATATGTATATGTACATACTTTATGCAAGAAGTTAAGCATGATTGGGCGGATCAGTACTTGGATGGGCGATCATTTGAAAAGTAAGTGTAATGTGACTGTTTTAAAATCGCTTATTACTCTTAGGATTGTGCGTTCAAGTTTTGCCCACAAACTTTTTTTGAAAGTTATATAAATTATACATTTTATGGGTAACAAGTATGTACATGTATGTTATGCTATGTTATTAGTTTGTGGCCAAACGACTCGAAAGCGCGAAAAATCCAACTAATAGAAATTAATATTTTAATAAATGAAGTACAAATATTTTCAGTCAGTCAAATCGAAGTCGGACATGCGTGGACGTACCTTGTTAGTCTGCTTAGTCTCAGGACCGGGCATTGTGTGACTTTTGCTTGTTCCTCAAACTGAAATGACCAATCTAAGGACGAAAATTTACATCACGTTGTCTCCAACTGAGTAACAGTAGGAGATAACGTAAATATTGTGGAATAAACGTATAGGTTTTTTTCTTCTTAAAATACAGTAACACCTCGTATTTGTACGATAAACATTTTAGATAATACATTTTTCCACCCTCGCAAATTCAGTATCACCAACTTAAGAAGAGATTTTTTACAATTCCGCGTGTGACTGTAGTAAAGTTTGTGCATCGAATAATTCCATTCAGACGCCACCTGTGTGGTTTTAATATCCTTTCGACTCCTGACACTTGTGGAGGTAGTGGTAGACCTCCAGAAGTGTAAGGAGTGTCATCATGGACGTCACAGGCTGGAAGTCTCTTCTGACGATTGTCATTTCAACGTTGCGCCGACAAGATTGAAATTAAAATCAGGGGATTGGAACAAACCACCCCCCCCCCCAACCCTTCGCACATTGAAGCCCTCATAGTAGCAACCCATCCCCACTTAGAAAACACAAAGTTAGGCGTAAAATGAAAAACAAAAACCAGCAAACAGAAGCAAATTCGCTGTCGTACCCGAACGCCAAGGGCGAAAGTTGTCGGATTAAGGGATTTTTGGAATCCGCCATTCTGCACGGACCGAATGATCCTCTTTGGTTAGATTAATGCAAGCGTAACGTTGATTTTGAACGGCCGTCAGCGGCAAATGCTAGCCGCTGGATTTCTACAGTCTGATGAAGGTTCGATGGGTTGGCCAGAATTATTAAAACGCTAATAACTCAAGATTTGCCCCGGGATAGGCATTTGGGGAATCTGTTGCTGGTTGTGATACAACTGTCGGTGGTATCAGAGCAGTTCATTTCAAATATGTATCAATAATGGAAATAATCATTTATAATTGAAGTTATCCACAATGCTACGTTAAGAAAACAACACTACTAATAGTTGATTTTCCCTGGCATTTGCAAGTGAACTCATTCTCACAAACAAATGTTCGTCATGTAACTTGATGTTTTTCTAGTAATAAATCGTCAATTATTGATAAAAGTCATCATTTTAAGATATGCCAGTCATAATTCAAGGAAATGAATTTACTTTATTTACTTGACACAAACAATGTAGAGGCATAATTACTTCTCCAGGGATGGAGGGGTTGGAAAGAAGGAAAGGACCAAAGCATACTACACTAATTTGAGATATATTTGATTTTACTTCGATTGCTAGGTCCGAGACAGCATTTAGGACATTTTATTTCGAGTGTGGCCGGCGGTACGAAGCATAAATAACGTACATTTCATCCTGTTTCAGATCGTTGATGGCAATGCCAAGACAGATGTATCTAATCGAAAAGAGCCGGGCATCTTTTGCGGCGAGAGCGAACAACCGCAAACCTTCATGTCAGAAACGTCGTTCGTGAAGGTCGTCTTCCACACGGACAACTTTACCGATCAAACCTATTTTAGTTTCGACACGCGTGCTGAGCAACAACTGGTCGTCTATCTACGCTATGGCCAGCATCCAGAGTTGTATCCAAATCGGCGCGGCGAAGTCGTGCAGGGGTATGTGCACCAATCAATGTCAAATGTACGAAACCAATTGCGTTTTGGGTGCATTTTCATGAATTGCATAGGTCTTACTGCGAGCGCATTTTCCGTGATTGCCGTCTACAAACCTGCTATGTGCAATCACCTGCCTTTCCCGGGGTGTATCCGCGAAATCTTCACTGCCGTTACTACCTGAATACACGCCTCCCGTTCATCAAGCTGTACATCGAGAACGAGGAATTCAACATCGATGGTCAGCGCTGCGAAAACATCATGACATGCCCTATGCGGCCAATCTCATCAGGTGCGTACAATTACCTATTCATCCGGAAAGACTGAAAGTACCTGAATAGAGGCCTCGGTCATTGCATTTTCTGTTGTTAATTTACCTCAAAATGATCATAGACATAGTCTAGGTGAGGTTGAAGCATCTCGTCTCTGCATCCTCCTTACATCTGCATAGTTTTTTTTTATTTCCTTTCCCATTTTTCCTCATATAATACCTTAAGGCGCAGTTTCCTGTTATAAGACCTATGAATATTTTCAACTCATTCTGTATCACATCGACTACCTTTTGCTTTGAGGTTTTAGTAGACGTCTACAGGGTGTATTTTTCCATTCTTTTCGTATCTTTAGTAGGTAGTTCTTAGCTAGTTGCCTCAGGATGCTTTCGCATTGCCCGATGATCTTGGATAACTTTCAATGCTAAAGTAGTACTTGACAGTTCAAGCAAGATAACTATCCGAGTTCCGCAAAAACCCCTCCACAAGCAGTCACGAGCGCACACGTTAACGACAATCTTTTCAGATTGCAGTATGGTGGACTTAAGTCGTAGAACCATGTAGCTCTTATACGCAAGGTTTTCCAACAGTGTACCAAGCTCTCATGTCCTTTCCGATTCCATGAACCAGTTCGAATACCTTTTCAGGCGATTAAGGATTTCAAGTTAACCTTTCCGTTCACCTGGCAACATTTTGTTCCTCTGGTGAGCTCGTAGAGCAGCCCTTACCCCTTCTTTCCGTATCTCCATTCCATTCTACATCCTACAGTGTTTCATATTTCCCCCTCCCCTCAATTCAGGTCGACACGACTGCAAGTAGCGTTACGCAGCAGCGTAAAATGCCACCTCATAGGACTGTAACGTAATAAAGAATCCTGTGTACGGTACGCATCGTCGTTGAGGAATCTTTTATTCAAATTTCATCTCGCAAAATGCTTTTAAAATGTTCCCCGTCGCATCACGCCTTGCGAGATGTCACACAATCGTGAATGTTTCATGTCGAAAACGTGTCGGATTTATATGCCCCAAAGTTCTTCCTGCATTGCCACACGCACACATTCCACCGCACCTCGCAGCGCGACGTGGAACTCGCGTTCACAGATCGCACGATTCGATTGCATAGGCGTGCTTCTGATAACGACAAAAAATGCGCAGCGCACGCCGCACTATACAAACGTTTGCGTTGCCGGGTTAAATCTAAGCGAATTGTGGATATTTCCGTTTTTAAATATATTATTCACTCCCCTGCGTGTGTTTTTATCATACAGAACAATTATGGTAACAAATGATGGCATACTTTTAGGTAATCATTAAATTTCTTCTGACAAAGCCTAAGAAACTCGATTAGTGAATAGCTAAACTATTCAAGAATATTCTTTCAAAATTTCAAGTCATTAACTACTATATTTACGTAGTTATAACTTATAAAACATGTTTTTCTCTTAAGTCGTAAGGTCCTGATTTTGCGTACACAATTGAGAAAATTCTACTAAACCGATTTAGCTCAATGATGGCTCATTTTATAGATAATTTAATTCTCTTGAATATGGCCTCAATTATTTTTTTGGAAAAATATATATTTACAATTTTTTTTCATTTTTTTTTTCATTTTTAAGTAAAATTTTCATTACAAAAATTCACTTTAAATTTAAAATTATAAAAAGCGTGTCATTTTACAATTCATCCGGAAAGACTGAGGGTACCTGAAAATATACACCTCGGATCTTTAATTCACATTTTTGGCCGCCCCCTGTTTAAAAATATTTTCATTGCGCCTTTCAGTTTTCGTGATAATGTAATAAATATCACAGCAATACTTGTGTTCAGTAATTTTCCAAGGATGCATGTTTTGCCGTTCAATTGCTTGGTTCAGCCTTTGAGGGACTTATCGCATGGTTTTAGGAATAAAACTAAGCCAGCAACATTTTTAGATGGTTCCCTTCACTTTATTGTTTTAAATATGGTGGGACTAATCACACTTTTTAGGTATAGTTCGTTCAGATGAAGCATTTCTTGGTGCATCTCCTCCGAAGTATCTGTAGCCTTCCAATTTTTGTTCTAGCTATGGAGAGACTTATCACACTTACTTCCTTACATAAAATAAGCCGATTTGAGTTTTTTTTTTTTCTGATTCTGATTTTGATACTAATTCCTCTGAAGCATTATCATCTTATTTCTAGGTCCTCTATCCGCTTGGTCTATCTATTATTGTAAATGCCCGTGCCTCCCCTGAGGATGAGGGTCTCGTGAACCTTTCGATTTTGCGTACACGATTGAGAAAATTCTTCTGAATCGAATTAGTTCCATGATGACTCATTTTATAGATCATTTAATTCTCTGGAATATGACGTCAATTGTTTTTTAAAAAATGTACATGTTTTTCTCAAGTTTTTAAATAGAATTTTGATTCCAAAAAATCTCTTTAAATTTATAATTATAAAAAACGTACACCTTTAAATGTTTTCTCGACATCATATTCATATTCTAAATTCTATAAATTTTGCAAAAACTCTTTCGTTTTCTATCAAAATTAAGGACGTCAGAAAGTTGTGCAACTAAAATACAAGGCGATATATAAACATTGCATACATTTTTAAACTTAAATATCACATCGTTTAATGCGAAAATAATCACACTGTATTTATAAATTATGCAATTAAATTGTCATCAAAAATTAGGCGAAAATCATATGACGTGGTAAATGAGGTACGCCACTTAAGAAAATATTAAATATGTTTTAGTTGATATGATAATAAAAAATAACATTCAACTGAAATAAGAAATGTCCTGGCCAAAGTGAAGAATTTCTTGTGACTTCAAATTTGAAAAAAAAAAAAAAACTTGGACATGCACGAATAATCACTATATTGAGCAGGCAAAGCAATTAATCATGATCTAATCAAGAAGATATGCGAGTAAGTAATTATTACATAATAAACAGGTCATTAATACAAAGCGTGTTTTGTTTGCGTCCACAAGTTCGTTGCGATCAAGCATAGCGCAGATCGATTTCGCATGCAATTTTGTGCAACTCGCCGCTCGACAACCGCAATTTAAAGTGATGGATCAAGAAATAATTGCGAATAACTTTTATCAGGCGCAGCCGTGGGAGATGCACGCTTTACTGGCAAAGAGTTCGCAACCCTCCATAATGGCTACATGAAAATCAATTAAAATTTCAATTCATGTAAGTTGCATACTAATGAAATTCCATAATGAAAATTCAATTAGTTCGCATCAGTTGCTCGAGCGCCGATCGATCAGTTACGTTCATTGCGCCGGCAAACGTATCGCACAGTGGAGCCGCATATCAAGCGCGAGTGGGTGGAACGGGAGGTTCGCTGACTGATGGGAATACTGTGGGGATACTGCGAGGCGTGGTGCATCTCTGCGGAAGCGTAAAAATCCTAGTTATTAATTAATGCAATTTGTTTCATGGATTTCGCGGCGCACGTTCTCGGACGTGCATTAACGGGTCGCGCGGCGCGGATCGAGGCGAAAATGAAAATGGGAAAACTTCCTTATTACATTAGGCGTTTGCGCGTGCAAATAGAAAAATTCCGCCATGTCTGCGATTCTTTCAATACAATAAAAGCGTAATCGTCTTTTACGTGGCGTGTCTGTGGGACGCATACATTGCGGAGGCGCCGACGTACGGCTGCAATCACAGCGCCACCCGAGATATTCTCGCGTGTAATTTCAATGAATTTATTTAATAATTCTACAAACAATGCTATGAATAGGTAACGAAACTCGGCAGGCGGTTATTATGCGAGTTTCATAGAATACGATTTGTGAATTCATTATGAAGCTGTCGCCTCAGTACGGAGTGTCTTGCTTTGCTTTTCACTTCTCCGCTTTCCTTTCAGCATGTACAAGAACAAAAAAAAACTCAAACGAATTGCTTTGTTTAAAATATGCGAATATTTTCAACGCGTGCAAATATTGGGCGTGTGGCAACAGCAAACAATTGTTGCATAATTATTGCATTAATAATGCAATGAGTTATCGGATTTTTATGGCATTAAGAGCCTAAGCTTCTTAGATTTTCATTCTGTGGAGATGCCACTGTGGTGGAGGTGTTCCTAGATCCTACCGTTTTCCATAATGAGTCAGTTCGTTGCAGGAGATCAGCTTGTTATATTTTCAACAATATACCATTCATACTTTTGACCTAGAGCCTCAGAGCGTGTCCGTTGTCGCTAGGATTATGGTTCCAGTTTTCGTAAAGAAGGTCCCTTGGATTAGGGCCAATTAATTCGCTCATCATGTCATTCCCTGGTTGTCAGCCTTTCCGATAATATTCCTATTCCTAGGCACCTAGATATGTTCCATCGACCTTGTCAGGGCACCATGTTCAGAAACTAAGTACAGCCTGCTATCAACCTCTGTGGGTTTGTGGGTGTTTGTGTATAGATTCTTCAAATAATATACACTGTTTCGTTTAATTTCATGTCTATTTTTATTTCAGTTTTCTTAATCAAGAAATGTAGCCAAATCAAACGTCCAAATTAATCAATTAATTATAATGTATAAGTTGTAAATATCTGATCACATCTTGATTCGATCATGATTAATTACCTTTCTTACATTTGCATTCATCTGTCTTGATACAATTACATTTCAAAGACAACGTGGAAGAATGCCACAGCTCTGTAACTTCAAGAATGTCGAAGGAATTTGAGTTAATTAAATTGTAAAAGTTTCGACAAGAAATATAACTTGAGGTGCTCGAGAAGATTTCATATAACATTCTTGTAGAATGTGTTCAATAATGGAACATCGTCACACATGATCAAAATAATCACACATGAGCAAAATTGTAGTAGGCTTTGTACAAAGGACGCGAAGGAATTGTAGTAGTATTTCCCGGAACGGCTGAACGTTATGCTCGTTTATTACATAATCTCAACCACTAGTGTTTGTTCGAGGCGTTATCTATCCGGCCGTTATCCGAAACATTCTGTATACGTGTACGAACGATAAGAGTGCTAGGGGATGGCAGGCAATTCCTTCTGCACTATGAGACCGCTGAGGATACTGTTGCATAAAAGCTTGATTTATATTTATATGCATCCCCAGTTGTCCCTCTTTCGCCCACGCATGGGCAACTGTATAATCAAAGCGAATATCGACGTCTACCTTATAACAGGTGTTTACTCACGCTGAGAATTTTGCAGGCCAAGAAAACTGTCCATACGATTACATCAAAATCTACGACGGCAAGAACGAGTTCAGTCCCGTGATTGGTACCTTTTGCGGCATGGGGAAGTTCCCGTATTCCATCATTGGAACATCACAAGATTTATTCGTTGAATTTGTATCATCCCCAGCAGGTATGTTAATGTAGAAGACTCTCAAACAAAAAGGGGGAAACTCTAAGGTTTTCAAGGACAAAGCAAACACCCAGACATATGCAGTAAATTTGAGAATAGCATTCCCGTAAAGCATTGTTGGGTCCAAAACAGAGTTGTATGTATATAAGTGAAATCTGACGTTAACGGAAACTACACTGCCTAAAGCGGAATTCTATCTTCAATGGACAATTTTCTAGTTCCTTTTGTTTAAGTGATTTAAGTAAAGTAAATTGACCTGTATTTAACGGAATATGTATAAGCTGAAATCACTAATTTGTGATTGTTGATGGATTTTATCGCAACGCGTACTGCTAATTTTTTCACATTTTTTTCCCTGTAGCTTAAAAACGCTATTACATAGGCAAGAAAGAGAAGAGGAAAATGAAAAATGAAAAGGAGGAATAAAAGCGTGAAATTCAAACTTTGTTCTAAGATATTTTCTAATCTGGATTCCTCATTAAATATAATTTGTTTTGGTATACACATTTACGCCTAAATGTTGGGTAATTATTGAGAAATATATCGTGTAAAAAACGTCTTTTCCAAAAAAATATCGAGCTTTTGGTTTTTTTTTTTCAAATTTCCTGTATTTGATCCGTACAAGAATGGGCATTCTAACAGCCATATTAGAAAATATTTTAGAAAAAAGTTTGAATTTCACGTTTGAGTTCCTTTAGTTTTGCCGTTACGTGGTGCCAGTCTTCAACGGAAACCTCTCCGTAACGAAAAAATGGCTGGTCACCGTTATAAGCAGGTTTCACTGTAATTTTGAGAAAATAGTCCACTCCATCCATGTTGAGTGCCTAATATGTCAGCTTTCCATATAAAATAATTGATTATAGTAGTTGTCAGGATTTCACATTGGCAATGAAAATATTATTAAATATAACATCTTTGTTCGCATTATTAAATTGAGAGGATAATGTGTCATATTGAACATAACAATTTATGGCATACACTTGACTCCTCGTAAAATGTGGCGTTTATTCTCATTTTTATTGCTTTTGCCCAAGTAGTACTCAATGTCCACGTGTGCGAGTGAGTATTATGTCCGCACCTATATGCGCGACCATCCCTAGGTGCAATCTATCAGAGCGGTGCTTTTAACATACCATATGTGTCCATAAATATCACAGCTCGTGAATATTAGCGGACATATTCCATGCGTATTTACGCGCGCACCTGCTGTTTCCAGGACCACTGCTCAATACTGGTTTCCATTTTAACGTTGGTAATTGGCCCGGACACGTGGACACTGCCGGCAGTCGCAACGGCACGTGCGATTGGCTGCTATCGTCAGAGAGTCTGCGCGCGTCCGGCGATTCCGAGGGGATCTTTCTATCTGTCGCCCACTGGTATCCGCCGCATACGAGCTGCACGTACTTGATGCAGGGCGAGGAAGGCGAGATCGTTCGTCTTTATTTCCCCAGGTATTGCACCCCTCTATTTGACTCGGAAACATTTTCCTAACATCCAGCCAAATAGCCGTGCTAGACGTGCGCGCTTATCCCATATCACACTTGCTTGCATACATGTGCATGCACATGTGTGCAAACATCATCATTCAGCAATACTTTCGAATTTCAATTATTTTCAATATCTCTTCCATTCTTTTATCATCATGAATTCTTTTTGGTCCTGCCCTTGCCTCGGCTCCCTAGTGCATTTTCTGAACCAGTTTGTCGACGCACATCATTTCCTTTTTGCGTTTGCGCCACGTATTTTCGTTGTTTTCATCATACACCCAACGCCGACGAGAGTGGGACCTAATGTTTTTCATATTTTCCCGTTCCGCACCGTTCGTTTGCTTTCTCGTCGAATTCCCATTGGTTTTTATTTATTTTCGCATTGCTGCGTGTACACGCTGCATTGTTTTTCTTATACGGAATTATTTATTCGCAAACCTAACACACCTAACGTTGCCTTCGCAACGGTTTTCTGGCTGCAGTTTTCGCATAAATCGAATCGAATCGCCGATTCAACCGATCGATGGTGATTGCGGCGAATCGCTGACGTTGTACGACGCACCGTGGCCGGACGATTCAAAAATCATAAAGACTTTCTGCGATACGTTCTCGAAGGCCATGGAGAAGCACGACTTCGTTTCGACGGGCAATGCGCTTTTTGTTCGTTTTGAGAGCAAAACGGGCAGCTACAGTGGGTAAGTACTTCTGAAAACAATGGGGACGAGACCGAGAGAGAAGTTACTAAATGTCCGCCATGTTTGCCTTTTGTCCGGACCAGATCATCACTATACTACTGGGCGCATTATGACTTTTTCAACAATACCAAACTTGGGGAGCCCGTGCCTGGGAAGCAATGCGACGAAGTGTTTGCATCATGGCGCACAACAAAAGGATGGCTGCGTTCCCCGCTCAACACGCTCGTCTACAAGCAGGCACCTGCCGGCGAAGACGTCCAATGCCTCTACCGATTTGTTACAGATAAACGACTATTTGCACGTGTTATTCTTACCGTCTTCAACATTCACTTTAAGGTAACTGTCCTTGTTTGATCCCAATTCGAATTTTATTATCTCAGGATGCATTTATTTTAACTTTTTATCAAACATTTTCTGGGTAAATACAATTATAAACTGTCTTTAACTCTCATCCACTTTTAGAATGAGTGGTAACAACGAAGTGACTTTTTTCAATCTATGAACATACCTAATCCCTTACAAAGAAATTAGAAACTACTTTGATATAATATTGCAGGATCATCCATACAATCCTGGCCTATGTACAAATTGCCTGGAAGACAGAGTCGACAAACTCGTCATTTGGGAACCGTTACCACCCGGAATGAACTCATCTTTCCCAAAGACTCCGCTGCTCAAAGCAGCCCACAACGGAGATGTGACCTGCCTTTGCAATCGTCATATTGGCTCCACCACTATTATCTCACGCGGGGAACAACTCAACCTGCAACTCATTGTCGACAATGCACACGCAGCACTCAGCTACTTCAAGCATACTCAGCCCCTCTTTGAGGCCAACTACGAATTCGTTCACGGTCCATTGTGTGGTCCACCAATCATAAACCCTATCATCGACGGGGAAATTCACTACCCGTACTATGAGGCGATCGGGTACGTGGAGCCACCTAAGAGCATTCGATGCATATGGGAAATCAAGGTGAACCGCGATCGTGATCTGTGGATACACTTCGATCGTATCAAATTCGCCTCGAAGCATTGCGACGACGGAGTGGTAGACATCTTCGTAAAGGGCAAGGTTGACCCGTATCTCAGCATATGCGGGGAAAACGTTTCGATGACCAAGGAACTGCCAATCCTCTCCTCGGCCGAACTGAGTCCTGATGGGAACGATCCCAGTATTACGATACAGTTCGTTGGGCGGACATCCCCCACAAGAGCAGCCTTCAAAGTCGCATGGACGGAATTATTCCATCTGCCGCGAAATACGGATGGCACACTGATGAGTAGTCGGCTCACCGAGGGTGGTAACGTGGACGACGGTGGCTGTGAGTTCCAATGCCCTGGTGAAGCCGGTCTTTGTATACCTGCACGATTAGTATGTAATGGCATCGTCAACTGTCCGAATGTAACAACAATTGCAGGTAATTACATTTGCCTCATTCTTTGTTATCAAGGTGTGATAGAAAGTCCCATATATAGAAAACGGTTAGTGTCTGGTACTTAACAAAATTTAAACGGACTTCTAATCCAGTGATAGATGATCCTGAATGGGTCATTTTCGGACCCAAGCAGGTTTTTAACAGACTTACTATTACTACGTAACAGTAAAGAAAGGGGTACCCCAGCGGACTCGCGTATTTAAACGGGCAGAGGGGGATATTGAGGCATTATTGATCCACTACCAAAAATATGAGGAAAATTTAACCGGCATCTGAAGATTCGCCAACGCTGCTTTAATCTAATAATTCTTGGTGTGTCACCATTCAAGTCCCCAATCAATCATGGGGTATCCGGTGTTCCTGGCACTTCACATCCTGCTATCTCAAACTATTGGCTCTCAATGAGTGGCCAGATGCGCTGCAAATTAAATCCGTTTTTCTTACGTAAACTTTTTCACCAAGATGTTTTACCAAAATTTGAAATCCTCAATAATAAAATTCAAATATGTTACAGGTAATATAATCAGTGACGAGTCCCAGGAAATCTGCAAAGGTGATGCGATACCAGAAATTAATCTACTCTACGTGGCCGTCGGCATTCTCGCCCTCGTTATGATGTTGTTCTGCATCTGCTACTGCCTGTGCCGGTGTTGCTGCAAATGTTGTACGGACGATTAAAAGTAGAATTCACCTGCAAACCGCAGCAATTCGGTCAACTTAAAACGAAACATACGCAGCCATGTAATAAACGACGCGCGGATGTATTCAATATCAATTAAAACAATTAATCACGCAATCTAAGCAAGCAGTGAAAACAAATCTTGGAACACTTAAAACAATGTGCAAAATAAAGAAACTTTTAAACTTATGAAATAAATCAATGTTGCGCGCGCACGCGTTCGCCATAAACACGTAAGACGCGATCGCGAATTATCCTTTTTACCGAAATGAATATGAAATGATGTTATACCGTTAAGTAAACAAAAACTGACGCTGCAAGAAGTTTTTAAAAGTAACATTAAAAACCAAATATAAAATACACACCTACACCGCGGGGACGCATACGCAATCCGCATTAAGTTACTGATAAATCTACCAATCTACACTCCCGTTGAATGGACTAATGTTTGAATTAGAATTTTAGTTGTATAAAATGAACATGAACTCCACCTTAATACTAATAAACCTAAAATCTTGCTCCTAGAAAATCAAAAACAAAAAAAGTAAAAAAAAATTCTCACGTTGATTCGACTCAAACCTACGACATACCCTTACAAATTACTGAGAATTGTTGCTATGCAAAGTATGTCGATAACGACACATACGTTGGAAGTAATGTTTAATATGTGACTGATGATTGTTGAAAAATAAAATAAAGTTAAGCGGTGGCTGGCGAGTGATACTGTGCAAAATAATGAAATGACGCGTTAATTATATGTTCGATTGTAAACAGTTCGTCTTACGTTGATTTTTTTTGTTTGTCGAAAATTATTGTTTTTCAATTTGTATTGCTGTCATTGAACATGCAACATTTAGTTCACTTTTATTGTACATACTAACATCTATGTATTTCACGTACCTATGTGATAAACATTACATTTAACAACAATAAAATATTGTTTTAAAGAACGCAATTTGGTACAATCTTATAACGTTTTTAACTTTACTTGTTCCCTTTGGCCTACATTCATAAGATAATTCATAAAATTCATACATATAATTTGACATAAACAAAGTTTGTACTTTCTTAGTTAGATACAATAGACTCCCGATAATTAGGGATAATTCCATGATTTTATTGAATTAAGGGGGAACCTTATTTAGCAGGTCTTAATTAAGCTTAATTAATAGCCAAACTTTTCAAGAATATGTCCTCAAAATTTCAAGTCGATAGCAGTTTTCGAAGCTGATAAAGTTCATAACAAAAATAAATACGAGAATGGTTCAAAAAGTCCGTGCAAACTAAAAACTGAGAGAAAATACTGTAGGTGCGTACCGAAGTTATTTATAGATAGTAGAACCTCTTGAAAGAATACACCCCAATTTTCAACCAGATCAGATCAAATTTCTTCGTAATTGGAGTTCAAATCAAAATAAATCGATCGAAATAAAATTTCGTGTTTATTGAACATTAATTTTTGAAAAGTTAATAGACCGAAGAAAGCATCTAAAAGCTTGATAAACATTATAATCACTCTGCAGGTTCAAATAGGACAGTTTATAAGTGATTTCACAATTTTTCGCTAGCTCTGTATGGCCACAAATGACTGGACATGGCTAAACATTCGGGACGCTCAATTTCGGCTTTTTTTTCAGAAATCATAGATACACTCCATGATATGTTGATAGATGACAGAAGAGTAAAGGTGTTTGAGAATGTTGTAGGCATATTGAATGTACGAGTACATAATATTATGCACCAAAATTTGGACAGCCAAAAATTATCCGCAATTGCACAAAATCGTGTGAGGTCTTGCATGGTCGGTTTAGAACTCTTTCAGCGAAATCCACAGGACGTCAAGCATCATATCATGACTGAGGATGAAACATGGACTACATTTTGAGACCAAACCTAAGTATAACGGGCAACAGTTTAACTCTTTCATTGCAGAACCAACTGCCTATTTTATTTATTCTGATCATTTTATCGACAAACTAGGGGTCAACAAACTAGAACATCGTTGGAAGAAGGGTATTAGTGTATGAGAATATTATCTTGAAACATATAAATGCTGGATCCTAAATAATTAAGTTTTCATTTTTGCACGAACTTTGCAACCCCTCGCTCCCTCATAGTACTCTTATATGTAGCCAACTTTCAACGCGTTTTTCCCACATCATTTTTTCAAACGATTGAGAATATTATTCCGATCAGATTTGGCTGAATGCTGGCTCATTTTGTAGATAATTAAATTCTCGAATATCACATCAGCTGATTTTTGAAAAAGAATATATATTTAACATTTTTCATGTTTTTATATTTGTATGCAAAAAATACATATTAACTTAAAATTGTATAAAAACATGAAACTTTAACTTTTTCTTGAAAATTCTCAACGTCATCCAAATAGTTTTATATACATTTGCAAAACCTTTTTATTTTTCATGTCGGTAGAGTGTACGTGGTTGAATTTAAAAGAACGTCGTATAAAATTGTCATCAAAAATTTAACACGTTTTAAGTTATAGAACGTAAGAAAAATAATCGTTAATCATGTACCTTTGGTCTGGTAAATGAGGTTGACTCCTTAAGAGAAAAAGTGCGTATCAAAATTTTACAAAAATAAAAATGTACCGAACATTTTAAATTATCGAAATTCTATTGTATTTATAATATTGCCAAAATCTAAAAGTACATGCTGACAAACATCCCATAATTAAGATATGAATGTATTAATTTTGAAGGCATGCATTTGTTCACAATGACCTAAATAATCTAAACTATATTGACTTCAATATAAAAAACGATGACACACATAAAATTTGAAAATATACCTGAGTACTTAACTTTAATAGTCAATTAAATTTTATGTTACCAATCCAATTCCATCACCCAAAATCGACGTTATAAAAGTACATACCTAGGAAATGTATATAAATTTGAAATTTTCTTTTAATTGAAAAGTTGATTAAGCATACACATATATGGTTAATCAACTTTTTTTGGCACTGTAGTAGCTGAGGTAACTTTCGGATCGCTTGGCATGAATCGCAGAATTTGCAGGCCACCAAAATACATCACAATGCCGATGATGATACCCAAATGGTAAATGGAGTTGTAATAGTACATCACCCAATCGACGGTTAGATAGTGGAAGGCGATGGCCAAGTAGGAGAAGAAGAAACGTGAAATGATAAGCATTATCCATTCACAAATATAGAGCATCTGAAAATTGCATAGGGATAAAGATTAATACAGAAATATATTTTGGGGGAAGATTCGTGGCGGATTATCTATTAGGCACACTAGGCACGTGCTTAAGGACCCCCGGGCATAGTTCACAACACTCACAAAGGACAAGGGGAACCCCGCTTAGGTCAAATTTGACTCAGCCCTGGTACAACCTTGAGACCTTTTCGCCCACGTTCCAAACCGGTGTCTCAGGTGGGTCTCGAGGTGGGCTTGAGACATTTTTGGAATTATATTTGGGATCCCCCTCCAAATATAAAATGCCCAGGGGCCCAGACGACTGCCACTGAGGAAGATAGTTCATGGATCAATCAATAGGTTAGCATATCAAGGAAAGGACGTTCTTGTATTTCAAACGTTGTCGAATGCAATAATTGAATAATTACAATTAATTATGATAAGTCAAGCCTAGTGTGGCTATTAATTATACATAAAAGGTTTTCTTATGAATATGAACTTGGATGCATTACATTAGTATTTTAAAGTTTTGGATAGCAAGTAGAGGATTTCAAAACTATAATCATCATTAAAAGATCTATGATTGTAATCTGTGAACTAAGACTATGGTCTGTTCATGAACATGCATGAATAAACACAACATTATCATTTTAAAAATATAAATGAACTCATCAATATCAATGCATAACCCAAAGAAACCTCGCTCAACCTGTAATCATATACAAATGGCAAAAGCTACTTACGGTGCCACTGCGTCCTTTGATCAAAATCTTCGACCATACAGCATCAACCGGCAGCACAAACGGTGCGCATCCTAAACAGATGTAATGGCCGATACAAATGCCGTGCCACATCGAAGAAGTTACCATCGTTGCAAATGCACGATACTTTTTATATGGGAAGCGTTTGTAGATATACATCGCCAGCCAGTACTGCACGCCGGTGTTCCAGGCTCGCATGCCTTCCTTAAACGTAGGTGCGAATTCCGTGCCCCAAACATCCACCGCGTCTGCAGCAGCGAAATTCATCTCAGTCGATGCGCATTGCTTCTCATCTTTGCTTCTGTTGGTTGCAGAAATATTACATTATGTTTAAAATAGTCGATATCTGCAGTATTTCGTTCGCAACATCATTTTTCGATTTTGACAATCATGTATTTTTACCAAAATGAATGGAATTAACCAAAACAATGGAGAATCTAACAAGTATGAGAATTATATGATAATTATATATAGATTATAAAATATTTTGGAACCATGTTCACATTTTAGTACTTTTTCTTAAAAAAGCAAGATCTATAAAATAGGCCATCATTCAGCCTAATGGGTTCAGTAGAATCTTAATCATGTAGGCTAAGAATTATAGAAAATGATTGCGAAAAAACGCGTTTACAGGCGTTAGAGGCTAATACACGTTACAGGCTAATATATATTTACAAGTCTTCTTTATGAACTCTAAATTCGTAAATACTTGCAGCTATCGATTTTGAAATTTTGGGGGTAAAAAATGTTTCCTTGACTCGGCAAATGAGGTTCTCTCATTAAAGGCAAACGAATGTAAACGATACATTTTGAAAGCTCTTTTTAAGGACAACGCTTTAGAGTTGCGTAATCTCGCTTTAGTATAATTAGTTTCTAGTCATATGCAACGCATCTGCCAGTTTCGTTCAAATCCGTGAGAGTTCAACCGAATCCTCCCTTTGTAGTTAATAAATGACTCAAGAAAGCAACGAAAATCGTGATAAACATTATGATTCAACTAGGACAGCTTTTAAGTGATTTTACAACTACAATCGAGAAACGGTATGTATAAAAAAATTATTACTTTGGTTTACCTGCCTAATTGATATCAAAACAGCAAAATGATAAACGTGCAATATAAATTAAGTGGTGTACTTACAATCTCTGCAAAGTAGCAAAATTTTTCGACGGTCCACCTCCACTTCGTGGTTCGCAAACAATTGGATATGCTCCAAGCCCCGCCATAATGCACGCACACTCAGAGAGTGCAAAGCCAATGAATAGGCGCATTCGGAAGGCGAAAAACACAGGCCAAATATACATTAAACGGTAGAATACTGAACGTTCCGTAAAGAACTCGTCCGTTTTTGCGTACTAAATCATTAATATTGATTAAAATTGCAACATAATCCTATAAATCTACATGCAACTTACCGAAAATGGATACAAATAAGTTGCAAGCAGATGCAAACCTGCATAAAGTGGCACCCACTTCAATTTATACAAGAGTGCCTGCTTGTATGGTGCATATTTGCTGAATGGTTTGCTGTAATAATCGCGGAAAGTTCTGTACTTGATGAAGGGGCCAGTGAGCACGCCAATGTAGTTGAAGCTGTAGTGGAATAACTCAATCAAGTCAAGTGCGAAATCATCGTATTCGATTTCAGCTTTATCCTCGACAGAACAATCACCAGCATCCTTCCTCTTGCGATTGGTGTAAGCCTTATTAACATCAAACGCAATCGATGTCATTCGAAGTGTAAGCATCATTTGCACCAAGTTTGTGTGACTCGGCGGGTATGGAATACCAAAGTATTCGGTTGTTCGGAAGAATAATAAATATAGAAACGAGAAGGCGATTGATATAAGATGGCATTGTCTAAAATTTCAGATAATCGCAATTAGTTTCATAACTAGTTAATGTATTTCTAGTGTAAAGTCCAAGGTTCACCTACCTCTTATCCAAGCAGAGAATAATTATAGCATTAATGCAGAAGAATACCAGGTTGTGAATGATATGTGTTCCAGACACAACTAGGACGATGATGATTCCAATAATTGTCCCAATACGTTTTCGCTGTTGGAAATCATCAATTTGGCGGTAGAAATGACCGAAAATCACACTAAAAATCAGTAGTGCCAAATAAATTATGTCCTGGGTGTCCATTTCGCGGCCGCCACGAAGACGAAGTGCACCAAATTCACTTTAGAATCTATACTGATATCGAGTCTCATCAGTGCATAGTTGCACCTTCCTTTTAAATGTATTTAATATGTACACTTTGGAAGAACATGCATTACACGGGGTTATCAGGCTTCAAAAGTATGGACGAATGTTGTTCCTTCCTTGAATAATAAAATGTAATAAATGTAATAAAATGTAATGTTGTATTGTGAGCATAGGCAACCCAAGAAACCCAACACATTTTTATTGGACGATATTTTATTGATAAGTTCTACTTAACTCGTGACAATTTATTTAATCTTATCGGTGTATATAATGTTTTCTTTATAATTTAAGAAACGAAAAAGCAAAGACAAATTTCGGTGCATGATAATAATCAACAGTTTTGACGGCTGATTCAAAGCCAACGGCGTCAACTGTACGAATCGTGCGAATTCACAGAGACCAAAATCCGTGTTACATCAAAAACAATATTAAAGTGTATTCATATTAAAGCACTGTTATGATCAGCAATAGGTTGTGTATATCATAACTTAATCAAAATCGTTAGGCTCATGCTATAAAACATGAGTAGAAAAATTATAATGTACAACTCGCATAAAATGCTCCTTTCGCACTCGTATGAGTCTCGTACTCCTGAGGAATGAAGTACCTTCCCATGCTCATTGTACAATGTACTATAAAGTATTAATATTTGCACCCTTTCATGCAGCAACAAAATGAAAGAGTACGTGTTTTTACTCTGTAAATTAATGTTGTACCGGGCCGCAGTCAAAATAGTTTGGGAAACGCTGAAGTACGGCCGTTTTGTTTTGACGCCAAGGCCAACTTTAAAATTCGTGGTGTCCCGTCATATTCATTTCAAAATATCGATCAAACAGGCGCTGTAGTAAAAAGTCGTAGGGAAACGTGATTTGTTCTTGTCCCTCTCCGTCATACTGTGGGCACCCTAATTAGTTGTTCGCTCTTATTGAACGCGATTCTTGTTTGCCAACATGTTGTCTAAGTGAGTTAATAGGTGTTGCTATTGCCCGTTTACGATTGTTAGTCGTACAAAGTAATTAAATGTTATTTGATCTATGCTAACGAACTCTCAATACTTGGTACTTTTTGAATTGTTGACCCTGTACGCAAGACGTCGGCCATTCAGGTGAGTTTATTTTAAAATTTTAATATGGGCCCGTGAAACATTCCAAAATTTGTTTATGCTCGATTGCAATACTGTCTCTAGGAGACCATAGTCTCAACGTTGGTAAAATTTGTTACTAAGGAGAGCCCCTTTTGTTTGAGTTTTCAGTGATAGGAAATTCGAAAAATGGTTTTTATTTGCTTGTCTTTTTTACAAAGTGTGCCATAAAAACAAAATTTTGAAATAAAAATGTCGTTACCAAGCCTACAGGGTTTGCAGCACCCTCTCACGTTGCTATTTCCCGGGTATAATCGTGAGTTATACAAATAATTTTGTTTTTGTTTTGTTAAGCGATCTACGATAACGAACTTCCATTAATTTGTAACGTTTGAATTGTTGTTCTTGTACGCAAGATTTCGGTCATATTGGTGAGTCTGCTTTCAAATTTTGAAATGGGATTGGGGTTTACAGTCTTTTCCGATATTCTCAAATCATTGCTGATTTTTTTCATTATGGGCTGGTTTCCATGAAATACTAGTTAAAACAATACCGCAGATATTCTCAGCCTCTGAGCCGAGGTTTTTTGAGTGCCACGACTTTTTTAAAGTGTGCCACGAAATTTTTTTGGAATGAAAATGTATAGTTATCTGTACCCTTTGCGATAAAATTACCATTTCACGATTCTAATTGTGGGGGGCCCATTACTTGCATAGTGACATTAAAAAAATTAAAATGTCTGCAAACGCATCAAATCGAAGTTATTTAATAGGTATCATAGATATTTGCATTGATTATAGGATTATATAAATTGTATGCGCAGTCTGTATAAATTTGAATATTTGGTTGCATATTTTTTTGACATCTAACTTTGTAACCTGGCGTTTCTGGGGATTTTGGCTTCTGAGGTCGTAAAGGTGACAAGTGTCAAATCGGCCTGCTTCATCAGGTTATATTTTTACAAAAACCGTCGAGTTCACATTCATAGTCGTCTATTCGGTGGTCTGGGTTTTCTACAATTATATCCTAATGTTTTTGTTACAACTGGAAGTGTACATAATTTGTTATCAATGAATTAGTAGCTCAGACGATAAGTTTTGTCTAATTCGTCAACATAGTAATTACTATAATACCTCATGCATGTGTTTTGTTTTGCAATTAATTACGAGTGTCATTATCTAAAATAAAGCAAATAAAAATTAAATTCTGTGTGCATACGGTGGACACCGATTGCACAATGGGTGACAATCAGGGTAAATCGAGGGAAACTATCAAAGATAACAATCATCATTTACAGAAAACCCCTCGGAATCGACGGAAGAATCGTAAGAAAAACAAGGAGAAGAAGGTAGAGAAGAAAAAAGGTGAGTTATTTCTTAAGTCTATTACTATTGCAACATTTTATTCCCATTTACAATTCATACATGCATCGTGTTGATTTTTAGAGCAACATTTGCAGATTGAGTTTAAAATTGTTCGAATTGCTGCACCGATTTGTGGTATTACCATTCGACCGAATAGGGTGAGGAAATCTTCGAAGATTAATTTGCAACAATTTTACACGACTGATAGCAAATTCGTCGAGTTCAGCACGAATATGCAGCGGATACCTTTAGCACCTTTGAATCGAAACCAAGAGACAAGTCCTAAAACAGGTTAGTGCATTAAAAGTTCACAAACTAATATACAAAACATTTAATTCGAAGCCAAGGTGCAGCTGCACATAATTTTCAAAGTTTGAGAAACCCCATTGTATGAATTATAATTATATTATGCCTTATTTATAATGTAACAAGCATAAAGTTATGTTTTAAGGGGCTGCCCCCTTATTGACTTGGTCGAAAAGTACATGATTCTCTCAATTTATTTTCTCATTTACTATAAACCAAAACGCTTTGAATTTTTGAAGACAATTTAATTTATAATTCAGAAGCACCGTGCAATTTTTTCACATTGACTAATCGTTATTTAAGTTAACGTTTACATCGCCTCGTCTTTTGAATTAATCAGCTGCGTACATGAGTATGACGTCGAGTTTTTCCAAGAAACATTACACGTTTTATACAGTCTTAAATTTAGAATACATTTTTCGCATAACAATTCCACTTAAAACACGAAAAAAGTATATAAATATAAAGTTTTCGAACAACAATTAACATCATATTCTTGAGATTTCTTATATATACTTATTTTTCACACTTTCGGTTATTGTCTTCTCTTTTGTGAAGTATTTAAATCTGATTTTGGGGTGATTATTTCCATAGCCTTCGTGCATATTGCGTTTATTTTTGCGTAATTTGCCTCCATTGCTTTATCTTGCGTTTTCTTTCTCCAATTTCTGGGTCTTCCTTTTCTTCTTTTGTTTCATGGTGTCCATCCCAATATTTTGAAATATGGCATTGGTTTCGTTTTTTCGCCATATATGTTATTCTTTTTTTAAATTTGATTAAAGTTTGTTTCTTTGGCCTTATCATAGTTTCATATATATTTATTTCTTTACGTTATTTTGTTAACGTAGAAGGCTTTATTTGCGTGTTTTTAACTTTTCCTCAATTTCCCTCTCAATATTTATCACATATGTGACGTTCGCCATTCTCCCTACACATGATAAAGCGAATTCTGGTGTTTTTCTTCACTCTTGCTAACATAGGAGGTGTTATGTTGCCTCAAAGGAAAGATGAGTTGTGATGTCGGGATGTCAAAAAATATTAGTATTGATATACTTCCGTTCGATGCTCATCAATACTTCAGATGCCCGATGATTCAATTTATGGAATGAATCCCCTTGGGACCTATTAAAAAAGTCGTGACAATGTAGAAACACTGCGGGATACCGAACAATTTATTAAAAAAAACCGTTTTTTATCTTTGCTCAATTGAGAACATTTTATCGAACTGTTATCGTAGAATGATGCCTTATTCTGCACTTAATTAAATTATTTAAAATGTGAAGTTAATTATTTTCTTGTGCAAATATTAATTTCACGCTAGATGAGCAACTCAAAAAAGAGGCACACACTTTTAATTTGAAAAAATTAGTGTCACAAATCGTGAAAATCGTATATTTTTCGACAAGGTACACGTGGTACAATGTGACTAGATTAATAAAAAACAAATACATTATTTCTAATTCAAACAATGGTTTTATTAAGGTTTGAGAAAAGGAAGTTATAATGACCCACCTTGTACAAAAACTATAAATTCAAATACAAAATCATTTAATTCCAAACATTTTAAGATAACTCAACAAAGTTTCCTCCATATATTTCGGAGACAGAGGCAAAGGCAGGTTTGCAAAATGGGACGTTATTACAAGGAAGTTTAAGAATCAACCCGAGAATGCACCGTCAGGCGTTTTGCACCAACGCTAATCCGGACGAACCCGATCATTGCATTGAGAATGTTTACGATCGCAATCGAGCATTGCATGGAGATGTTGTTGTACTAAAGAAAAAAGGAACGTCGGGCAACTTGTACAGTGTGGTTTATATCCTTGAGAAAGTTCATCCACGCACTTCAGTTGGGTTTCTTGAAATACAGTACGTTCTTGGAAAGCCAAAACCTATGTTTGCTCCGAGAGATGTATGCTTTCCGAAGTTAAATCTTCTTCGGAAGAGCCTGCCTAGCCAGTTCTTCGCCAAACCTAAGACTTTTGCTTTAACCATATACACCGTCCGATTATTAGATTGGAATACGGTAGGTCATGCAGTGGGTGAAGTATTAGAATGCCTCGGTCCTTCCCTAAACCTGGATGCTGAGAATAAAGCTATTCTATTTGGGAATAACATTAATAAAGCCTTTACTCCAGAAGCATTGACTTGCCTTCCATCTTGTTACGATATAACCGATGTGGATATTGCTGAACGGCTTGACTTACGTCATGAATGCATTTTTACAATAGATCCGTTAACTGCTAAGGATTTAGATGATGCCCTGCACATTAAAGTGCTACCGAATGGCAATTACGAAGTTGGTGTACATATTGCTGATGTGACTCATTATTTAGAACAAGACTCAGTATTGGACAAGGAAGTTGCTGAGAGAGCAACGTCGGTTTACTTCGTCGAACAAGTTTTTCACATGCTCCCGAAAGAATTTTGCATGAATGTTTCCTTATTACCGGGACGTGATTGCCTCGCGTTTTCTGTGATATGGGAACTCAATCATGAGGCTGATATTATCAGCACCCGTTTTGGGCGTAGCGTTATAAATAGCTGTACGCAATTGGCATACGAACATGCACAGGCTATTATCGACGGTGGGAGTACCGGCAATGCCCTGCCTGTGATTCACGGTCGGTTCACACCTGATGATATGTGCTTATGTGTGAATAGGCTCAATGGTCTGGCTCGCCAAATGCGCAAAAGACGTTATGATAATGGAGCGTTGAAGATCAGTCAGACAAAGCTTTCCTTTACGTTGAACGAGAAACTTGATCCGATCGACTTTATGGTCCATGAGAATGGGGAAGCCAATTTCTTGATCGAGGAGTTTATGTTATTAGCCAATATTAGTGTTGCAACCAAGATCTATGAACACTATCCGGATTTGGCGTTTTTGCGCAAGCATGATGAACCCTTCTGGCGTATGTTGAAACAGTTGCGAGATCGTTTGGAAATTATGGGCCTGCAGCTTAATTTCGACTCCAGTGCGGAGATCCAAAACTGCCTTACCAGATTTAAGGCAATGGGTCCTTCAGGTAATTCTTTTTTTTTAATTTTATTTTGTCATTGGCATGTAATAATTTCGTAATATATCTAGAATAGAAAGCCGGTGCGTTTGGACATTCATTTGTGAATTGTCGTCAATAGTTAGGCTTGCCAAAAATTCACAGAATCACGATGTCTATAAATTTTCTGTTTATCGGCAGAATATCCCAAATACGTCGCCCTAAACCACATGCTCATGATACCAATGAAGCAGGCAAAATATTTCTGCACGGATAATGTCGTCTATGAGGATTTTCACCATTATGGCTTATCCATACCAATCTACACCCATTTTACATCCCCAATCCGGCGTTACGCCGATGTGATGGTACATCGATTGTTGGCGGCCAGTCTCGGACTGTGCAAGAAACCGAATTGGAGCACCAGCCAAGTCCAAGCAATCGCAGAGCATTGCAACAGAAAGAAGACCAGTGCGAAGAGGATCGGAGATGCCAGTTGTAATCTAACACTGGCACGATTCATTCAGGGACATAGTCCCTTTATTGTGAATGCTGTAGTAGTCAAAGTTGCAAATAAATATTTTGATGTGGTCGTTTTGAGGATAGGCTCCGCCGTCAGATTATTTCTAGATGTAAGTGCACATCTAAAATGTTTTATGCCTGAAACTTTCAAATACACCAAAACTGTATGGAATATTTTATTTATGTTGCAGGATTTGGATAAATTATACAAAATTACAGTTAGCACCGAGACGATTGGAGAAGAGAAAATTTGCAAGTGGTCTGTCCAGTACAGTGGTACTTTGAATTTTCCAAGCCGTACTCAAAATTTGGATATCTTTTTGGTGGTCCCAATAAACTTAAAATGGAAGTCGAAATATTCTCAATTTTCCGCTGAACTCGTCCATCCTGATAACAAGGCCGTTTTCTGATTATTCGGGATTGTATTATTTCATAATATATTGACGTGGCTGTGCATATGCAGTGTGTCTTACTGAAAGTACTTCGAGAATTAAAGGAGTACTCTAAATGCATATGTATGTACTGATATACGCACGATGCCAACTATTTGAGTAATGATTTTGAAGTATATTTGTTTAATTACTTTACTATTTTTTGTTATTCATTATTTTTTTCATTCTATTCAGACATCAACTATTATCCTTGCATAGGTAAGGTTTAATGACAAACCCAATTTGCACCTAATTTACTCAGCATGGCGGCTATTTTAAATACATACTTTGTAAAGCATTGTATATAACATTATAAAATTATATTTGCTTCACTTGACCAATGTTAATTTATCGGTTTGTCATTCATGTAAATTGGCAAGAACAAGAGAAAGACCAAGAAAGCGGTGGCTGGATGCAGTAAAGAAGATGCCAGACATATCTTAGGCATCGGAGACTGACATTGCTGTACGCAATGGCGAAGACTAGTGGAAGAAACTGAGAAAGACCACCCAGCGCCAAATTGGGCTCTAGCGTTCACTATATATATATTTGAATATCTGAAATCCCTTTTACTATAATTCCAATGATATGACAGGTCCAATTATAAATAAAATTGTATGATTGCTAATTTGTCTACTATTGAACCTGTAACAAGTTGGACGAATTGTCAAGGCTATCTGGTCAGGAAATACATTCCCCCTTTTTCAAGTACTCTTAACTTCAGACGCTCTGAATTTTAATGACAATTTAATTCATAAGCTCAGCGTATTTTTTGCACTTCAAAGAATCTGCATTAGCGATCTTAATTTTGGTCGGAAACGAAAAACCAAAAAGATTATAAAATTATTTGGAATATCACGTCGAGTATTTTCAAGCAAAATTTTATTACCTATAAAATAATCAGTTATTTAGCCAAATCGATATTGCCAGAAACACGTACTTAAAATAGGGTAAACGTAAAATATTCTATCGACTTGAAGGAAAATTTTTGAGTAGATTTGCTGCTGACCGCTGAACACATTTGTGCAAGCACGACATTATTTTTGGTCGGCACGCCGAGAGGTATTTGTGCGTCCCGCGAGCAATAAATGACCCTCAAGGGACACTCGCATGGGAACCATATGTTAAAACTTAGATTGTGTCCACGTGCAAAACACAATTTTTTAACACTCCAAATAAGGCTCTGTCCTCAAATCCACAAGGCTAGTGAATTACATAGAGCGACAAGGCAGTCCCTATGATCAATGACATCGTGACAGTACCTCGAAGGTCAACGAATAAGAATATTAGACATTCGTCAGATTATACACACCCTAGACACCGAACATGGCCAATTGATTTTGGTGGGAGTAGGCTTGATTTTGCTGGCTAACTTTAAATTTATTAAGGAATATCTTCATATCAATGTTAAAGCTGCATACTGTGTCAACAAGTGAATATACGATAAGAAACAAAATTGGTTGAAAACTTCATATATTTGTTTGTATAACAGGCACCGTATCCCCATTTTTGCGTGATCGTCTGAAAGAAAACGTCGTTTAAAATATCGCCTAACACAGCTCATCGTTGACATCGCACCACACCGAACAAAAATCTAACAAATAAATAATTACGTAGCTCATGTACAATAAATAATGGGCATCATGTAAAAGTTATGACATATGGTAATCATACTGGTTTTGTGTGAGTGTGTCGCATAACTTAGTAAGTACTTTAAGCTAAACAATGTGGTAAATATTACGTAATGGTATTGTATCCCGAGGATTGGTGCTCAGTATGACCGGATCGTCGGCGGCACGGTAGAGCATTCGTTCTGATCTAACGTCTCGTCGATGACGGGGCGGTATTTAATATCTACGGCGCCGGTTTTCTCGTCCATGGTAGTCAGTGTGTGTTTGCGCCAGTGATCTTCGTAAGCGCGCTTCTGTTGGCCCTCAAGCGGTTTGCTGTAGTCGTATTCGTCCATCCTGGTTTTAAAGTCTTCGCGGGCGTGCGCACCGCGCGACTCCTTCCTGTTCTCGGCACCGACCACCGTCTGCATAGCACACAGCATCAAATTCTGCAGCTCGAAACTCTCGACCAGGTCCGAGTTCCACACCATGCTATGATCGCTCACTTTGAGGTCGTCTAGTTCCTTATACAGCTTCTTCATCTGTTTGCAGCCTTCCTGGAGGGTCTCCGCCGTGCGGAACACGGCAGCATTCGTTTGCATCGTCTTCTGCATACGCAGGCGAAGGTCCGCGGTGGGTACTGCACCTTTGGCGTATCGCACTCGGTCGACGTTCGCGATTGTTTTCTCGCCGGCATTCTGAAGCACAAAAAGCAATACATTGTAATTACCAAAACTTTATGATAGTGATAGGTTCGATATCAACGTAGAGTATAAAAGTATTGATAATTATGTAAAAATTTGCATTTGCTTCGCACGTACAAATGACGGAATAACGATATCGAAGTATCGACTACTATCGCTACCGATACTTTTGTTACCCTTAAACTTGTGTAGTTAGTATAATAATAAATACCTTGGACAATTCGCCGAATTTATCTCCAGGTTTGCACGTCTCAGCAATAGTTTTCGCACATGCACGACCAAATACAACCAAATCCAGCAACGAGTTCGCTCCCAATCGGTTGGCTCCATGCACACTGGAGCAGGATGCTTCACCAGCTGCATAGAGACCAGGCACAACCTGATCGTTACCATCAAGATTCTTCAGCACCTGACCCTTGTAGTTCGTAGGCACACCACCCATGTTGTAATGCACAGTCGGTAGTACGGGAATAGGTTCACGTGTGACATCAACGCCAGCGAAAATCATCGCAGTCTCCGAGATACCTGGCAGTCTTTGATGCAACTGTTCGGCAGGCAAATGATGCAACTGCAAGTGAACGTGATCCTTATCGGGGCCGCATCCACGACCTTCGCGGATCTCAATGGTCATACTCCTGGAGACGACGTCACGTGACGCCAAATCCTTCGCTACGGGCGCGTAACGCTCCATGAACCGCTCACCCTTCGCGTTTACCAAATAACCACCCTCTCCACGACATCCCTCCGTAATCAGACAGCCAGCTGTGTAGATACCGGTCGGGTGGAACTGCACGAATTCGAGATCTTCGTTCTGCAGACCAGCACGCGTTACCATCGCTGAGCCATCGCCAGTGCAAGTGTGCGCCGATGTGCAAGAGAAGTACGCCCTGCCGTAACCACCAGTCGCCAGCACAGTGTTCTTCGCGCGGAACCTGTGAATCGTACCATCTTCGAGGCACAACGCAATCACGCCCCGACATTCACCGTCCTCCATGAGAAGATCCAATGCGAAGTACTCCACGAAGTAGTTACAATCGTAACGCAACGATTGACCATAGAGCGTGTGCAAAAGACTGTGGCCGGTACGATCGGCCACGCAGCATGTGCGATGCGCTTGGCCACCCTTTCCAAACTTTAGGGACTGTCCACCGAACGCACGTTGGTAGATTTTGCCTTCTGCTGTGCGCGAGAATGGCATTCCGTAGTTTTCCAATTCAATTACTGCCTTGACCGCTTCTCGGGTCATGTAGTGGATCGCATCTTGGTCGCCTAACCAATCGGAACCTTTTACGGTGTCGTACATGTGCCATTGCCAGTTATCAGCTTCCATGCTACCTATAATAACAATTACTTTATGACCATTTGTTTAAGATCCGAATACTATTGTATTGAATCTACGATTGATATTTATTCTAGTTCAAGCCCATAACCGAGCTCCCCAATCTGTGATATGCGACCTGGGGAGGCCTGGACTAGTCTACGGGTTGACCCTAAAGTGTATTAATTTATATTATCACGAAAACTGACAGCCAAAGAAATGTATTGTTATAAAACTACCGGAAACCTCTCCTTTAAACTGTTGTTGTAAAATATGTACACGAATTGCAAATGCGTTTTATCGTAAAGTCACGTTAAAAGTTTATTAATTATCAGTTCATGCAGGGCACATTATATACGGTAACACAATAACTGGTTAAAAACAATCGGTTAAAACATCTCATTAACAAGCAATAACACATCTTAATGGAATGAAATATTAAACGCAAAAGCATTATTATAATTTTCAAAGAACTTTATCAGTCAACATTAATCAAATAGCAGGATATACTTATACGTGATATTCAGCGGAAGGAATACCAGTGGTGAAATTACATTAAAAAGCATTGCCATTTATATTTGCAAATATATTAAAGGCATGTATGATTCTGTCATATGAAATGTGAAAACCTTGCTGGCATTAAAATGAAATTGCGTGTTACCCTGAAGCGTTAAAGATAAAATGGTGCAAGCAAAGGTGTATTTGGGATGTTTCCACGATAAGATAAATATCAAACGGTAGAGATAAATATATAATATATGAAAAAAACACAGCGGCGGCTTGCCGCGTTGTGGAGCTCGGTGCTCGTTAGATCACTGCAGTTAAGCAACGACGGTCATAGCTAGGCGTTGGGTGGGTGACCACTTGGTCTCCCCACTCAACAAGTGGCTGCGGCGCCGTCCGCGAACTCTTGATTTCGCGGTAAAAACGCGAACGAAGATTGGTCGATTCGCTTGCAACGGTCCCCGGAAAAAACCATATGTACAAAAAGTTCAGAGAGATTGGGCCGGGTGAAAGCTACTATTCCCTTACACCACTATGTGGTAGAAAAAGGTTGTTGAATAAATAAATAATGAAAAAACACTAAGGGTGTTAACACTTCAGAAAAAAAAGGACCGGTCATTCAGCCAAATCGGTTCAGTAGAATTTTCTCTATTGTGTACAGAAAATCGAAAAACAATGTTTCCAGAGAAAAACGCGTTTAAATTTTTGTAAACATACTTATTTTATGTATAACTTCGTAAATACTTCAGCTATCGACTTGAAATTTAGAGGGAATATTCTGGAATAGTTTAGCTATTGATTATGACTACAATTATGATTTCCTACAAATCGGTTTATGAATGGAAGAGAAATCGTCAATTTGTCAAAGAGTATCAACCGTGTTTGACATTCCTAGCTCGTATAACGATATAGGAAATCACATACACAATACACAGTTAAAAATAAAAATCATACTAACCAACTGCAGCATTAATGCCTCCTTGTGCAGCAACCGTATGAGATCTTGTTGGGAATAACTTTGTGATAACAGCAGTTTTGAAACCCTCTGCAACGAGGCCAAAAGCAGCCCGTAAGCCGGCTCCACCAGCCCCCACGACGAGGGCATCGTATGTGTGATCAATCACGCCATACGAGGCCTCCTGGCTCGTCTTCGTATCGTGTCGCCCAGGCGTAATGTGCAACGCCCGGCTGGCAGCGGCTCGCGAAAATCCAATCTACATATATTGCAAGAGAACGTAAGTCACCTCATAACTAAACTAATACATGGTTATGTAATAATAATAAAAGTGTTCGGGCGGATAAATTTCGAGTAGGTTGAAAAGCACTCACCTTCGAACCATGCAACGCCGAGGCTTGGGCGAATTTCAACAGCGCGCTCATCGTGTCGGAGTGTGGAAGCAGCTACGGCTTCCTAGTGCTGAGCGGTTTGGAAGTAAGCCGCTCACGTCTGGTTAGTTGCTTATAGCAGGTACTCGTCGTGTGCGATCGCAGGAAAAACACACACAGGCAGCACGTCACCGGACAAATTGCAGGCACAAATACAGATATAATCACACCTCAACCTCCCTCCAATAGTGAGAGTGCCGCTCACAAACACAAGTGTAAGTCGTCCTTGGCGTAAGTATAATAACCGAGCATAACCTTGAGAGCGAAAAATATCCAGAGTACAAGAGAGGTCCATATTTGACATTGTCTTTGATTTTCTTGTGTTTGGGGATTTTATGCCTTTTTACTCACCTGTGAAAAGAAAAATACATTAGTTCACTTTTAAGTTAAACTTCAATTTACATCGGTTGTAATCGGAGAAATTAAACGAATGTATCCGATGTGTCTCGATTTTCTATGAATTCTCGCGAAATTTATATAATTTATTTATTTATTCATATTTTATTCGTCATATACTTTTGAGGAACATGTTTTTTTTTTCATTTTATAAGCTTTTCATCCATTTATTATAACTAAAATAGTTTTAATTCAAACTTCGTGAAAGATCGGTTGAAATGGCTGAAATTAAACGAATGTATTCGATGTCTACCGATTCGCTTTATATGTCCGCGAATTTTTTTTTCTTTGTTACTGTGCGTTATATTCATTATTCTCAACATTTTAGAAAACTTCATTACATATTACAGTGAAATCGACAAAGTTATAATCAATTATTTCTTAGTTACAGAATTTTCAAAGTTAAGATCTATTTTGATGTGAGAGTTAAAAGTAGGGTCATATTCTTTCAAATAATTTTAATTGTGGGCGCATTTGTAATAATTAATGATATTGTATGCAATAGTCAGAAAGTTCATTGATGTTCCTCACTTTTCTGTTAATAAAAATAGGCAATAAACGTTTATTGCATGTTTAACATAACCTTCAATATGTTCAAGCAAAACACTCACCTAATTAATATTTTGTCAACAAATATAATAATACAACGATACCGACACAAAGAAAACCATTGGGTATGTAAATATTCATTGGTTTATGTTATATAATGTAATCGCCTTATATAATAGCTTTCCATATTATAGTCAGTGCAAAAGAAACACAAACCGGGAACGACTCGTGCACTGGAGCATTTTGACGATTTATATGAGGCTTCTTATAAGAAGAAATGGATAGGAGTACGTGCGGCATTGTTAGGAAAACAGAAATATGTCGCTGTGATCAATAACTATTCGGATTCCGAGTCATCGATGAAATTTCTTGAAAATAAAGGAGGATTGAATATAAGGACAATATTTGAGCTTGAAAAAGGTCACCTCCAAACTGAGCATGAAAAGAATGAACGCAAACGAAAGTTGGAACAAGCATGGAAATCAGAAAGTGAAGATGGTAAGGAACCAAAGTCGAAAATTGAAATTAATGAAAATCAACCACACAGCATGTCATTAAAACATAGTTTAGAAAACGCACAATTAGACTTTACCCGATTCATTGACGAAAATAACTCCACATCAATTTTGTATGAGTTTGTACCAACTAGTAGAGTTAAAGGACGTGATGATTTCATTCCTGAGCAATCATATGAAGATCTCCAAGCTATGAATGATGGTGAAACTCAAATGAATCGTGACGGTTATATTCATGTTGTGCCTGATAAGATTTGTTTTCCTGCACACTTAAACGCGTATTGCTTTGAAGAAGAAAATACAAATGAATTTCCACAACCTCGGCGTGGCAGTACAAAGGTACTTAATTATTATCTCCTGGATGGTGCATCCCTGTTGCCAGTGTTGGCGTTGGATCTGAAACCGGGTTGCCGCGTCCTGGATATGTGCGCTGCACCAGGTGGTAAGAGTTTAATTGCTCTACAAACCCTCCTACCGGCTTACGTACATTGCAATGATCTGAGTCTGTCTCGTACGAATCGCATCTTCAGCGTGATGAAGCAATATTTATACGACATGCAGGAGCGTTGGTTGGACAAGGGGAAGTTGTACGTAAGTCACCAGGATGCGCGAACACTTCAGTTTCAACGTAGGGAATACTTCGATCGAGTGCTAGTCGATGTACCGTGCACTACAGATCGACACTCAGTAAAGTCGGATGACAATAACATATTTCGACCAGACAGAATAAAAGAACGTCTTCAGCTACCCGAGCTGCAAACTGAGCTCTTAATGCAAGCGTTACGCGTCGTTCAAGTTGGGGGTATCGTCGTTTATTCAACATGTACATTGAGTCCTATTCAAAATGAAGGAGTTGTTTTGACGGCTTTAAAGCGACTTTGGGAGGAAACTGATATTCGAGTTTCTGTTAAGTAAGTATATTGTCTTAATTTCCCAACGAATCTTCAGATTCGATTATGTTAAGGCAGGATAATATCGTGCCCTGCGATAGTTTAATAACACATTTCTCTTTATAGGGATCTCCACCATTCCTTGGCTCAATTTCGGAATATATACCATTTTAGTAATTCTAGTGTGACAAAATATGGCCATTTAGTGTTACCCGCCGTTTCCCAAAACTATGGTCCTATGTATTTTTGTAAATTGCAAAGAATTAAATAAATAGTATCAAAATGAACGTATATATGTTGTGTTATGAACGTCCTGCAGTTACGTCTATGCAACGTTGAGTGAATAAAATAAATTAAATCAAAAATTGTTAGAAAATTTCAATAATCTATCAATGGTAAATAGCCACAGCGTTCTAACCAGATGGCTAGATGTTTGAAAAAATCCTCAGCTTTGCAAGACCGTAACTATCTAACTATAAGAGTGACAAATTTGACTGTGTCTGCATAATGATTTTTTCTATATGACGTATACATTGGTAATTGTTTTAAATGTTCTTGAATATTTCATAAGATGTACCAGAAGGTTATCATGTGGAACATGTTTTGACCCGCAGATCTGAACAGCTTTCGAGATAAAAACGTTTATTCAGGGATGAAGTTAGTATCATTTGAAGGAGGATGACTTTCCATAGTATATATCCAAAATTATCCTGAAAAAGTTTAATAATTCACGAGATAAGAAGATTATCACGTCAGTTATTAAATATTTTCAGGATATCTATACTTTTTCTTCATTTAAATGGCGTCCTCTTTCATGAGACCATTCATTCCTCAATCGAAATCTTTTCCTAAAATACGTTCCAAAGCTAACCAGTTGGCATATTTTCGAAAATTTTCAACAAAATTGTGACTAATAATAGAAGGCATCATTCTCTATGACATAATGCAAGTTCGTGGAAATGTTATATAGATTCCGAAAAAAAAATGAGGAATAGATTTTGCTCATTTGCAGAAATGTAAATATCTTAACTACGTCACTTTTCCGGGTATACCTTTTGATTTTCGCCATCGGGACATACACTGTTTCACGTGAAAGTACCACTGATAAATGGTGGAAGAACAGTGACAATTTCCAAAATAGTTTGTGAGATATAAGCATTTCAAGTAAGAAGGTAATTTTAAAATTTGGGAAATTCAAATATTGAACAATTTATAGGAATTTTTAGTTGTTTCGTGAAATTGTCTACTCAAGAACGACTTCATTTTTCTGACTGAGAGAATGTCTCCGTTATTATACTCAATTTTAATAACGTTTCTTAGTAACTAAACGGAAAAGTGTCACAATATTTTGTAACAAATTTCACTCTGCATCGAATGGTGATTTATAATCCTAGGATTACGAGAAATAGGAAAATAATTGACACCTTTAAAACTAGTCATTTTACGGAAAACTTGATTTTTTACACATCAGATTACACTAGTTTTGGACTTCAAACGATATACCAGAACCAACTACATATCAATTGCAACATAAATTCTGGAATTCCTGTCTTAGATATTTTAAAATCAACTTTGAATTTCACATTTTTGTTCCAACATTTATTTGGATGGTACCATTGAACTTGTCAATAAAACAGTTTTTTGGCTAGTAGTTATCGTTAGGTTGATAATTAATTACGCGTTTTTAAAATATCACACAGTTTTTATTTTGCAATCAAAAAGTCTCGATGCTGATACGGGAGCAGAGCATGAGTGTTGGAAAGTTGTTGTCATGAAGAAGGCCGGTGAATGAGTGCCAACAATGAAAGAAGTTTAGAAATTAGAAGGTGCTCGTGAAGGATAGTAGGCGGGTTTTTAGGAGTAAGTGGATACTTATTGTCTGAAGTGATTTAACCATCTCGGAAGGGTGAGGTCGCCTCCGAAAAGGTGTGGCATAGTGCCACTAGGCATGGAGGGAAGTCACTAGGAATGTCTGGAGGCATCGCATGCGGGTGGTCTTGCGACCGATGCAAGGGACATTAGGAAGCCATGAAGATTGATGGTTTGTCACGAAATTAGCAAGGACAGTCACAGGATGAGCTAAAGTTACTATTGAAACATGATAGAAAACAGATGCATGCACAAGGAGTTTGACTTGCAATGAATAGACTCATAAAATTGTTAAATTGGGACACTGAAAAATAAGCCTAGAAGAATTATAATACTAAGTTATTTGCTCTGCTATTGTAACAAAATAAATCTCCATAAATATCAGAGACTGGAGTACCTACAAGTTAATTTCCACAAGTTGACTCGTCACTCCGATCATCGATCCACTATACCATTTTATGATCTGTATCCCATATTTTACATGTAACGGCGTTATAATATCTTAATGTCGTGTCGCACAAGTTTCGTTACTGTTTGGTTCTAGAGCACATATAAGCGTAAAAGACAATTTCTTTTGGTAAATATAACGATTTAAAAACATTATAGCAGATAATAAAAAAGTATTTACTCAAAAATCTCATTTACAAGTGTTGACCAATAATTTTTAATTACAACACTCATAGATGGATATACAGACAAAAACTTAGCAATAAATAGTGCAGATAAATAGCTATCAATATGTGTCAGCACAAGAACATATAGAGTACGAATGAAATCTGAAGGCTACTTAGAAATCAGTTTGAATTGACTTGTTCACCTTAGGCACAATGCGCTTTGACGATGGGCGAATCGGTGGACGACATCTAATATCGCACAATTTCTGCCGCTTGAGAATGCTTTCCTCACCATCAAAGTCCGTCATCGATCTGCTGCGCTTCAGCGAGTCGAGGGGCATGTTAGACGAATTGAAAGACTTCACAACATTACGGAACATCGACGTCATTGAAGCCCATACACCAGCCTCCTGGGGCGCTGTGTCATAGCTTGTTCCGGCGTCCTGTATGGATTTTTCGGTGTATTCTACAAAGCGCAGCCACACAGGGCTGAGTACGTTTGTATTTGCCTGCATACACATACCTTACCGGCCTTCGCAATTTCCGTCGACGCGTTCAGTGACAAACTCTCGTTGATCGCCGACATCCACATGGTGTCGTTCATGGAGTGGCTAAGCCTCTTCGATTTGTTCCGAGTTAGTGGCTCCATGGAACTATTTGACTCGTTCGAAATGGTATCCCTGGCAGTTGCAAACGAAGCGGTGATCTCAATCGTCGACTGTGACATAAATAAGCCATCTAAATCTGAAAACATGTACGACTATACCGCTTTTGATACCATTTCGAATACACATTACCACAGCGTTTCGATGAGTTCTTCAGTGAAGATTTCAGTAGATTTTCGGGATGCTTGCGCTTCTTCTTGATATGATCGGGTGCCGGGGTGGTGATAAAGGTCACCCGTTTGGTGCTATTCTTCTCAATCGTGGTCATACCAATATCAAAGCGATCATTATCCACAGGTGTGATGTTCTCAGGTACCTTAAGGTTTACCTGATTCTCCGTCATCGGCGTACTAGTGGTTAATTCAGTACCGCCCGTATCCGGCGATTGGAAATCAACGGCATTCTTGATGGCCAAAAGTTCGACGGGTCTCATAGGGGATTCCTGGTTAGCCTCTGTCTTTGGTGCCGAACCACATTTGAAATTATGTTGGGTAATGCTGTCGATAGTTTGGAACACCAAGCTGCATTTCACACAGTGCAGCGGGAAGTGACACGATTGAAGATGGTCCCTTAAATCGTCCATGGTCTGTGTGAGGCTGATTGGGATCACTCCGTAGACGCAGACATGGCAATCTGGGTGAATGTTGTGCACATTGACCTCATGCTTGCGACGACAGTTTTTACAGCAGAACGGCCGTTTACATTTTCGACACGTTAACTTTAAATTCGAATTATATTAACCTGAACACACTGAACACTCCCAATTAGCTTACTTACCTCAGCATAGAAGTAATCATGCATGCTACCCATGTTGAAAATCAAAACACAGCCGCGGGTATCAAGTGTATATATCGTGCAAATTTCTGTATTTCGACCGTGCTTGATATGGGATGCTATCGCAAGGTGGTATCAGACGAGACTGAAATCCCAAGTAAAAGTATAACTATGTCACCAACAATTCTAGTACTAGTGACAGATTTTCTGTTTTGATATGAGATTTATTGATACACGAACGAGACCCGATTTTTTACGAAAAACGGTGCAATAAAATTCTTGATATATTCCCAGGAAAGAACTTCTGATGTGTTTAAACGCTTCGGGAGATCGGTACCTTTAACGCGCTGTAAGTTAGCATACGATTTCCGATATTTAAGGACCGTTTCGGTAAAGTATAGGATAAAAACATGATTTACATGTGCTCAAACGAATCATTTTTGCTTAACAGTGGGTCTAAATACCTCGGGTCATTCGTAGTTACGATTTCCAAAATGTAGGTAACGTTTCTCTAAAAATAAGACAAAAACTTGTTTAGATGTGTTCAAATGACTTACTTTTCTTGAAAATGAAATTGAAACATATCGAGTGATTCCTATCTTTAACGGTACGAAACTTAGCATATGATTTATGAAATTTAAAGTAAGTTTTGATAAAATAAAAAAATATAAGAAAACGAGTCCAAATGTGCTCAAACGACTTATTTTCACTCAAAAGTGCATTTAACTACATCGAGAAATTCTTATCTTTAACGATTTGAAAATTAGCATACGATTTCTAACATTTTGGAAAAGTTTCGGCAAAGTATGGAAGAAAAATTATTTTCGCTAAAAAGTTCGTTTAAACACATCGGGAGACCTGGTTGGGAAGTTAGCACGCAATTTCTGAAATTTGGGGTAAGTTTCATAAATCTGTAAAAAGGAGTCATAAAAATATAGCATTTTACTATTATTTTTCGTGAGGTATGTATATATTAGTTTTATTTAAAAAATTAGTGCATTTATACCTATACAACAGTGTTAATAATTCCGAATATTATAAAAATAACAACACGTTTTGTCAAATTTATGTGCCTTTCTTTTTAAGTATCAAGATCGTCAGACCAAGTAAAAAAATGGCTGCTAGTGGATAGTAAAGGAATAAAGTCAACGAAAATGCATACAATACAAAATAATTTCTTTCTTTATGTCGGGAAAATAAATAAACAATGTCAACGCACAAAAATGAGAATTTCGTCTTTGCTTCGGTTTCTAGCGTATTATACATATCATACAGAATTCAATTTGTAATTTATTGCGAAATTATTTTGCTACATACGTTACGCTTGCGGTAATCGTCAGCAGCAGCAATACCCATTCCTCCTTCATCGCTCGATAGTGCAGCGCATGTTCCGCGGTTGTCCACGTGCACGTCGTTCATCAAATGAATGGATGAGAAGATATAGTCAATACGAATCGTCAGTCAGTTCCAAAAATTGGGCGCTTACTTCGCGCGTTGCTTCACCCTTCACGTTGAACATGAATTTGTAGTAACAACCATCCGCACAAATCACTGTAAATGAAGGTTATTCATGTGACTTTCAAGGTTTATAAAGTCGATACTCTTTAAGTAATGATGGATTTGATATTTATAGAGATCTAAAGTTTCGATACTTTTATGGATTAGAAATTTCACCGCCATCTACACATAAGAGGCATATGTTTCACACAACTTATCGTTGGTTAACGTGAATAGATGCTATGTGCAAGGGTTTTTTTAATCCTTTTCATTCCAAAAAATATCGTACTTATCAAGGGCATAATAATCAGAAAAGACCGACATGAGCAGAAGTTACTTACCAATAACAGAATTATCACTTCCAAACGCACACACGCATGGCGGGCCATTAGGCACCGTAAATTTGCAGAACGACCAATTCGACGAGAAATACTTCGGTAGGAAGGCCGTGTTCGCAAGCGACGATTGCTTGTTCAGCTTGGGATCGTCGAGGGCGAAGATGTGCACGGTTCCATGGTCAGATGATACACACAAGCACGTCGACGCACTGTTGAAATTGATACAGTAGATGGTCGCCTGATGTGCGCCACGCCGCAGCTCAGCAATTTTATTGCCTTGCGCCGTGTCGAAGACGCGAATCAGCGTACCCTTCTCACTGGCGGTCGCCAGGCGCGTACCCTGAAGGTTGAGCGCAATACAGATCAGCTCCGTCTCGTGAGCAAAGATATCCAGCGCGCACTTCTCCGTGTTGGCCAGATCAACAACCTGCACGTGACCGGTCTGACGACCGGGGAACGCTAGCAGTGAGTTGTTACTATTGGGACATAACACGCACAAGCCACGTGGATTCGGGCTCGTTTCAAACACGTGCAACTGCTGTGGCGTTTGCGTAAATGTGTAGACTTTAATCACTCTTTCTGCAACGTATCAATTAACACTTTACAAGATAATCCACGTGCCACTTGATGGTGAAACTTACCAAGTACAACAACAATTCGATCACGTCGTAGTTTTACCGCTAGCACAGGTCCATTAAAGTCCAAACCGAAGCTGGTTTTCTTCTGAAGATCATCCCAAACCATCACCTTATAGGTAGGATAGAGTGGATTTGGTCCACCACCGATCAATGCCAAATAATTGCAGCGGAACAGCATCTCCACGTAACCTAGGCCTCCATCGTCGAACTCGCGACGCTCCTTTTCCTTTAGCGGGTCGCAGTTGTAGATGCGAAAGCCGGTTGTCGTAGCGCAGGAGAAACAACCTGCCGGACAAAAACATATGAAATGCAAGGGCAACAGTAAATTTGCAGTAGACATCTCACATACCGTGATCCTGATTGAATCCCATATAGAGCAAGCCATTCCCGTATGTGTTCTCGCGCAAATTCATTGTTCGCAGGCGTCGTCAGCGATTGCGTTGCACATTTAAACGTAATACATCCTCGCTTATCCGCAATCAGGGTCGGTCTTCGACGCGCGACGATGGCAAGTTGCCTTGTTTTTGTATTATAACCTTAATGATACGATAAAGCTCGTGCACGCTGTTTGTTGGTTGCATATGTTACACAATTTCCCCACGACACGAACTATTATTAGAACTTGTATAGCGTTGCAGTGAGTTTTCTAGGAAATAATGTGTATCGCTCAGTGCATGACGAATTTACACGATAAATACCGATGATCGTGTGGGACTTATTGTTAGTTATCGCTAAAGCCTACATTCCATAGTTTTTTTTTTCATTCCAACCAGGAAGTTTTCTGCGATAACTATTATCATCTGGACTTTTCATTTTCAGGCTTCGAATGATGTTAGTTACTGTCCTAACTCCAGCGAAACACTGTGTCAATTTCAATGTATATATTTTCAAATATAAAACAGAAGTTATATTTTAGTAAAACCAATTTGTTAAACCGTTTATAAATACCACTTATAGTTAAAAGTATGCACAGATATAGAACATGATAATAACTACTCCAGGATGAAGAAGATAAAGCAAAAATATTAGCAGGACATTTTGGAGAATACATATCTCGGAACAAAACAATTCACAACACAATATCGGTTCGGATAACATAGTTCATAACTGGATAAACAAAGTCAATGAAACTCACATTCAGGAAGAAATACCCGGAATTACCGAAGAAGAATATAAGTTGGTCATGGCAAAGGGAGAAATTCTGCCCCAGGTTTCGATTCCATGAACAGAAAATTATTTCGATCTCTATCAAACAAAGTACATACATTCATTAGAAGCCTACTAAATATCTGTTTAAAAGAACAAATCTTCCAATAAATATGGAAAACAAGGATAATTGTCCCCATACACAAACCACGAGAAAATAAAAATGGTGCAGCTGCTTATAGGCCCATCATTAGCAAAAATTGAAAATATTCTGAGAAACAGAATTCACGACCACACAATTAATAAAATCCCCGCGACTCAGTTTGGATTTAAACCAAACAACTCAACGATACATCCTCTATTTGTACTAACCAACAACCAAGCAGCGCATTGGCAGAATAATGCCTTTGATAGTGTACCACAAACTATGAAAGGCTTTCTATTCAAAATGAACACACAAATATCCCTCTCTGCCTTATCAAAAGTATAAGCTCCTTTCTTAATTATCGGTCTTCTTAAGTCAGAGTGAAAAATGTGTACTCATTTTCGTTTACTACCTGGCAGGGAGTACCGCACGGTTCACCGTTATCACCTCTTCTCTACAATATATACTGTTGTGATATTCCCAACACCCAGAACAACACTTCATACATATTACAAGGTATATCGTTCTGCAAGAGGACGTGAGAGAGTCTATGAAATGGGAATCGGTAAGCAGGATGAGGAGAAAGTGAGTAGTATGAAGATTAGCGAAAGCGCACTCCCAGTGTGCAAAGAATGGGGCGAGTGAATGGAGAGTGAGTAGAAGGAAGGCTTATGAGACTGTTGGTTTGTCAGAAACGGTAGTCAGGGAAATGCTAAGGGTGAGGGTGTGTTAGAAGAGGTAGTGCGGGTAACAGGCCCGGAGGTTGAGGAACAGAAGCGACGGGAAAGCATTCTAAGCGGCACTTACAACCCAACATACAGGAAGCTGCAGACAATCAACCACAGACCAACATATATAGATAAGAAGTCAATGGGTGCGAAGAATATGCATGTAATGGCAAGGGTGAGGTGTGGAGCAAGAAAAGAGAGTATGGAGGGGGGATGAATATATGATGTGTGCACTATGTCGGAATGGGGTGAATACATGAGAACATATAGTGAGGGAATGTAATGTAGTGAGGGTGTAAGGGATAGGTGCATAAATGGGTGTGATTCTGTTTGCATGGTCCTTGCTCTGAACTTTTTGTGCATATGTTTTTTTTCGGGGACCGTTGCAAACGAATCGCCCAACCTTCATTCGCGTTTTTTCCACAAAATCAGCAGTTCGCGGACGGCGTCGCAGCCTCTTGTTAAGTGGGGAGACCAAGTGGTCACCCATCCAACGCCTAGCTACGTCCGACGTTAATGGGCTTTAATATAGTTTAATTCGGAATAATAACTCAATTTCGAACCATTTAGAACGTGTACTAGATATAAAGGATGGTCGATTGCAATGCGTCTGGTCGGTTCGACGGTTCACTGGTTCACGGGCAAGAGACCGTGGCACAGCGCGATGTATGTAGGCCCAACGGATTCTGAGCTGCACCTGCCCCTCAGTAATGGTGTCGTTCTGTTGGTGTCGTTCTTAACATAACGATAATCATGTATGGCTACCTTATCTCTTTAGCCTACATTCTATAATTTCTTTTACCCTATTCGCACCAGGAAGTTTTCAGCGACAATTATTATCTTATCAAAACTACAGTCCTCGACTTTGGCGAAGCAGTGTCAATTCGAATGAACATAATCAAAAATTTTAATATGTAATATATTATCTAAATACCCTTCTTGGTATAAGTATACATAATGTTCAATCATATTAATTTTATACTAATATACATGACATTTTCGTGTAAATAGTTTCCTCTATCTTCTGTTTTTTGCCATCGACGTTACTTTCTTTTGAACTATTCCTCTTGTCTCTATGTTTTGGGTTATTATTTCGTCCCAAGTTCTTTTGGGTCTCCCTCTGCTTTTCTTCTTCATTCCTCTGCTTTGCAATTCTTGTTTGACTCGGGTTGTATCTTTCAGTCTTTGTAGATGACCCCACCATCCCAGTTGTCTCTGTTCTATGAAATTTTCCATACTTTACACTTCAAGTCTTATTTCCTTATTTCGTCGTGCTCCTAATTTTGTTTAATAGTTTTAGCCCGCAAGTTTCTCTTAAATACCTCATCTCCATTGTTCTTATCTTCATCAAGTGTGTTATATTATACTGATCTTAGTTTTGGTTGATATTTCCTTTTTGCCCAGTATGTATTTGCACATCGCGAAGTACAGCTTGTTTATGTTACATATTCTTGCATTCAATTCAGTTTCTTGATTTCCATTATTTTGATGTGTGACCCCGAGGTATTTGTATTCGCCTACTTGTTCGAATCATGAGATGCATTTACTTGGATGAATTCTGGCCTCAAAATGCTCGAAACAGGAAAGATACAAGAAAACTAGGATACTCTGACCAGTAAGTAATCTTTTTGCAGTTCTTATAAGTTTAGAAATATGAAATATAATGTTTCATTGATAGGAACCGATTTAAGTAAGTTATTGTAAATAAGTGTTGAGTATTTGAATATTGGTTTGACGCATGGCAACGCAACTATTTCGAATTAACGAACTATGTACATGGGTTAAGTTTTTCAAACAAAGAACTAGGCAACTATTTGAACGTAGCTTTAACTATTATGTTACACGCAGATTTTCAATTTGTTGATAAATTACTTTGTAGAACAATGAATATGTTATAAAAAATAATATAGAATACAAGAAAATGTATTAATAAATCTTATGTTTGAGATATTCATTGTTTGATATTTGAAAAGTTGTATACGTGGAATTTTTATAAATTTCCCAAAAAAACACGGTCGAAATATTTTGTCCGAGTGAAATCTAGTTTTCTTTTCGATATTCATCATAATAACCGTGTTGAGTTTCTTATGTTTTCAATCATTTATTAATATTAAATGGATGTGGTCTAATATTTTATATATTTCCTTCAAATTAGCCGCTTGTTTAAGGATATTAGTACATGAAGGCGACGATAGGTAGCATAAGCTCTATAGAAATTGGTCGATTTTTCTCCTACCATCAGCGCCGCTCAACCGATCTCATCACACGTAAACGTTGTGAGTTGAACCCTGTGGGTAAAAAAGTCACGATATCGAAATAATTTAGTAAAAATCCACACACGATGGCCGGCCTGATGAAGAGTTTGCGTTTGGTGAGTCGACCTACCAGCTTCCTGCGTACATACACGTCGCGACCGGCTACCTTCGCCGTTCACAAGTTAGCACGGCGGAACCTCCTCGAGGCGAAGAGTCTTGCACCCACCACGGTAATTACACACATTTTGATCTAATTTTACGTGGTATTTGCGTACTCCGCATGAAGTAGGCGTCTACAGGTTGAGTGTATTTTATAGCTGAAGGACACTATCTTCCTTTGTGAATTAATTATTATTAAAGTAGTTACATAATTTCAATTTCACATAACCTCAAACATGTTATGCGTGCGTTAAAATTGGCAGGGGCATATTTATCATGCTAGGGAGTGGATGGTATTTTTAAATGCCATGTTATGAAGAGTCATGCATGTTATATGTTAATATTTTGATTTTTTGTGTTCTAATTTTTATAAACTATTTGTCTAACCAGAAAGGAAATAAATACATAGAAAAACCGGGGAAGTCTTTTGATAAAGGCCAAATCTCAAGATAAAAAGATTCAATGCTGCCAACAAAATATTGACTAACCGTGTTTATATTTTTAATGTACATTCATACATTTATGTACGAGTACATTTTATGTACATTCTGATAATCTGTTTGAATTTAGATGCTATATCGCATGTATTCACCTGAAGTCGTTAAAACGAAACTGAGCGAGGGTGAGATCAAAGATCGCGTCCTCAAAGTGTGCGCGTCCTACGATAAGGTCACCGCCGATAAGGTAAAGCCGCTTTTCTAAAAGTTGTTCCGTTTTTCCAGAGCGTGCTGCTGCTGTCACCCCAAGAGCGACTGTACAGTTCCAAGCCGCCGCTCAGTCTAAAACTGATTACCGACCGCGTGCTGCTCGTTCTGCAGTTGTACGACAAAGTCGATCCCTGCAAGGTAACACATGGTTACAGCGCTGACGCGCTGGGGGTGACAGTTTGACCACCACACTCTGGCGAAAGCGCGTGTACATTCTCATAGATCTTCGATGCACTGAGTACTCGCAACGTTAACGCTCTTCCCGTATGTGTGTTGCAGCTGTCGCTCGACTCGCACTTCATAAACGACCTTGGTCTCGACTCGCTTGACCACGTCGAGGTGATCATGGCGATGGAGGACGAATTCGGTTTCGAGATTCCGGACGCCGACGCTGAGAAGCTGCTAAAGCCCGGCGACATCGTCAGATACGTCGCCGATAAAGAGGACGTCTATCATTAAACGTAGCGTGTATGTAGGGTTTCTATGTAATCATGTGACATTGCGATTTCAATATTTACGATCTTTGTACAATTCGAAGGGCGGGCGGGGGATGCATCGCTCGCCTTGCTCCAGCCAGCGATGAAGAACCGCTGGCAGTAGAAAGCCCCTCTCATGCAGGCATATGAATTAAGTAATTAATTGATTGAGATATTTCTGTTGAATAAAATGCATACATCGTGTTGTTGTACAAGAAGCGTAAACGACATCATTTCGAGTTTTGGGTGATGTGTGGTGTGTGTTTTGTTCGTTTACATACATTGTAAATGCAATTAAATATAATTTCGTAGTTTATTTTCGATTTTAGACTATTTGTTGATGTACTAGTATCCTCTGGCAAATCGCACTTTCTTTTTATCTTGATATTATCTGTTTACCAGCAAAGAGGTTGAAGCGCGGCATCCCAGTTTAAGCACTGCTAAGTTCTCCCGCTTTTACACGAAAAACACTCTCTGAAATCAACTTGCACAACTTATGCGGAATAAAAACACTTGCAACATTTAAGATGGCTATTCGCACAACAATCGGCTTCAACCACCAACACGAGAGAGCTTCAAGTGGTGAATGTGATCTATGGAGAGCTCGCCACACCATCAAGCTCGCTCCCAAACTCCCACTACATTTGTAAACCAGCAACGCACATTACATCTTTTTCCAACATAATTTTCCATCAAACACCGGTAATTTCAACAAAAGGCCGGTAAATATACCGTGTTTTTATGTATGGAATACCGCTAAATGACTTCATCATATGAGACTATATCAACAGCATAATTGTATTCGAAATATTCTGAAAGGCTAACTTAAGTTATCTAGAAATGTTTATCCGTTAAATTTCTTCCATATAGAATGTTTCGCGGGGCAAATATGTTCGACGGACAGCATATTGGTCATCCCTGGTCATTATGAAAATGGAAATTATCACTGAAAAAATGTTAATATGACTCCTCCCACGTCCTGGATAAAATATAAACTTGTGTTCAATCGTTAGGGAGCTCCAACTACAGACTGACAAGGAGAGAGTCCCAATTGTCCAACACCAAATTGAATGAAACTTTTTTTACGTGTAGTACATATATAGAAATAATGTTAACGGGATTTTATGCCGTTTTGAGCCGTTTGCTCAAAAATAATTTTCAAAGTTTGCCATAAATAGAGCATGATATATATTGCTTTAACAGCACGTTTAGCTGTATCATTTACGTGGTGTATTCGTTAGAGTGCTTGCCGTCTGATCTTTTTATTCTTTTCATACTTTGGAAAGTATTTTTGAGCAAACGGCATAAAATCCCGTTAACGCAAGTTATTTCTATATATGTACTACACGTACAAAACGTTCAATTCAATTTGGTGTTGGACATTTGGAACACTCTCCCTGTGAGTAAATTTTGATAAAATTATCTTGTAAAGATAATATCGCAGATTTTCGAGTCCATCAACCCCTGTGAGTTGAAAGGTTTGTCAGTTTTGTATGTTTGTATATTTTTTATTATTGTTTACATTTTTTGTATCTACACAATTTTACTGTAATGTTTTATTGGTTTGCAGTTGTTGACTGTATTCCTAATAGGGTTTGCCAGTGAATGAATGCCTTCTGGATGCTTTTTGTAGAGAGGTGTGTTAATGCTGCGTGTTTAGATGTGTGAAGTTATGTGCAAACCTATTTTTAATTAAATTATTTTATTGGAAATATCAGGGTTTATTCTTTGAACCATATCTCATTGATACATAAAGTTTCAAGTCGTTCATGCAACTGTAAGTTTCCTCTTTCGTCTTTAAGTTTATTAGTTTTGGCTTCTGTGGCATATGCTTGTCATGTTTTGTTGCACGTGTTCCTTCAAAATTTTGACTCAGACTTTGTTTATATTTGAATTTTTTTTACTTCGGATCGCTGTTTTCGGTAGCCTCGAAAAATCCTATTGAAGAAAGCCTAATGAAATACTAAAAAACACCGATTGCAACATGAGAAAACTCGTCAATAAAAACAAAACAATTATAAATGAACGAACACAATTACAAGTAAGAATACACCACAAGCTGTTGGCAATTATCTTGGGGGTATTCTTAATATTTTCTTGTGTTAAATTGATATTTTCCCAACAAATATTTTTACCTCCTCGGAAATATTTTGAATTTAATTTCTGTTTCTAATGGTATGAAATTTGATGCCAAATTGTGATTGAAATCATGGTCGGAAATATGACTTTAAGAAAAGTATCGGAGAAGTATCGATACTTCAGTTTCATTCGTTCCGAAACGACGATAGTTTAGGTGTACGTTATGTTTCTATAATTAACCAATGCAGGACATCATGTTACACAACATAACAGCAAAACATGTTTTGCCAAAAATTCTTTAATAGTCCTGAAGTTATAAACATTTTTAATTGTGAATGCAATTTAGTATTTCGTCACGATAGATATTCTCGTAGATCTATTCCCGGCGCCCCAAGTCCGTTTTACCTTTAAAGGAAGCCCCCCTAGTTCGGGCCGAGAGTAAATTTTGGAACTAACGTCCCCTGTTCAGGCTTGGCCTAAAGTCAATTTCGAGGCGCTCCCTAAACACGGCATACACTTAAGAACCCCGGCTTGCCTCAGCAAATTCAAATATCTACGTATCAAAGGAAATGGTCTGCGAAAGCATTGATCTTTATAAAAGCGATTTAACAAAAACCGTTTCAAAGTGCTTTATCACTACTGACGCTGGTAAAAATTGCCTTAATATATGTGATTCTCATGACATCAAATATTTACTCTCCGGTTGTGTAAAGACAGCACCCAAAAGTCTGCAAAGATTTCAATACAAAATACCTTCCGTGGTTGATAATCAGGTATTCATTACCTGTCAACTAATCGATCTTAAGTGCAATTCGATCACCAAGGAGCTCGCAAAATGATCCTACTTACAAATTCCTCAATAATCTGTTACAAAATTGTCCTCATATTTCACAATATAACAAAAGTGATTTCTGGTAAGAACATGCGTAAGGTAAGTAGAGGTACCTAATTTTTTGCTTTATTAATTGGACTGCTTCATCAGTGATTCAAATTGTAGTAGAATATTACCGAAATGATGACCTTTTATGAAGGGCACCTCGAAAACACATTAAATTCTTTCACGATTTATGTTTAATTTATTGCAAGTTCGATAAAAAAACGATGCTTGCGAATGCATTACACAATAATGCATTAATCTATGTAATGATATTCAATGTTCAAATGCTGCGAATAAAAACAGATCTTTATAGGTTGTGGTTCTTCAATTTCCAAATATGACCACAAACCATTTCCATGCATGATTAATTGGGCAAGAAACAGTGCGGTAGAAGGTAATCGGCGTCATTTTCGTATTCTTGATAATAAATATTCGCTGGAAGTTCCGGTATTTCTGGATAGGTGGCCCATGTCACGTGAATAAGGGCAAATATTCCACTGCATGGAGAACCCATTATAAATTGTAGGCTGCTAATATAAAATAATCGGTTTGACCGCTCGGGCGGACGTGCAGGCTACTTTTTAATTGACAAGTTCGTAAAATATGAATGACTTTATTAAACAATCACATATTACCATAACAATTTATAAAAATAACAAAAACAACGGCATGCCCAGTGTTTAAACGAAAATTTGATTAACCAACCAAGTACTGGAAAAGAAAGACGGATGCCACACCTAGAGCGAAGATGATTACGTGTGGGGCAAACTTCAAGGAAATGAATTTCCTGTACTTCAGAGCACTAGTGAGGAATTTCAAATTGGCATCGGAATATGGTGGATAGCGTTTCTGGGTCATCTTCTCGCCGATAATACCCAAATTCTTGATAAGCACGCTTTTCTTGTGCGTGAAGGTGTTGAAGGTGCTCTTGCCATGGTAAGCACCCATACCACTGTTGCCCACACCACCGAAGGGCAGTGTATCAACGGTGAGGTGGGAGATGGTGTCGTTAACGCAAACTCCACCCGCCGGTACCATATTCAGTAACTGTTGTGTGGTTTTCTTATTCTCTGAAAATATGTACATGGCTAGTGGCTTTTCACGAGAGTTAATAAATTGAATTGCTTCGTCAACGTTATCGATGACTACGATGGGCAACAACGGACCGAAGATCTCCTCCTGCATGATTGGGTCAGTCGGCTTTACGTCAATGATGACAGTTGGTTCAATGTAGCGCTGGGCTACATCAGTGTTGCCTCCAACAGCTATGGTTGCACCCTTCATCAATGCAGTCAAACGCTTGAAGTGATTCTCGTTCACGATACGGCAGAGATCGGGTGATGTTTGTGGGTTATCACCGTAGAAGCGTTTCAACACCTCCTTGGCCTTAAGGACGAACTTATCTTGCATGCTCCTGCTGCAGAGAATATAATCAGGTGCCACGCATGTTTGACCGGCGTTGAGCACTTTACCCCAAAGGATGCGCGCAGCTGCAACCGAAACGTCTTTGAGGTCGTCTAGATACACAGGACTCTTTCCTCCCAACTCAAGCGTGACTGGTGTGAGAAACTGATTGGCCGCCTTGTGGATGATCTTACCGACGGTCGTGGAGCCGGTGTAGAAGATGTAATCGAATCGTTGCTTCAGTAGTTCAGTGGTCTCCGGCACTCCACCCATATACACAGGGTAGCAATCTGAATCCAGATATTTAGGGAGTAAGTTATTGATCGTCTTAGCGGTCTCAGGTGATACTTCTGAAGGTTTGATGACCACGCAGTTACCAGCGGCAATAGCACCGTGCACTGGCAACAGGGCCAATTGCAGTGGATAGTTCCAGGCACCAATGACAAGTACCACACCGTATGGTTCATTGATGATCTTCACTTTATCCAGCATGTTAACAAAGCCCTTGTTTGGTTGTTCGGGTTGGGTCCATGAGTTTAGATGGTCCAAGGTGTATTTTACATCGTTGATCAGGAAGTCAATTTCCGTAATGGATGACTCCAATTTACACTTACGTAAATCTTTATTGAGGCTGTCCAATAGAACTTGATGGTTTTCTTGATACATACGAAGAATCGCATTAAGTTGCTTCCTCCGGAATTCCACGCACTTAGTACGACCGCTATCAAAAGCGGCTCGTGTCCTTTCCATCATTTTAGTCGCGTCCATGTTTGTCTTCCTCTAAACAGAAATGAATATTTCAAAATACTATATGCTTGATGAGGTTTTAACCATAGAATTCGTTCGAGCGAGGTCCAAATGTCAGTGGAGTGAATAAAAACATTATAATCTGCCTCGTTCATGCGGGCACAGTAGTCGTAATAAGTACAGAGGTCAATTATTTAATCACCTGACAAATGTGCGACAATAACGACGTCATATTCCAAATTAGTAAGATCATAACAACGTATATACAACATGCATTCTGACTTGTATATTTTTTATCAGTATTATTTGAGTATACTTCAGTGTCTAGATAAATAATAGATAAATGCGATTATTTGGTTTAACACACATGACATGCTAAAATTATTTCACAAGCAGACGATGTTTTCTATTTTTTTTAGAATTTTCCAAATAGTAACATCGCAGTAATGTCAGGCTATAGCATATTGGGAAAATCCATGGAGCGAACAATTCTGAAGGTGTTTGCATTCGGCAAACGTTTTGCAAAAGGGTGGAAGTAAATATACGTGTACTTACAAACAACTCCTAATTGTGGTCAAATACTTCTGGATAGAACGCAGGTTTTGATCACTTATGAGCGTGTACAGCTCCCGCAATCGATTTCAGGAGTGCCTCGCCGCGTGGTTTAAACGACCGGGCGGCGGCGTCGATATGTTACGCCCCTCACCGACCACGTCGACGCCGTTGTGATGAGCAAACGTTGCTGATAAGACGATGCTCTCGTCAATGAACTTTACTCGACGAACTGCTCTGAATACTTGAGATACAATCGACAACGGAATCCTGACTCGACACTTTTAACTTTTTATTATTTCTGCAATTATCAGAATCATTGGTGTCGAAGAAATAAATGTATATATCCAATCAAGACGTCCCAAAATAGTATCAAACGATATCCATGCATAGTTGTTGGCATTTCCATGAATACCCACTAATCATTGTGTACGTATTAATGGGCGCTGATATTGTTGATTAAACTGGCATAAAACATTGCTACTTACAAAGCGAGAATCATGCTTAATCACAATCGCATTGTCTCGAAGAACATTTAATGATAATAGGCTTAAAAAAAATAAAAAATTTAAATTTTCGTTATTGTTCACTTGGCCCTAAAATATAAATTGCATCAAGTTCATGTACAAAAATGAGAGGAGTTTGTTATATAAACATACGAGTATTATATATCATTATATATTCGTACGAGTAGGAAAAATTTGCACTGATAATATGCGTTACAATTCACATCGAAATTATGCATCCAAGTCCAAGGCGGAGTAGTTTGTTTATATAACTTCATACGAGTAGGATGAATTTGCACTGATAATGTGCGTTACAATTCACATCGAAATTATGCATCCAAGTCCAAGGTTGGCACGCAATTGACAATAACAAATTAATGGTTATGCAAGGCCAGGAAAAAAACTGTCGCATAGAATTAAGCTAAAATAAACCGCATACAAAGTTAACTGAATGCACAAATGATTTTTTTTCCTGTAAAACATGTAGTTCCAACGAAATTGACCACTGCAACTAACTGCTACCACGTTTTCTCATTTGCAGTTATCGAGTATTTTTGCATTATATGCATATGTGATGTCATATTGGAAGGTGCTGTGTTCTATTCATAGGAGAAGTTAAAATTGTACATGGTGTGGTCGTGCATTACGTATACGAAATCGAAATATTTCGGGAGGGTAAATAATATTAGAATAGAGGTTAATAATTATAAAAGATTATCATTCAGATTTTCGTTCGGTCTTTAAAAATTATAAAATGTAGGAAGCGTTTCGGGTATATTATTATTCCATAACTTTGTCAAAATAAGAACTGACCAGGTATAGCCTTTGAAGAAGTACAGTTTCTATAAATTTACAAAAATTACAACACCCTTTTTTCTGTTAATATTCATTGACTTCTTGTAATCAGAATCTTCTGATATAGCGTATACTTAAGAAGGGGCAGAACCAAAATGATTACAGAGAACACATTATACGGACAAGCTTCGTCATAGGAACAGTCTTTAGACAAATTACCAAAAATTGGCCTACTGTGAAATTAAATTTCTTCGGAAAGTTGGAGAATGCGAATCAGTTCAGGTCAATCTTGAACCAACATAACTTCTCCAAGTGAGAACTGACCAGGTATGGTCCTTTAAGAAGTACAGATTCCATCAATTTACAACAATTATAACATAAAATTATATGAATTAACGTGGTCGTATGTCTACCCATTGTCATTAGAATCCTCGAAATGAGAGTGTACTGTGGCAGTTTGAAAAAATTACAAAGACCACTTTATATTGATAGCCTATATCCCGGAGCAATCGAGCAAAAATGGTATGCATAGGAATTCGGATCAATAACAAAATTATTTAAAAATTAGCCTACTGTGAAATAACCCTTCTTCAGAGAGTTGTTACTACGGCAGGATGCGTATCAGTCTTGAACGACCATAACTTGACAAAGTAAGAATTGACCAGGTGTGGTCATTTAAGAAGCATTGATGATACAAATTCACAACAATTACAACACGAAGTTGTATAAATAATGGTACCTTGATCCATTATTATGAGAATCCTCCAATGGAGCTTATGCCTATGGAAGGGTAGAACGGAAAACATTACAGGAATCCTACTAAATGATCATTCTCCGTCCAGGAGCAATTGAACTGAAATTTTATGAATAGGAATCAGCAACCAAATTATTTAAAAAGTAGTCTTCGGGAATGGCTCTTCTTCAGATCGATGGGACTACAGAAGAATGCCCATTGACACAATGTCCTCAGAATTCTTGAAATGTGTCTTTACCTTCGTCTAGTAGCAATTGAACTGAAGTTACTTGCAAAGGAATGCAGATTATTATCAAAATTGTTTAAAAGAGTAGCGTACAATGAAATGATCTTCTTCAAAAAGATGGAACTATGGATGGATGGAAATCAGTTCAGCTCAGCGTTGAACTTTTCGAAACAAGAACTGACCTAGTATGGTCCTTCAAATTGCACTGATTCCTCGAATTTACAACGCATAGTTCTATTAATAAAATAGCTGATTAATAGTGTGCCTTGACCCGTTGTCATCAGAATCCTGAAAATAAGCGTATGCCTAAAAAGGGATAGAACGAAAAAGATTATAGAGACCACATTATACGGGCTTTGCCCAGGCGCAATTGCTACAAGCATCCTAAGCTGCTTACGCTATGATCTATGGAGTGGAACGGGAAGTTTAATCCACAGCTTAACCCCTGTAAACTAACATAAAATTGAAAACCGCGCATTAATAAAGCGTAAGTTGAAAGTTCACACCCGAAAGAGACGCGCATCAATGCTATCTCACCTCTTGCAGGTGCGCAGATTATCGTCCATTACGTGGCGGCAGGTAGTTTACATTATCTGATCCGATTTCAATTAGGAGGTGTTTTTGGCTACGGCGATTGCGGTCGAGCACGTTCGCCGACGACGGCATCCCAGTCGCACTTTTTTCGCCCTTTTGCCTTTGCCGTGCCACGTGCCGTGACGTTAGCCACCCATTCCAAACCTACGGCGTGTAATGTCTTAATTGGTAACGCGATACGATTAATGACAAAGACGAAGCAGTGCGGATGCGATTGTTTCATTATTGCTCATTAAAGTAGGACGCGCGAAGACGGCAGAAATTGGACCATCGATGTTACAACATCGGTCGCTCTTGGTGGGAGGTGGCGCGGCGGTAGCGGGGGGCAATATCGCCGACTAACGTCATTACGAATGGTAAGCTCGGCGCCAAATCACGTCCTCATTTGTATTCCGGCGGTTGGATCCCCGTGTTTGTCTATCGGCGGGCGGATTGTTCAATTGTCCGACATCGTATTCAATTCGACTTGAATATATGCGCATTTCATCCAGTTCAAACAAATCCCGTCGCAATAACTCACCGTCTTATTTGGCTGGTGCGGAGACGGGCGTAGATTGGAAAATGCCATCGGCAATGATTACCTATTGTTATTGTTGTGATCGTCGCAAATCAGCTAGGTAATAAAGTGGGAGCTATAATTGCACGTAGCATACATAAATATACCTTATTTGCGAATATGATGTTCACATCTTGTTTGTAAGTCATTTTGTGCGATTGTGAGTATGCGATCTGATTGTCACGATCTGATTGTCACGCACAAATTAACAGATATATTATGTGTATAACATGATAAAGGGTATAACGGATTAGCATTAACGCAATTGTCAATGTAAACATTTTTTTGTAGTTCAATTGCAAATTTGCGTAAATTGCGCCGATTTAAGGGGGAAAACTACGTTCCTGAATTTCTTGCGGATTGTTGTGCCGATTGTATTTCACTTACAATGGAAACTAATTAAAAAAAAATAGTAACTAATCTTATTCCGATTCATATGCTTCTATATTAAAGGTGACCAACTATTTTTCTTTCAAAATGACATGAGTACTTCTGTAAAGAGTAAGTACTGTCCTCAAGGGGGACATTGAGCCAAATATACCAAATGGGACCTTCCTCTCCTTCCCCCGTACCGACAAAGTTCCAAATAGGTACCAGATCCATACCCCGATGCCATCAATGTACTGGACTTGTATGTACTTGGATGTATGTTGACTCTGGACTTGTAAAAATTAACAGATATATTCTGTGTATAACAGGATTAAAGGGATTAACAGATTAGCTCAATTGTCACCGTAAACACAAATTTGTGTGTGGTAAAATTTCAGATTTGCGTAAATATCGCCGATTTAAGTTGGAAAGTTACATTCCTGGATTTCCTCCACATTGTTGTGCCGATTCCAATAAATGAAGAAACCAAATATCAATCGAGTTTTTATTAAATATTGTACCTTCTTCTTGGTCTTCAATAATTTTTATATTTGACCTCCAAAGTGTGTGTCTCAAAATGGAAGCTAATTATAAAAAGAGAAGTAACGAATGTTATTCAGGTTTATAAGCTTCTACATTAAAGGCATAACGAGTAATGTGCCCTCCATGTCCAGTAACATGTCTCAAATTAATGGCACCACCTTCCCCTTCACAACAATGTACTCCCCTGGACATGTAAAATAACCTAAGCATTTACAAATGTCATAGAAAAACAAAGTTTGTGTCTGAATTTCCGTTTGAACCATGGCAATGTGACTTCTTGGAATTTACTTCAAAACTACAGAACTTTTTGATCGCAACTTACTCTCTTAAGTAAATAAAATCAAAGATAAAGTATATATTTCATAAACGTTTATATTCACTTTGTATCTGTATCGTTTTTACCTATTTTCAGGTGCGTCTTCATCAAACCGTCTTTCCAGTTTCCAGTTAAAATCATAAAAGAATTCGATTGTCGACTGGAAAGCGCATTGAAGTGAATTGCCAATTAAACGCCAAAGCGTCGCACAACTGCGCATTCGAAGCGTGAATACTCATTTCTTTGTGAATCTTGCAAATTAATTTTCGATTTTTTTCGTTACAACATGCCGCAGCCTGTTTTTTTCTTTGTATATATCATTATTTATTCTGACATATTTTGAGCGCGCGCTTGTGGTAGCAGTAATGAGATGTAAATATTGTTCAAGAAAATAGCACTGGCAATATTTTGGCATGTCCGAGAGTGACATACAATCAATACAGCGCCGACAATGTGTTAACTAACTTAAATAGTCGACTTATTCAGAGATGTGGCGAAAAGCCACCAAAAAAGTATGTTATTAAAAAAGTTTCGCACATCGCTGGTCAATGAGCGCAGATTCAAATTGCATATCTCATCTGCATTTCATTACACAGCATACTTTTCGTTTTATTAACATTTTATTTTCGTTTGTTCGCTACGAATTTGTCTCTCCTTCTGGTCCATATATTCAATTAAGCACCTACAAGAGGTGCATCGTGCAAATTAACGCTTTTATTTGGTATTTTACGAACGTTTGCGTACGTGCACAGATATTCGCTAAACGTCTGCTTATAGTAATAAAATTCGGTAAATATCTCGCACATGTCTAGGTTATTTCATAACTTTATTTCAATTATATCGCACATATGGAATCTCCTCAAACCTGTACATTATTGATTTTTCTGATTGACATCGACATTAATATTGCTTTATTCTTTACTCGTTAATTAAATTATCTATATCTGTAATTAAATGTAGCTTTATCAATGTTATAAATTTTATAAAGACTTTTATTGCCAGCTTAATGTTCTTGACTTTCGACGCGCTGGTGATATCTTTTAACTGGAAGAGAAATGTAAAACCGAAATGATCATGACAGATAGTATTTAATGCGAAAATGTCTGAAGTGGATAGGTTCGATCTTATCGGCCGGTTTTTGCAAAGTTCTACTTTTAACACATTTATTTTTATACACTTTTAAAGATTTATCGCAGGATTTTTTTTATTAAGGACGCGTTCGTGTAATACTATTAACATCTTAGCGCACACTTAATTTCCAATTTTAGTCGTAAAAAAAAACAAATTATATTTCTTCGATATTTTACTCTAAATCTATATAATTAATAAGAAACACATGAAACATTTGAAAATGCATATAATTTAATTGTAATATACAATTTAATAATAAAATATATGTGTTTTTGTGCTTCCAAAACCCTCTGGATATGTCTTCATATATGGACTCAACTTCAACAATCTATAACATTTTCTCTACACAATTAAACGGAATGGCTGTTTCACTAGTTAGCGGCAAATTTAATTCTGAATCGTTTAATTTATGATTTGTATCTATAGAAAAATAGCAGATGTAAATAAAAGTGTGATCTTTAGAAGAAGTCATTTCAAGTCATTTTTGTGACAACGAAAATGTAGCCGTCATTAGACTCAACTTTTATGACTTTTAACATCGGTTCTAAGTAATCAAATGACACACTATCCCAGGAGTTTAAAGCAATTTGCACGCTGAATTGATTGGCGTATGATTTATACTTCTAGAATTGTGAATAAAACTGGAATGTTTATGAACGTGTTATCCAAGAAACTGTTGCAAGAAACGGTGGCAACTTTCATTCTGAGTCGAATAGTATATTATTTGTATAAATAGGAGGAAGGTAAATATATTTAAAAGTGAAATTTTGGAAGAAGTAATTTCAAGTCGATTTTCTGTCAGTGAAATCCATAGATAATACATATGTATAGTAACACAAGTGCTGCAGTAAAATTTGGAACAGATTTTAGCTAAACCCAAGCCGCAAATTCAAATTGGCGCCACTTTTTACTATTTGATTTCATTAATTTTAAATTCTGTTTTAAATTTAAAGACAATTTTTGAAATACAGTTATATTTTAGACGATTTTACATATTCGTAGCATCAAATATAAATCTTCTTACTCATGCTCGAATATTCCTTCGACGAAAGGTATTAAATTCTTTTGAAGATATCCTGCTAACCATTCAATTTGTTTTTGAGATGGTGTCCAGCTTGAAGGTTTTAGTCATTCTGACGAATGGAATTATAAGCAGTCTTAGTTGCAGACTTATATTTCAGGAAATACGCCGATCGATTCAATCTGCATGTAGCATGTCGTTTTTCTCTAAGGATAGACTGAATTTTAAATTAAGTAGTGACAATATATCAAAAGCGAAAAGGTTATGTCGTTCAGAGCGATAAATGAAACGAAACTAATTATTAACATTTCAAAACTCGTCGCTGGTCGGAAACACCGAATATAGCCGATTATTTACTAGCGCCATTTAACAAATTGTGTTGAACCAAACAATTTTGTTTCAAGGTCACTAACATAACATGTGCTTCTCTATATTATATTTTCTCTGGTAAAATCGTCGCCGTTATTAGACTCAACTTTCATGAGCTATAATATCAGTTCTAAGTAATCAAATGAAAAACTGTAAGATGCAGATTAGAAAATATTTTAAAAATATTTTAGAACAAAGTTTGAATTTCACGGTTTAGATCCTACTTTTGCCGTTATGTGGTAACGATCGCGTAGGATCCTCTTAAGGTTTCATTCTAATGAAAAGTCATAGGGTTACCATTATATTCATTGCACAGTTAAAATTATAAACGATTATAACTAGATGTAGTAATTTTCTTTTGTACTGTTAATGAAATCGATTTTATATTTAATGATTTCTGATTTTGAGCTTTAATAATGTTATCTTAAAATGGATAATATTAAATACTATTAATAAATATAAAAATTAATATCGCTCTGATTAATACAAGTATCGATATTTACAGCAATTTTTTTTGTTTGATTTTACCGAGCATCGACTGCTATTATACACGACATTAGCTCTATTCAATTCTTTTTCATTGTAGTTAGTCATATTAGAGGCTAACACTACTGATAAGAAGAAGAATTCCCCTTTATTATGCATCCCCACCGAGAATCGAACTCGAGACCTCATGTAGCTACAGTCGAAAATCCAACTGTTATTTATTCCTTCTGAATGAACGCAACGATTTACAATCATACTTTGTAATTTTCACTCAATCATATTTGGTGCTAACGCATCCATTCAAATTCCTTGGGTTAGTGTATTCGTGAATCAATGGAATTCTGGGAAGTTCAAAAATGTCAAATTGAACCACAATTGTATTATATAATTATTATTACTTTAAGTACCTATATTTGTCGTTATCACAAGGTTAACATTATACAATTTGTGGGATACAGTGTGCCGTTAGTTGAGTGTAATGATACAATTGTTTAAGAATAACTAACGGTTTATTTATCACTCAAGTAAAAATAAATTTAGGAAACACAATAGGAAGGCTCATGAAAGGAGCACCGATGTTGAGCGCTCGGTTAAAGACCTCGAGGAAGTGTTAGAGAAAGATTGATAGTAAAAGAATTAAGACAGAGAAAGTCCTTGGGACTAAGAAAAAATATACCTGCACTTGGATTGCATGCAAAGAGTAGAAACAGATGTGTATATTTGGAGGATCTTCAGTGTTGAAATTTAGAGAATATGCAATGGAAAAACCTAGAAAAAACTAACACATACTGAGGTGGTATGGACCGCCACAAATTAACAACAATATCAATATTTTTATATTGCAATTTTTATATTTGGAGTATTGGAGACTGATATATCGACAATCATTAAAATAAATGACTAACACAACATATGTAGTTGTTAATATTGCCCATGTTTGTTGCCAACCGATATTATTATTAATATTTTGTATTGTATATTAAAACACTGTAAAGTGTTGGAAACAATAAATAGGTCTGAAAACCACTTGATGGGGTGTTACTGTTGAATGTCGATTTGATCGATATTGATAATATCAATAATTTCCAGACGATATTTCGATACCGGTATATCGGAAAATTGAAAATATCGACTTCGATATTTCATCATCGTCCGACGTGTGAAGTTAGCAGAAATTCTGCTGTCTGCGAACGTCTCCAAGTAGTGTCACGCAGCGTGAAAATGCCGCCCGAGTACCTCACGGAGTTGTGCTTTATTAAATCCAATCAAAGGTGGAAAAATATGGTAATTCATTAATTGTAAGACGCAAAGCTTCTCTGAAAATGTTGCCTTTTCCTGTCTTCATATCAGGTACTTAGTTTTGTAGGGATACATATTTGTATATTCATTCAATATTCATTTTCGCATTCTTCGCGAAAGGACAAATTAATTCTCCACAACATTTGTATTTTTAAAGTGTTGTAAGATTGTGGTCCTCAGTGATCATCAAAGCTCAATATAGATGATTCATGGTAATCTATTGAAGACGTTATATTTACTAATATATTCATTGGAATTGACAAAGTGATCCACGAAATTTCAGGAGTCTAGCAAAATAAGCCTTTATTAATGATTCATTTTTCAATTGCCAATTTCATTGATTTCTTTAAAATACACATATAAAAACATCGAACTGATTTATATATAAATAAATATCGTTTATTTACTCTTATATTTAGTAATATTTCGTAACAAGAAAAAGAATGTCTCTTGGCAACGATTTGTCAACAACTCAACGCTATTGGCAAATATAGACCAATTATAAGCACGAAGAATACATTATTTGTATTAATATAGGCCAAACTATAAGATAACACCAACCCTCATAAGAAAGTGACAGTTAATGTTTGTTTAATTTATCAAGACCTATTCGTGTTTAGTTTCCGATTTGTGGGCTGTTTTCTTTCTATATATCTGCGGAGGTCATTGGTTTGTTGATTTGCCATTCTCTGTTAGTTAATCTAATTTAATTTTCTATTTATTGCGACAATCTTCTGCGACATGGAGTGTATTTCACCCTGACGGGCACAAAAGTTAAATACAGGCGATAATGCTACATTTTTTTGCTACATGTTTTGCGAAGATTAGCAACGCCTTCGAGGTAGGCGATTAGCGCGCTTGTTTTGTCGATGGGCAAAAACGACGTTATTGTGGGGCGCATACCGGAATCAGATAAATACGGCACAAATCGGATAAATTGCCGCTGATAATTCCGCGCATTTTTCTTGCATTTGCGTGCGGCGCTGCGCTTCTGGTGGAGGCGCCGCGAGTCTTCGACAGTGGGCGGCGGCGGCGGGCGGCGCCATTCAGTGTACGCGCGCACATCGCAACGCATCGCAACTCGACGTCTCGACGGTGGCATTTTCGCGCGTTCGGCGTTAGTGCGTTGCGCTGCGCGGCGAAGAGCTTTTCCACCCAAGCCACCGCGTGAAATATTAAATCTTACCGCATACCGAAACTTTGGTGAACTATTTTCATCTCGCACTGCGAGCGTTTCGAAAAGTTGCCGATTTCGCGAAGTGGCGAGAACTCGCGTATGCTTTTGACGCCAACGATATCCATAAAAAAACTTCTTCGAACGCGTAGTTTTAATCCACACTTTTCGCCGAGAATTTGTCGCGCTGCAAGTAATGCCGAAGCACTCCGATTAATATGCAAATAATGCTTGAAAGTTCAGTCAACAGTTTCGGGGAAGAGTAATTATCATTTGTCATTTGCAATTGACGGTCTAGTGTTAATTGCCAGTTAATTAAAGCTCGAAAAGCTCAAGAGCATCATGTATGTTTGAATATAATCTTCAAAACGTTTTCTCTACTAAATTATATCAACAAGTAAGTGGTATGAGAATCATGATATATACTTAATGTTATTGGTATTTAATCGAAAACTAATATGAAATATTTCACCCTGGAATTGTTAAATCACAGCGGGATTTATAAAAAAATGAATACAATAACACACAACAATATTTTTTGCTTGAGTATACCAATTTATTAAAATGTAAATCCACAATGCGAGAAATACAATGCCCTAGGTATTTTAAACCTGTTTGACTGGAATACAATTTGCACACATTGAAGGATATGGCAGAAAAATGCTGTAAACCGTGTTGGGTTAAAATTTAAATCTATTTTATTTTTGGTTTTTTGTAAACCGAAAAGTTTGCAAATTAACCGCTGACGAATTTGGAGCCTAATTTTCCAGCTAGGGAATTTTTCTACAACGATCGGACGGGGGGCGCCTAGAGGACATGTCGACTCGATTAGGAAGAGACGGCGAGCTTGTAACAGGATGTCGCGGTTCCGGATTAGCTCTCCGTCTTGTCAGGACCACGAAGCTTGTTTGGTGTCAGCCACTGTCCTTCACGTCATGTGTCGGCTTTGATTTTTATAATTGGACGCGATATCCCCCCTGAATTTGTTTTAAAAATCATGCATGTTACGAATACCGTTCATGCATGTCGTTTTTCGTTACGTTCTCAATGAGTTAATTGAGTTACTTGAGATATAAGACAATTAGTATAGTTCCAAGAGTGAATACTCGTATCTCTCAGGACACATTGGAGAAAACCTACTTTGATAAATGAATGTGTGAGTTCAAGTAGCAATTTTTCAATCCGAGATTTGTCTCCGTTCTTTTTGAAAATGTCAGTCATATAAATTGGAAATTTATAGAATTCAAAGTACATTTTGAATTTTATAAATGGAAATGGAAATTCTTCCAGATATAATACAAATAGGGAACAATAATTGTACATTTAAAGAATTGTCTTTACTTTTTATAAATATAAAACCGACAAAACGTTCAAATATTGACATGTACTAAACAGGTGTAAACGACAGTGTGAAAAAGTTGTTCACGTCTATGAAAAGCTTAAAAACGTGAAATGTACAAATTACTAACGTTTTTAAGGATAGATGTAGTATTTAAAGAGTAAACAGTTGCAGGATTTTTCCCCTAGTGACGTTTTCTGCGCTGTTAATAAAGTATAAAAACTAGCAACTTTGCATTTTAAACTTTTTTGAGAATAAACCAATGAAGTTAAACGCAAATCTTGAAGAAGCTGGATTATTTATTAATATATCGATTGGTATACCTCATATTAAACTGCAATTAATACGTGTTGAAAGAGTAAGGTGACTATATTTTTAAGAAATTGTATACATTTAGTCATCAATATTTAAGTTGCCCCCTTCAAAGTAATTCCCATCTGGTACAATACATATATTCCAACGCATTTTCAAATCCTCGAAGCAATTGTAATAAGCACTTTTCGATATAGCCTTGTGGTTTTCCAGGTTAGTTTACCTGACTTTTGTAATGTAAATTGACCTGTATTATGTGGACCAAGAGGGGTTTTAACCCCCCGCGTAGAATCTTATAACTGAATTTACTCTTTGGTGACTTTGTCTCAGTGCGTCCTGATAAAATGTTTTTGTTTTTACCTCCCTGAATTCCAAAAAAACAAGAACGGGAGGGCAGTTCCTGTAATGTAATCATCCTCTAATGTATGGAAACCTGGCAATAACGAAAAAATTGTTGGTCCAGTAACTTTTCATACACGGCAGGTTTCTCTGTAGCTGACACTATATGTTCAGAATGAGTGTACTAACACAATAAAACAAGATAATTGATAAGCGAATGTACCATAAAATTACCATAAAATGGTCTCATTTTATTTCAGCTTTAATTTTAAAAATATGTACATTTGAATTGACAAAACACTCCGCCGAAATTTCAAAATTTTTTGGGGATAGGTATCCATTATGTGATCATTGGATGCTATTTTTCAAATAAGAGAAGTAGGTCGACAATTTGTTAGTAGCATTCCAGTTCCAATAGCAAAATATGTTTTCCACATACATTATTATTCATTTTCTCCGAATTTCTTTGTATATCCAACTTCATTTCGCGACGAAAAAATTGTAATAAATCTTTACAAATTCCACGAAACATTAAATATTGATACATTTTTGAATATTCCAAGGTAAACATTATTATATCGATCACAAATCAGAATTATCAAAACTAATAGGTCATACTCGTAAACAATATGCATAGCATGCGAGTTGTACACTATTCTATTTCTGCGCCTATTATATGGGAAAATTATACTGAGCAGATTTAGTTTTTTCGGTGTGTTTGCTGTCAATATATAAAGGTTACGTGCAGGCACACCAGCCCTCTACGCATGCACTACGTAGGACGCAGTCTCTGGCAGCGGCGCAGCGTGCGCGCTCATTCCACCTTCCACACATTAATTATACCCGCCGAGTAAAAAATGTTTTAAACATCATGAGGCAAAATTCCCAATTGCGAAGTCATCAAAAATAATCCTTAAAATTTATGCATGCAGTAATAATCCTTAATATATATGCATGCAAACATACTTTCGTCGTATATATATATAGAGCAAAAATTAACAAAGTATACACTTTTGTATGTAAAGTAGAGCTATTTGTATTTTCCGATCTAACCGTCGCTGAGAACATTTCCTTTAATATCAAATCATATTATCTTTGACATCCTTTGTCACAGAATGGATATACGCTTGACGTTGCGCTGCTCGCTCGTGGTTTCATTTTTGGCCGGCCGGTAGCGCAATGCCTTACTTAAGCTAGAGTGCACCTGGTCTTACCGCCGTCAATGCACTATCGCTTCAATTACGTTTCAATCACACGCGCGGTCACATTGAAAGGTCTTCGAAGTTCGGCCAACTTTCCGTCGACTGGAGCGACGGCATGTCAATATTGTGTTTATCGTATCGGATAATTAACCCTGCATCCACCCCCCTACCACAGCCTATCGAAAAACAACGTCAATCATCGCAGTCGTTTCAGAGCTGCACGAGTCGTTGCGAAAATATTTATTATTTTAAGATATATTTCCAAGTACGGAAGTACGACGGCATTGTAGGAATATTTACTCTGATGATTTTTCTCTGCTTTATTTAAGGCCGCTTTTTTATTTCGACCAACAAAAAAGGAATGGCAATGGGAACTTGATTGGAATGTTTGAATTTTAGAATCCTTTAAAAGCACGTTTATGGGGGATTATTCAAATTGCTTTATAATATGAAATTTCTTCTTGCAGTAAAAAAACGTCACGTTTTTTACATGGATTATGTAATTTCATTGATTTTCTCTGCATTATCATTAAATGTGCAGAAGATAGTAATTTACAATTTTAAGCATACTTAATTTAAGATATTATATTTTATTCCAACCTTTTTCGAAATACACAGAAACCTTTCATATGCGTAACTTGTAATATCTAGACTGCACGACGCGGACACGGGATAAAATATTTGTGTACAACGGAATTTTGTATCGAAATTTCGTTGATGTCGATTTTTTTGCAATACACTCTGATAAAAATCCTATTTCTGGTATTTTGCCTCCCCCCCTAAACATCAAAAAAGCCATTTACGGTATTGTGATGGCCTATAATATGCGGAAACCTGTCCACAACGTTACATGGTTCGTCCAGCGACTTTCCCAATATGGCAGGTTGCACTGTATAAAAGTAATAACATAGAATACACAAAAAATGTATTCCAAGTCATATATTATTAAATAATCTCTTCGTACCTGAAAATTGTACCTGAAAATTCCATTAACTTTGTTGAACGAATAAAACGGGGCAATAATAAATGGCTATATTTTTTGGTCATCCAATTAAATTCGAATATTTTTCGAATAAATAAAAATCTAAAATGAATTATTGACCCTATCCAGCTTTGTCTCACTACACCTCATCTCAGTATCAACTAAATACTCTTTATTGAATACTATCTAATATTGAATGTAACCTACAAAACGAAAATTAAGGATAAATTTTGGTAACAATTCTTACTAGTCGTAAGAGTAAAAGCTACGCCGAAGAAGTTGCTTAGTTTTTCGTTCGTTTAATACTTTTGGCAGCCGCACGCGGTTCGTCAATTCCATATATTACATATTCATATTGCCAAAAGTCAAACGACTTTTTGAATTTTTTAAGAGAAACTTCTTATTGGAGAGTGAACAGCTTCATCACGTAACGGTAACGGAAATGACGGCGTCCTTCTATATGGCTTCCCTCTCTCTCTCGTGTATACTTCAGCGCTGGGGCGCTGAACATATTTCGAACAGATTCTTCCCCCACTCCCAACAGAGTGTAAAACCATTACGTTTTCATAGTACTTATAAAATATAGTTCAAACAAAGACAAGGTGCTCCTGGTCTACATGTTGAATACCTATATATATTTTCAGATGCACTGCTTAAAAATTATGTTACTAATCTTACTCCATATTTTAAACGTATAATGGACAAAATAAAGCGTCAAAATTTATGTGCAGGAGTCGTAGGACTTACAGAATGCTCATTTTTTAACTTTTAAAATAAAATATAATATATTAATCTCAAATCAATAAACTATAGACAAATTTATTTATTATGAAATAATCGACTTCTCCACACCCATTTTGTTATATTTGCCACCCCGTGGCAACTCCGATTCTAATGAAATTTTGTATACATGTGGTATAGGCTTAAAAATAATGCCTGTTAAAGAGAGACGACTTACGATCCAGGCATTATCCTTTAAAAGGAGTTTAAAAGTATGCATTATAGTGTTGTAATTAGTCCAGAAACAGATGGCGCTCCTGTGGAATTTCGATTTGATCGATATTTCCTAGATGATATTTCGATATAGATATATCAAAAAATTGGAAATATCGAGTTAACAAGGACATGCAGATGGGGGACATGTCGAAGAGATCGTCACTCGCATTGGTCCAGTTTGCTGGGAGACCGTCATCTGGTGTAGCTGATGTAACGAGTTCGATCATTTTTTATATTTCATTGTTCTATTTCCATTGTTCAATATTATTTTATTGTTATTTTATTTTACTTTATTTTGTTTTTGTTCTAATTAATAATTTAAATATTTTATTGTATATCTACCATATTTTTGTGTTTACAATGTTTTTTGCTATTGCTGTTGATGTTGTTTTGAAGATAGTTGAAGATATTTTAATTGATAGTGGATTATTGCATTAATCTTGATACAGTTTTCCCTTGACGAAATCTCGCGATTTACTTTAATTTATACCCCTCACGGTTGGCATAGTTTTATTTGTAATGAAAAGATACATACATATACAAAACACAACAAACAAAATAAAACATAAACTAAAATTCAAAATACCAGCTACGAGGTTGACTACATCGAGCTGTTGAACCGAATGCATTTGAGTCATGATTATTTTTCAAAGGCCATTTTTGAGGATAACGCTCGTAACTCTCGAGCTTAGCTCCAGTATAATTAGTTTCTAGTCTTATTCTATGCGTCTATCAAATTTTGCTTGTCACCTCCATGAAAGATTTGTGTTTACATAGTTGAACATTACATTTCACTCATTTCACGTTTCAACATCGGGTATCTCACTTTTCTTTTGCATAATTTTTATTCATTAAGAACTCTCCCTAAGTAACAAACCTTTATCAAATAATTATACAAAGCATTCCATGAAATCGTGCCTAATTACGATATTCAAATTGCTTTAAAGTAAAATATTTTATTTCAACATTGATCTTGCAATTTAATTTGGTTTCTCATCGTCAGTGTATCATTAAATGTATCTATGAAAAAACATTTTAAGAATATTCATCGTATTTAAAAAATTAAAATGTAGTCTTGAATATTCATTGCCTGTCCTTTGATGAATTTAATTTTCATTATGGACATAATATTTTTAATTGTCAATTAAAAATGTGCTGCTTCTGTTCGTTCTTAGGTAATATATATTCCTGGAAAAGTATCGAAATATCAACATAAACTGTCGCAAAGGCAATATTGTTTATATAATGTGCTCGGGTAAATTTAATTTATTTTCTACGCATTTATACAACGCGATGTTACCAGACTACATGTCCAAAATGTTTACACAACAATAAATACAAGCCGATTGCAGTTCGCTGGAAGTCTGAAATTGAAAGTCTTGAGCGCGTAATAATCATAATATGTCGCTGCATCCGCGTCATTGTGTAATGCGATATTGTGCTCTTTGTGCGCTCATGTTCGCTGGTAGATTATCTGAAATTAACTTGAGGCTCGTGGAATTAGCATTGGGCGAAAATGACACGATCAACATTAAGATTCTCGGGAGTACACGGGTTGACGTTGATGCGCTGTACGCGCGCATCGTCACAATTCAAATTCGATTATTTCGACGCGCCTATTATTTTATTTTCGCACTATCAAGACCCCGCGGCACCCTTCCTCTGCCGATTATTTGGGCACCATTCACGTGCCATTGTTCACACGTGTTAATTAAAAACGCGGCGCGAATTCATATTTTTTTCCGCGCACAGTTCGCAATCATATTTCTCGCAATATGCAAATTAACCGCTTATTGCATCGGACAGATTTTTTGGCAATTGTTTTGGGCGACCGATTTGGGCGTTTGCTTAGCATGAAATCGACTTCTATTGATTCGGGTCCCCGGATCTTCGGTAATGTGAGAGTCAATTACACGTGGTCGGTCATTGAAAAAACTCGAGCTCGAATCGCACAGTAACATCACAACGGTGATTTCATTCAGTGACGTTTGGTGCATTATTTCATTTCGAAGAGGGGCTACAAATATAATCTCACATTTTCAATTTGGTGAGATTGTGAAATGGAAAACAATTCACATCACGGCATTTTCTACTGTACTGAAAATAGAATAACTCAATTTCAGTGTTTGGTTACGATCCACTCAGCATGTATGTTTATAAGGACAAGAGTGTATCCTCAAGAAGATGCCTCTTTTTCCATTGTTTCATGGGTAACAACGGTAGGATGTTCGTCAACTCCATGTAGTGATGCTGCAAATGATGAAACTAGAAATAAAAACAAACGGAAACTTAATTTAAGGTTAATTAGGGGCATCATTTTGCTCAAGTTTCTCTGAAGTAAAACGATTTGTTTAAGTCTGTAAATAGACATTCGTTACTGCCATCACCTCTTGGCTTGAATCAAACTGATTATTATAATGAAAAAGTGTTAAATTATTCCTTCTCTAATCTTAAATGATCTGACTTATCCCTACCCTACTACTACTTAAGAAAGCGGCATATGACGCAATGACCCGTGTGAAGTTAATGGAATCTCTGAGACAAAAAGGAGTCAAAGGCGTGGGTGGAAAAAATCTACGAGGATACCAAGGTAGCCAAATTTGTGGGGGAGATGTCCGAAGCGGTAACGAAGAGCCTACGACCGGGATGCCCGCTGATTCCCGTACTGTTTAATGTGTATGTAAGAGGATAGCAGGATGGTGATTGGGAAACATAAGGTGGGGATGCTGGCGTACGCAGACGATAATGTGTTATTGAATAACACATGGTATTATATGTGCATATACAGGGAGTGCTAGGGAGCTGTGAAAGGTTTATGGATAGAATGAATATGATTGTGAATATGGCCAAGACTAAGTGGATGGAGTTTGGAAGGCCGGGTGGAAGCAGAGTGTTAGGTATGAAATAGAACGGAACTGGAGAAAGTCCTAAGGTACCATCTGATAAAGATAGGGAAGAGGTTAATGGACTATACAGACTATTTAACAAGGTCGTAGAGACGATTCTTCTTTTCTCGTATAATTTTTTAAACTATAACCACAAAAGCTGAGCTATCGCCCCCATCTTGCGGATAATCTTTGAATGCGCAAATGTTATGTATCCGTTTATTCAATATGCCCACAGCAACATAAATCTCAAGCATTTTCACTCGTATGTCATCCTTCACCACATCATGGATTTTATCAATGATTTCCGGATTTGTTTTCGAAATTGGGCCACCCGAAAGTGCAGCACCATTTGTGCCAGATGATGAAAAATAAAAACAACTTATAAATTAAAGCTGCAGAGTCACTATAATGTCAGGTTTTTCTTTAGTTTCCTAAGGCAATTTCTCTTTCAAATATTACTATTTAAAATATATCCAGCCAATGTCCAGCCAAGTGGCGCTGTGGTCTGGTCTATGGCTACTGACTACGAGGTCCCGGGTTCGACTCTCGGTGGAGATGCGTAGCAAAGTGAATTCTTCTTCTTATCAATAGTGTTAGCCTCTAATGACTAACTGCATTGAAGAAGAATTGAATAGAGCTAACGTCGTGTATAATAGCAGTGGATGCTCATACACACACATACACATCGTCAAACGACGGTCAAACAAGAATCAATAACCTATATGGTTGAAAGTATTATTACTATTTTACAATTACAATGTTTTATTATTATACTATTTATTAATAACTTCCACCAATATTTTCAAACCACCCTCCTATGTGTGTTTTGTAAACTTTTGCTGTACTGAATAGTACAGTTACAATTCAGATGATGCTAAGAAATTCCTTTGTATTCTCAATAAATGCAAGTGTGGGTTCTATTCAGCAACCCTTGAAGTATTTAATCAACCCTCGTACCTCACGTCGTACCCCACAGGATGAAAGCTCTTCATTTATGTATTCCTTGGTTGCTCAAATCAGGACTATTAGGAATAATAATTCTGAAATACTGCAAACGTTTCTTGATCCCCAACAGTCCTAATCGACAAACCGCTACTGTTTTGAACCAATTCAAAATCTCTCCCCTAAATCCCGAATTCCGTAAACCGCGACCTGGTCCGTCGGCTGACATTCAACGGCAATGTCATCGATTACGTACGTATCGACACGGCGCCGCACTTTAATCATTGCCGTTTCCTTCGAGGCGAAATCCGAGTTAGGGATTCCACGACAGCCGCGATGCTGCAGCGAAATCCTACGCCGCCAGCGCGTTGAATTTGCCGACATGACAACATTTGAATCGATTGCCCGCAAATTCGCTGGCGATGCACACGTGCTCCCCGCACTGAGTGTTGGAAAAAGCAACACAATTGATATGCAAATTGAGCGCCAAGGCGCACACTGTGCGGACATCTTCGCAGCAGGATCGCCAAATGCATGGTGCAATAAAGCAGTATCTATATACGCGTGTGCACTCAACGGCATGTGCCAGATTGCGCTTTACACGTCAGGAAAACGCGGAGTGCGAGTTAAATGTCGCAAAGGAAGTCGATTAAGGCGCCTGCATTGTCGTCGTCGGAGATGCTCAATCTCAGGTCGTTGCGACATAAATCAAAATCTATTCGGGAAGAATCTCTGCCTTTTACAACTTCGCATTGCGATAAATGATAGCATTATTTCAACGACTACTTATCATGATGTTGTGCATTCTGCATTCTCTCGAAGCGTAGTTCATATTTTATGTAAGCTGCGTGGAATAAATTGCTAGCTATGCAACATTTATGTAACGCAATTAACTTAATTTAATTTGTTTTACTATATCTCTATATTTGCCGTTTTCCTGTATGTATTTCAACGACTTGCTTTTGCGTAACTTCTAATTAATATATTTAATCTTAGAGATGCCTGAGGGATGTCATTAGTTGACAACTTGTTGAAATATATTGCAATATTTCAGAACGATATTTCATTAAAACAAATTAATGAAGAACTATAAAGAAAATACCTTTTACATATCATTTCCTCTTCTTCACAATTGTACATGTGAACAACAACCGCACAAACCTCAAAGGAATTCTACGCCGTGAATAAGAAATAGTTCCTTTGGGTATGTTTCTGTCTATCCATGAAATTTTCTCATATTATCTCGATAAAGTAAACTCATTTAGTGAAATGTAAAATAGTATTTTGTTCATCTTATATTTAAACATAAACCTTAATACCTTGCAATATTTCGTTATATATTTTTGTTCCTATCCTAGCAAAGTAAATTTATGTTTCTGTCCGCCAATAAGAAATCGCGACAGATTAGAAGATTGTTTGTTAGCAGAACATGACGAGTTTATACCCAACTGCCGCAAAAAATCCGATATTCCAACCAGGACAGCGACATCCACGAAAGTTAATCACCAAATCAACGAAGACGTAAGAGAGTGTGAAGATAATCCACAGAAACGAAAAAAAACGAATCATTCTGATGATTTTATATTTATTCAAAGAAGTCTTAAAAATATTTCCCGGGGTTTAAAATAACTATAGACTCATTTTTTTTTTCAAATAGAAAGATAATCTATTTCATGTACGAATGAATCTGGTATACAGACACTATTGGAAAGTAATAGTTTTAACATGTTTTGCCTGATGATTTTATGTTTAACTAAAAAGTATTAAAAATATATCCCGGGTTTTAAAATAACTATATGCATATTTTTTCAATAAGAAAGATGTTATATTTCATGAACGAATGGATATGCTCATACAGACACTATTGGAGAGTAAAGTAATAGTTTTAACATGGTTTGCCTGTCGTAAAATTTAATTTCAACAAGAAATTGCTATGACAAATTAGAAGTCTATTTGTTAAGAACATGACGAGTTTAAACCCAACTGCCGCAAAAATCCAATATACTAACCCGGATAGCGACATCCACGAGAGTTAATCACCAAATCAACGAAGAAGACGTAAGAGAGAGTGAAGAGAACCCACAGAAACGAAAAAAAATCATTCTGATGATTTTATGTTTAACTGAAAAGTATTAAAAATATATCTCGGGTTTTAAAATAACTATAAACTCATTTTTTTTCAAATAGAAAGATAATCTATTTCATGTACGAATGAACCTGATATAGAGACACTATTGGAAAGTAAGAGTTTTAACAAATTGCTATGACATATTAGAGGTCTATTAGTTAAGAACATAACGAGTTTAAATTCAACTGCCGCAAAAAAATCCGATATTCAAACCAGGACAGCGACATCAAAATAATAATCATTCTGATGATTTTATGTTTAAAAAGTATTAAAAATATATCCCTGCTTTTAAAATAACTATAAACATAATGTTTCAATGAGAAAGATGTTCTATTTCATGTACGAATGAACCTGGTCATACAGAAACTATTGGAAAATAATAGTTTTAACATGGTTTGTCTGTCGTTAAATTCAATTTCAACAAAAAATAGCTATGATCGATTAGAGGTTTGTTTGTTAAGGACATGACGAGTTTAAACCCAACTGCCGCAAAAAATACGATATTTCAACCTGGACAGCGACAATCACGAAAGTTAATCACCAAAATCAACGAAGAAGACGTAAGAGAGCTGGAAAAGAACCCACAGAAATAAAAAAGAAGAATCATTCAGAGGATTTTATATTTAACCAAAGAAGTATTAATAATAAATCACTGGTTTAAAAATAACTATAAACTATACTTATAACTGGCAATGAGAAAGACAATCTATTTCATTTAGAAATGGACCTGGTCATACAAGCACTATTGGAAAATAATAGTTTCAATATGACATGTCTGTCGATAAATTTAATTTCGAAGAGCTTATCGAAATTAAAGTTTGAAACTGAGTTCCAAATCAAGAATCCCAAATTCCATTGGATTTAAGAACGTCATGACAAAATCTAATTGGAGTATACAAGCATAACGAACTGCCTGATGTGGAACTACGATACAGAACAATATTGCTTCTCATAAAATGTGACTGACGCACAGATTCTGCGATTGCATTTCTCGTAAGAATCAAATGCAATCAGTTTCGCTTGACGCCCAACTAGCTGAATATGAATTTCCACAGATACCATTAATGAGTTATAAGGAATTATAAGGAAAACGATCAAAGTGCAAATCAACACGGCCACACGTCCCTATGGAAATGACCAATTTCTACAATTCTGGGCGCATACAATTAAATAAGGCAATTATTAATTAATTTTCTTCGCAAACATTCCTCAAGGGGAATTTCGACAAGCTAGTAAATACTATCGTCGCATTCGCAAACAATGAATTTATTCAAGAAACAAAGGATTGATGAATGTGGACTTCGCTCATTCGCACGCTTTTCGTTCGCTATATATGTTTGCGCAAATATTGAATAATATATGGAATCCAATGAGAAATTCTAATGATTTAAATGATTTGTCATAGAGGTGATTTTGTTGAATGCAGCATTTTGGGTTAAAGTTTTCCTTGGAAATTGCGAACATATTTTGAAATTACTTCATTTAATGCCTGTTTTCCTTAATTACATAGTAATTGCTAAAATTATGCCGTCTTAACTTAATTAGTAAATGGAAATTCAGAAGAAAGGGCGAGACGGATGAATTTAAAAACACATTTTAATTAAATTCAGTCGGGGTCATGCCAAGTAGATTAAAATAGTGTACAAACTGGTATATTTACTTACGCATTTCATTTTTAGATCGCCCCCGGAAGACTGGGGTGCATTCCACATCCCACCCACATACTGCATTCATATTCTTCGAGTTATCACGCATATTGAGGTTTTTTTTCCCTGCCCTGCATCTATGGATTGCGATACGAGCATGATATGAAATACATACATCGGATTTTCAATATTATGCTCAAGTATAAAAATATGCCAAAATATGCATAACTTACTAAACTTAAGAGGATAGGCAGAGCTCAAGAAGTTGCATAGTTTTTTGGCAGCATAATTTACAACGATTTACGGTACCAAAATTCGAAATAGTCACGTTACCATGGGTCAAACAAAAATCACACACTAGATATTTGTATGGCAATAAACTTTTAATATACTTGTATACATGTTGTACCAACACAATTCATATCACAAATGATATGACTTATATGGTTTGGTTTTGTTTCAGGAGTATTCCGTATATTCCTATAATAATAATAATAATATCACATATTTTAACGTGGACGATAAACGTGGATCGCGGACCGATCATAAATTTTTGGAATACATTTTTCACTGTTGCAAATATATGGTATTATTTTACTATTACTACATGTTATTATTTTGAAGATACGTACAGTACTAGATATTTTCTGACACTTCTTATATATTTATTTGTAATGAATTAGTTAAAACTGGCCGAAATTAAGCTATATTGCGCTATAGCGCAATTGTCATCAGGGTTTGGTTTTGTTTCAGGTGTATTCTTTTTATTCCTATCCCTGTACTATTTATATATATTTCTTATGTATCAGTTTTCCGCATTCTTCGCGAATGAACCAATAAAATACCCGAATACATTAGCGCTTTTTTTTCGAGGTAAAAGCTTTTGATTCTTGTTATCGCTTTAATCCGCATCACGCCAAAAAATATGCATCACTTATAGAACTTTGGCTATAAGAGCGAAGACTGCGCTCAGATGTTGCCCAGTTTTTCCATTGTTTAACAGAATTGACAATGGTGCGCGATAGGTTAATTCTAAATAGTCACGTTGATATGGTTCAAACGAAAATCAAACATAAGAAATTTATAGGGCAATAAATTATAATGTACTAGTTGTTCAATTATAATTATAATTACATGTACATAATCATTATCAGCGGCTTTGTTTTGTTTCAGCTGTATTTCCTATAGTCATATTCCCCATATTTTGTACATTCCTTCGATATCAGTTTTTCCGCGTTCTTCGTGAATAAATGAGTGGAATGCTTCAACATTTGTATTTTTCGTTATAAAAGCTTTGGTTCTTGTTATCACTTTAATGTATAGCATTTCCTGCCAGTCTTCAACAAAGCTGAACGCATATGATTCGTATTAATTTATAATCGATTGTACTTGTACCATATACAAGCATATAAACAAGTGAATAAGACTACTTTCTTTTTTCGTCTCCTTTTTTTTCGAGTTTCTTAGTTTCCTGTCTATGTCCTATTTTGAACGAAATAGCTTCCTTTCTAGAGCACATTTTGTATTGCAAAATTAATATACGAAAGAATTTCCTAAGGAAAATCTCCACATTTTCAAACGATATACTTCGTAAACGTGTAATAAAAATCAATGCGAGGCGAAAGGAGGTGATATTAATGTTTATTTGTATTTATTGAAACATACATTTTTAGATCATCATAAATATTTGACCAACAATGTTTGCAATCTATGAAAGTGTAGAGTTACATTTATTTGTTTTATACACTTATTCTCATCTGCGAGCTGCCACTGTTCAAGTTTAATAGTTTATTCTATTACCCTTGATAGTAACGGATGCGGAAAATTTCAAACTTTCCGAGATCTCCTGAATGCTTACAACTGCACATTCTGGACACATTTTCGAGACAAATTGAAAAACAGTTATATTTGCAGGGCGGAAACAGAGGAGTAATGTCGCCCGAGGACTACCTAGCATGGAGCACCACTGAAATGATAACGACACTCGAGGATGATTTGGATACTGAGGATACATACACACCATACCCCGAACGGCCCGAAACGTACATCGTACCGATCCTGTTTTTCATCATATTCGTCGTCGGCGTATTGGGGAATGGCACACTTGTCATCATATTCTTTCGACATAGAGCAATGCGCAATGTTCCCAATACGTGAGCGCTTCATAAATATCCATACAGTTATTCCTATTGCCCTGTCGTGTTATTCCTGTTTTTGGATAAAAGCTTGTCATTCGTTTATATCCCAACATTATTGCAGATTTTATTTTCAGCTACCATAGTTACCTATATTTTGGAATTTTGAACCCAAACGTAAATATATTCAATTTTACAATAAGTACTACAATATTACAATCATGAAATGAAAACGGTCGATTTATAAACTCATGATTAGGGTTCCTTAGTGGTATTTATTTGTATTTACACGATTACTGTAATATTATTTAACCTAGTTGGTGAGAGTCTCCAAGAGCCTATTGCAACCTATTGCCTATATATGGTTATATTGCCTATACCGCTAACCAAACATTCTGATTGGACGGTCATTGGTTGCAAATCCCCACGGCATCGTCATTAGAGTGTGTGTAATGACGATGACGTGCAGAAGGCGTTAGACTAGCTGAGACGTCCTGAACCAGTTTGCTATTATTTGCGCACACAAGTCCACCGCGTCCGATGCCTTTGTTTTGCTTTGCTACGTCGGCCCCGTTGTTGCAGATACATCTTATCACTGGCGCTCGCTGATCTCCTCGTCATCGTGACATGCGTGCCGTACACGGCGCAGATCTACACGGTGCCCACGTGGAAATGGGGTCTCGCATTGTGCAAACTTTCCGAGATGACAAAGGACATCTCGATCGGCGTGTCGGTCTTCACACTGACCGCTCTATCGGCGGAGCGATACTGCGCTATTGTCAATCCGTTGCGTCGATTTCAGGTCAGATCATCCACCTGGTGTATTCAGCTCTTTTTTTGCATTTTAAACCTGTTTGAGCCCGCCCCCCCCCCTCGTCCAGAGAGAGTTGTTTGTGCGAAATTGGGAAAGCGTAACACCCCCTCCCGGGAACCCCCAGCTAAATTAATAAAATATTTCATTCCACCACCCGTGCTTTGGTAACCACACACTCGTGTGTGAGGTACTTGAGGTATAAGGGTCTGTATTAACAGTAGAATAACGTGGAAAGCAAGCAATTGTTTGGCGGCATTTGCTTCTAATCCGTTTAGATAGAAGCGGTGTAGAGTCATAGCAACAGAATGAAACAAAGCGTGAAACAGCCAGGGTTGAATTTAACTTTAAAAATGTACCATTCGTTGTTTACACATAAATCTGAATTAAACTTGCTATAACATAATTGGGGCTTTAAAATCAATGTTCTGAAAGTTACAAAATATATAGAACAAATATTTTAACAGAGATGCGCACCTGTTAAACGGTTACGCAGTTGTGATGCGGAGTAATGAATACCTAAAATGATTACTGAGGGGAGAGGTGACGATAGTCTCGTATACAAACGCGACGGAGTGCTTAATAATTTCTGAATTGCGATTACAAAGTTTACACCGTATTGTTTGCATTAATGCGAACGAAAGTGGAATAAGTCATTTTAGACGCGCTCTCCAACGCTGTTGTCACCCTCGTGCTCGTCCTCGAATATTAGTTCCGCCTCATTGGGCACAATAGCAATGACATCGTAGTGATGCTTGGATGCGACGTTCGCGTTCCGTTTTTTCGCAGATTAAACCCTTGACTCTACTCACGGCGATACTCATCTGGCTGCTGGCGATCGTGCTGGCGCTGCCGGGTGCAATCATCTCGCGGCTTGAGGTGATCCCGCTGACGAACACATCGACGGATAGCAATATCACCATATGCACACCATATCCAGCACCGCCGTACAAGCTCACGTACGCGCGATACAGCGTTGTGGCAAAAGCGCTCATCTACTACATCCTACCACTCTGTATCATCACCGGTTTCTACGTACTGATGGCACGCCGTCTACAAGCTAGCACCAGAGAGATGCCCGGCGAGTTGCATGGACAGCAGAGTCAGGCACAGACCCGGGCACGACGACATGTCGCCAGAATGGTGATGGCTTTCGTTTTCTGTACGTAAACTCCTTCAAAATTTCTAAAAATAGTCGCAAATCAATATAAAACGTATACCTACTTAAAGACGTGATAAATACCTGCAAGAGATCATAAATTCGAACTAGGGACTGGGTAGAGGATGTTCATTGAACTGCAATTTACCAAAACGTTCATTTTTCTTATAACATATCTGAGAAAAGCAATTACTTAATGTTGGACCTGAATTATTTGAAATTAATCTTATACTATTTTCAGTATTTTTCATCTGCTTCTTGCCTCTTCATGTCTTCATGCTTTGGTTCTGGCTGTACCCAACCGCCGAACAAGACTACAACGACTACTGGCACGCACTCAGAATTGTCGGCTTTTGTCTAAGGTGCCGGCATGCACAATTATTCCCGCCCTTGAAATTGTTTACACATTATCTAATTTTCTAACACAGCTTCCTCAATTCATGCGTGAATCCCGTCGCCTTGTACTGCGTCAGCGGAGTGTTCCGTCAGCATTTTAATCGCTACTTATGCTGCCGCCGCCCAAAACTCCTTCAGCGTGCAATTCCATCGCAGGGCAACTGTGAGACCAGCTTTAATTCTACATGCAGGCGGCACACGCAGGTAAACTCGTTAACGTGGATCTCATCCAGTTTGTACACTTATCGTATAATAGGGGACAAGCATGGAAACGCAAAGTGTCTACAGGAAAAACTCGTGCATTGCTCGGAAGAAGACCTACGAGGGGACTGTTATAAAATTAGATGCATCCTCGCGGGGCAAGTCATCTTCAAACCAGGGTGGAATGCTTCTGTCTATTTGAGATACACCCCCGGAATATAGCGACGACTTCGTTTGACCAGTTATGACCCATAACTTTTTCATTTCAAGTAGGATAATGATTATGATTTATAATGAGTACATATCACTGGGTGTTATTTATAGAAGTCTAAACGACATGATGGGAATACTAAAGGAACATCGACACAACAAATAACGCAAATGAAACCTAAATACTTAAGAAAAATGTGTGAATATAGTTATGTAGGGACTTAAGTACTTATGCAAATTTCACTCTCTAAATTATATCGGATATAAACTGATTCTTTAAAGCTATACTCAATTATGAAGGTGATGACTGTAATTTATACCATTTCCTTTACGACAGCTAAGATCAAATTACGTAGTACGGATAACAATATTAAAATCACATTAAATGGATATTGTTGGTGTACTATAAATGTCAATAAAATATGTGAACCTAATTCCCACCATTGTAATAGCAGTTTACGTTCTATTGGTCGTATATTCTCCCTCCACTAATTTTAATCCGCCCATATCAAACTGGCTAGACTGGTAATGAGTTAACGCTTGAACAAACAGAACGCGACTCGGCGACGACATTGCAAGTTGCTTAAGGGAAATTGCTGACCCATCTTGCGGATCGCTGGCAGAATTACGACACCTTGTCAGATTCACAGGAGGCCATGGTTATTATTTCTGATTTTCAAGATTATTTCTGTTTGTTGTCATTTCATCTGAAATTGGAAGGCCATGGTACACTCCTTTGTCTTTTGCCGTAATCTAGGTACCCAAAAGAACATGCAAATAAAAGTTAATTGTTACTGTGATCGTTTATTGTCTTGTTCCTGAACAATGATTGAATACAGTCAAGCTGTATTGGTGACGTGAAGATGAACAAAGAATCATTGGTAAGCTTTCAACACATCTAATCACGAATTCCAATTAATTAAATATAGTGAAAAATACAACGAAACCTGCCGTATACGGAAAGTAACGGGACCAATCATTTTGACAGTTGTTGACAGGTTTCTGTTTACTGAACATTTTTTATTACCAGTGAGTACTGCAAGGTGTGGCAGAGGGGGGCGGCTGACACATAGATTTTTGGAAATCTGGGGGTGGGGGGTAACAAAAATCTATTTTCATCAGTACGCACTGAGATAAAATAAAAATACAAGATTCCAGGAGGGGGTGGTTCAGAACCCCCTCGCTCAATAATTTACCTATATAATATATTCGATTATACACAAATATTTCACTCCGTTTCCACGTCATATGGTTACACCATATATTGCAGGTCCCGCATATGGCAGGTTTCATTAAATAACTAAACTAAGTCGTGTCAAATTATATCAAAATGAATGTATTATAATGAAAATACAATTATTACAGATATCAAATATATCAGTCCATCAAAAAGTAAATTGATTGTAAATTCATAGATATAAAGCGTGGCTGGAAGTTTGATTGTTCTTAACACGCATATAATTATCACATTATACTGCTTACTCTTTGATATCATCCTCCCGGTCCCCTTCATCTATGACTAAGCCATCATCACTCTTGTCCCAGTCTTCATCATCAAACGATGAGTCAGCAGCAATCCCCTCCATGCCCTCCTCAAAGTCTTCATATTTTGAATGCTCACCTCTGCTCAGCTCCTCCCTAGATGGAGGATATTAGTTAATTATTGTAAACGCCTATTTTCCCACCAATAATTCAAATTCTTCAGATCTGACATAAAATAAGTAGCACATCGTTCACACTAACAAGAGCGTGGCGTGTCCACACCTTGCTCGTGATATGAATATGAATTGTATTACATTAATTTCAATGGAAGCTGACATATTTAACGGGATTCAGCAATCAGACGATCAAAAGTACAAAACTCGGCTCGCTCAGAGAAAAAATAAACACACTCAGGTTTAGGTACTTCAGGCCTGACGGTGTGTTGATTGTGTGCTGACACAACTTATCTTGTTTATATTAACTTATATTAAACTATGTTTTTCCTGAAAAATAATTTTAACGCGTATTTTTAATGGATTCGCACACAATTTTTCAGTCAATTGATGTAAAATTCGATAACAAAATATGTTTGCAATCCTTATTAAAAATGTATAATTTTCTGCATCACCCCACTGCCACGCTCCAGCATCTCAAGCCAAGCCACGCTCTTAGTCCGAACGTAGCTTAAGAACTACAAACAGACCTCGACCCTTCGTCGGTGTTACATGGACCTCTTGCAATCGTTCCACAATCGTACCTTCCTATCTACCTTTGCACCCATTTCCCTTAAGCTTGACGAAATGTCCATATGTTTTGCTTACTCTTTGTTATCCTCCTCGACTCCTTCATCAATGACTAAGCCATCATCATCCTTATCCCAATCTTCATCATCAAACGAAGAATCGGCGTCAATCCCCTCCATGCTCTCAAACTCTTCGTATTTGGAGTGCTCTCCTCCGCTCAGCTCTTCCCTATGAGAATTTGATTGGTTAATAATTGCAACAAGACTAAAATATGCATTTCTATAGGATACGATGAATTATGTTCAGATTTGACTCCAAACCATCACAACGAGACTGCGGGAACAACTATAATTCCATATGCAGATGGCACTACATTGGTAAACTCCTTACCTCATACCTCATATTTCACCTACTTTGTTCCCTTATCTCATAACACTGGATATAGTGGAAAGGCAAAGTGTTTGCAGGAAATAGATGGGTATTGTTTGCATGGAAAGCTATGAGAGTACTGATATAAAATTAGCGCTGGGTAAGTCATCACTCTAGTTTGTACTGCTTCTGCCTATTTACGATGGACACCCAAATATCACCGCCGATGTAATAGCTGTTGCCCCTTTTTGAAAAATATGGATTGCTCGTGTATGCTCCCTCCATTAATTCTAATCTCCCCATAGCAAACGAACCTGTTTTTGCGATTGATTGCTACCTCCCTCCATTTACAACCACAGCTCTTAGCACCCACAGACTACCATGTCTTTTGCTTACTCTTTGATATCCCCTTCATCTTCATCTATGATTAAAGCATCTTCCCTATCTTCCCAGTCATCATCTACATATATTGTGTCAGCACCACCATCCTCCATACTCTCGTTATATTCGTCATACCTGGTGTTTCGAATCTCGCCCATATCCCTAAGAAAATTAGCCTGGTTAATATCGTTTACAAGGACAACATATGTGGTTTAATAGGTTACGGTGAAATAGGTCGAAATCTATATTCAGAGTCATTCCGAAAATGGAGACATTGAAGTTCCGCTGAACCTCTACTCATGTAGTGAGCCATTTCGTGATTTGCCTCTACATCGGAAAGGGTTAGGTTCCTTTCTGGAGTTCTCCTTTCCTCCTTGACCACAGCTTCGGATTTGATTGGAACTGCCTCAGACTCCGATTCGGAATCACTTATTACGATGGTCGGTATCGGTTTTACCACTTCCACCACATCTGGACTTGCAGGACGAGGGTCACGCACGTTTAAAGTCACCATAAGGGTGTCACCCTCGAGATTAACGACAACATTACTTATATCATCAAGATCAACGTCGATGACGACGTCGTAGGTATCGGCCATGTTTACTGCTGCACAAGTGGTTTGTAGGTTATATATTCTTTACAATGATGGCGTCTCCTAGCAACAATTTTTGAAATCACAATGACATTTGTAATGACTAGAAAGAAAGGAAAGACAAAATACATTTCTGTTTCCTAATTTATTTCGAGCAGTATTAAAGGTATAAGTTTTCAAATATTCACATTAATTTTGATAAAATATGTATAAAAGTAGTAGGTACTCCTTACATTAAACATCGAAAAAATGATTAAACCGGAAAACAAAAGATCTTAACGAACAAAATTTAGTCTTTTTCTGATTCAGGATTTGAGGCATCTTTCTCAGGAACATCATTAGAATGAGCATTCTGAGGCACTTCATTTTCCTTGTCGAGCTGCTCCATTTCCCCCTCTTTGTCATCTTCGTCATTGCCTGGTTCTCTCATTTTGGCCAGAGCAGCTTCAATAATGGCCTTCTTGGCCGCTTTTCTTTCAGCTCTCCTAAGAGCTCTCCTCCGCCGTTGTTCCATTTCACGTAAGTCCCTGATAGAAAAATCGGTTTAAAAATGAAATTAAAAATAAAAGATTTCCAATAGTTACGATGTAGGTGGACGGCATGGAGGATCATACTCTTCTCCTACACGGACGCGTTTCAAGACTAACTTGGGTATACCTCCCCAACGGCTTCCATTCAAGTAACTAGTCCAGGTGTAATTGGGATCGTCATCCGCAATAGGAGACTTCCTCTTAAGATCCTTCTTTAAAGTATCCTCCTCTTGCGGCGTTCCCGTCGTTGCCGGCTGTTCCGCCGTCGGCTTTTCTGGCATAGACGGCGTTTCCTCTGTACCCGGCTTTTCCTTCTTTGTCGGTGTTACCTTCTTTACTGGGGTTTTCTTCTTTGCTAGCCTTGCTTTGTTTGCCGGCGTTACCTTCTTTTTCAGTGTTTCTTTCTTTACCGTTTTTTGTTTCTTTGTCGGCACTTCCTTCTTTGCTGCCTTCTCCTTCTTCACGGGCTTTACCTTCTTTGGCGGCTTTTCCTTCTTCGGCGTTTTTTCTTTCTTCGGCGGTTTTTCCTTCTTAGCTGGCGGGACCTTCTTCTTCCGACCTCCTCTGCCTTTCTTAACCCCACCTCCAGCTACGGCTACTCGCCCTACTGCGGGCACAAGCAAAAGCGCCGGCGCAGACCCTTCAATGACTTCTGGTGCAGCTGCAGCCTCTAGCAGAACTGTGGGCTTAGGCCCATCTACAGATACAACCACAACCACTGGCTGAGGCACTGCAGAAATCTCAGTCACAGCAGCTACCAGAGGAGCAGCAGTAACCTCAGGTGTAGCAAGACCGTTAGGCGCGGGTACGACATCAGGAGCTATAGCGATTTTAGGCGTAGCAACGACCTCAGGTGCAGTAAGGACCTCAGGCACAGCATCAAGATCAAGCACAGCAACGACTTCGGCCGTAGCAGTAGCCTCAAACACAGCAGGGACCTCAAGCGTACCAGCAACCTTAATCACAGCGGCAACCTCAAGTACAGCAGGGACCTCAGGCGCACCAGCAATCTCAAGCACAGCAGCAGCCTCATGTGCAGCAGCAACTTCCGGTACCGCAACAATCACTGGAATAACAGCGGCTTCGAGCACTGCAGCGATATCTGGCACTGCAACAGCCTGAGGCTCAGCTGCATCATCACGCTCAGCAACAGCCTCAGGTTCAGCAGCGACCTCAGGCACAGTAGCAGCTTCAGCTACAGCAACGACCTCGGTTGCACCAGCGGGCGTAGCCTCATCTGCAGACTTGGGTGCAGCTGCGAGTTCCGACACGGCTGCGGACTCCGGCGCAGCTACAACCTCGTTCCCACCTACCAGATCAGGAACAACTACCGGGTTGGGAATAATAACAACGTCCGGTTCGGAATCAGAATCACTTAATTCAATGATCGCTGTTACCCTAGGTTCACCCAACAGTGGGCCGTTGCGGCTAGACCTCGGTGGGGAATCTGGGATGTCGATTACCTTATCGTCCAGAAGATGCTTCATGATGCGTGCTGCTTCGATGTAGGCTTTAGGCACAAATGATTTTTTTGGTTACATTTGCTATAATAGTAAAAATGTTTTCGTTTCCGCAGTAACAATTTTGTTTTAAGATTGGCACGAATTTTAAATTTTTTGATATGCATTTTTCAATGTTTTAGTATTTAAAGGTCATCAAAATTTATAAAATAGAACGAAAATATATTCTAATAAAATACTAATTACTGAAAGGAAATTTTAAATGAAAACAACAATATTTTTTTACGATATTTGTTTTATTGATATAGTCAATTAAGTTCATACACTCATTTCTTCAATTACATAAAAAAAAAGGAAACTTAAAAAATTGTAAAGCATATTTTACTTCAGACCATCTTCGAAAAGAGCAGAACCTACCGCCTCCATCATGAGCGGCGTACTGGTGCGCCGAGCATGATTTTGCGCCGAGCTTGCTCATTTCCGAACGTAACCGAAATCAGCCGGATCTCCTCCCACCAGTCCATCATTATGCATGGGCAATGTCGAACCAACCCGACGTATATGTGACGTAGCAGGCACGCAAATAACGATGAAAACCAACTAATTAAAATTAATTGGTTGTCTTACTTACCACAACCTTATGCCGACTGATATATGCGTATATTATATTCTGAAAACATTATAGTATTACAAGTACACAATCTATAGCCCAAATTAAATTTGTTTAGGTCTTAACACGCTTATCAAATGATTCATATTCAATTTATATTGAGTTTATGTTCGCTTCCACTAATGTAAGGTATTTATCGGATAATAAATCCCATGTTGATATATTTACCTACCTCAAAATGTGGTCACATTACCAAAATGCAGCACACATAAAGTACGAAAGGATGCACGTTGAAAAATTAGCCGTGAAAGATTTATATTTATGAAAATATCCTACAAAAACCTCAAACTCATCTACAAATGATATTTTACAATAATTGATTATTACAAACGACGAGCATTTTACCACATATACACATGTAACAAAAAGATACAAATAAATGAAAGAAAGCGTTGTACTCCTCGCACAATTAACCACGGCAAAAGTGCAACGCGGCGAAAAGAAAGGACGATTTCGATATCGCTTCGTGTGGCTTTGTGTGCACCCTATGAGCATTGAGAATATCCAGATGACTAAACAATCGAACTCAAAAGAAACAACAGCAAGCACTGCATTTTCCCTCCAATTTGTTTTTTGGTTGCTTTACGCCCCGCCACCTTCACACACACCCAACGGCGGTAAAATTCTCGTCGGCGTGTTGTTTTCGTCTCGATAAGTGAAAAATAAAACTTCTTCGCTATGTTATCGTAATAGTATTATGTATATCATAAATAAACTAACTAGTTTTGTAAAAGTGTATACATTCTACAGTATTATTTCATAAAGGCATTCAGTTATTTGTTTCATTTAATCATCGTCATCGTCAATTACATTTGTGGTTTATTAGTTCATTTCATCGTCATTTTCTTTTGCTATATTTTTGTGGTTTTTGTTACTTTTTTAATAATATAATATATAATATACTTTTTTATATTTATTCATTAAATTATCAGTTGTAATCATCATGAAAATCAAGCGTTTGTTTTTTTTTGTGTCCGTTTTGTAAACTTATCCAATCAATCGAGCCTAGTGTTGCCGCCGTAGAGCTTAGGTGGTAACGCAAAATGCATACAAATCGCCTTCCTTCCTTCGATGGGCACTGAACTTTCCAGTTCGTTCATACTCTAGGAAATTGAATTTACAGATTGTCGCATTTTACGTCACCGCGCCACAGAACTCGGGTGACCGCCGCCAGCTTGTCTTCTGTATTGTTTCGTGTTTCATTTGCAATGCTGCAGTAGTTTATTTGATTATTTGTACTCTAAGTATCTAAGCTGAAGTCTATTGTTTCGGGTATGCGGGAACCAATCGAACTTAGAAATCTACGCATGTTGCACATTCGCAACAAGTTGGTGTCGCCAGTTCGGTAATATCGCATTATTTCAGGTGTGTATGTGTTCCATGTGTGTGAGTTTGTATGTATAGGCTTTCATCAGACTGTCCGGCTGGAGATAGGATGATGAAACAATAGACGAACGTGACTGGTAAGAACTGCTTACCCATACGCCTGCCTACAGTGCATGGGTTAAGAAAGACCTCATCCCGAAATACGTTCGCAAAATGCATGTCACATGTTCATTAAACGCAAAAAATAAAGTAACAGAAAAGACAGTTATGTACAAATTTAATATAGTCAATGTCCATTGGCTCTCGTCCGCTCCACTCATTTCTTCTTTTTTTTTTTGATTCGACATTTGGTTCATTTTGCGCTACTACTTCCTCATTGCATACTTAAACGTGCATTGTATGTGTGTGTTTTGTGACTAAACAACGTGGAATGTACAAATAACCAAGATCAGATTGGTTTTGTTGGTTGTGAGTAAATTCGAGTCCGAATAATGCGCCCTCCTCCACCAATCCATCAACGCAGTTCTTCGGAACGCCGAGATTTGTGTGTATTTCTTCAATTTATTTGTCGTCAGTGACAATACGGAAAGAAAACGAAAATACATTTTGTGTTTTTATGATCAATAAAATAGTACAACATAGTATTTGAAGAGAAAAATAAATTACCTAAATGTATGCGTGTATAGATTTATGTATAATATATATAACCATAATAAGTAATTCAAAAAAAGAAAAATATGCTTTCTCTTAGTTCTGCTCATGCACAAGATTTTTTTTTTGCATTTGCGTGTGTGGACCCATTTGACAGAACGCAGGGTTCGCAACAACCCATTTTTAATTTGTAGTTCGTATATGCGTGCAACTTTATGTTGCCCCTTTCGCCATGTGGCTTCGATCATCCTGGATCTTCATTTACGTCACTAACAAATATGATTATGCAATAATCATTTCGTTAAACATTTACAACTAAAATCAATGCGCTTTAAAAAAAAACTTAGTTTAAGTGAATATTGGTAACTGGTGTAGTTTGATAAATAAGTATTCGTCATTTGTTTGCATTTTTTTCCAAACTTTTCCAATTCGCTATCAGGCCGCAAACGAAAACATTCGGGCTGTCTTCATTCGAAGGAAACAAGCGCAATGAAATTTCAGTGAGCAATAATGCTGGCATGATTCGGCTCGCTTTCCATAATCTCGTGCGAGAGATAATCCGCTGCGCAAATTTGAGAGGCAATAACTTAATTACATTTACGTTCGAAAGCAATAGTGTGATCCGTCGTTGAATACCACCCATAAAAATCGTAAATCGTATAAAAATACCTATTTATCAAAATACTTTTTGAACGTCTTGCGTATGCTTCTCTAAGAAAGTTTTGAGTGTGTATTTTCCAATGATAATCTATAAAATTAAGAAATAATAAAAGCAACTTCTTCGAGTGTATGTGTTGTGTGTGTCATTGAGTGTAGCACATCTAGGCTACGTTTCGCTTCATTATGTCTAAATGTGAATGCATGTATTAAATAACTATACAGCAATGAGACGGCAGACAGTGGTTTTGTTTTTCAATCAATTGCGTTCGTCATTGATCTTGCGGATGTCTGCGAACCACGGAAAAAAGCACCAGTGTTCGGAAACTTGTCGAAAATCTAGGTAGTGAGTAGGTAATAAAAAAATAATTATATAAACATCATTTTCGGGAGCGCGCTCATCACTGCACACACAATGTCACCGTATTATGTCCTGGTGTCTTTCCGGAAGAGTGCTACAGGTAAATATTAATTATTTATGTATGTATCAGCTAGATGTGGCGAGTTCTGACAAGTCAGGTGCAAGCATGCACACGTTCGTGAATGAACAAAAATAAATACGATTGTCAAAAATAGCAATGGAGTGAATAGCAAGTCAATTCTTACCCAAACATGCATTACTTGTTTATGACAATAAATTAATACAATCATCATAGGCTAAACGCACGCACCAATTTCCATGTGCGTTGCATTTGAATGAGAAAAAAATAAAATCAGTTGAACATGCGTGACTGCCAGTGACTTGTAAGAAGAGGCCCTCACATGATTAGCTCAATTGTTTTCTTCACTTCATTTTAAATTTTCGCTTATGCATTACTACTAAAAATCAATTTCTTGTGTTTTCTTTTTTCCCGTTTCGGTGTTATGTCTCGTTTTTCTTGGCGGCGTCGCCACCAAGTTGGTAGTAATGTAGGTTGGTGTGTACTTTTAAATTACTTAGGAAATATGAAGAAATCAATAAAAATAAACCTTAGACGTTAAAACAGTTATGGAATAGAACGTAGTTGTCACTTATCACCTATATCATCTTTAAGTCTCTTGCATGACGGATCGTCCGAATTGGAGTCGTCGTCGAGGGGTCGCTTGTTGAACTCGACGTTCGCCGAGTCGTTCGTCGACTCCGAGACGATGCTATCGTTCGTTTCCTCGTTGGCGATGATCGGCGTCGACGGCTTGTCCATACTATCCTCCGTGAACGAGGTGGTATCCTCGTCAATGACGCTCGTCGTCTTGCCGTTCAGCGGGCCTTGGTTGCTCTCGTCCGACGTGGTCGCGTCCAGCGAGTCGCCGTTTTGATGCACGACCGGCGGGATTGAGTTACCATTTTCTAGTCCCACTGCTAGAAAAATACGTCCACACATGGTTAAAGTCTTTCACACCAACATTGTACCATAAATGCTTAAGTATCGAGTATAAGTGTCGATATTTATTAGTCTACGAATTGTGTGGGGGAAGGAGCATCTATTAGTAGTTCTTCGAACTATTTTAACAAAATATCGAACTGAAGTATCCGGATCCGGATATGTTTCGCCATCCTGAAAGTGTTATATTGTATACTTACTAGAGAGCAATTCCGGTTGCAGATCTGTGACAATAAAATGCGTCCAGATGGCCAACTCAACCTTATGCGGTGACCACAAGTCTTTCGAATCCGACGGCTTGGATTTGTTAAGTCGTTCGACGGCGCTTTGAATATGATTTACAAATTTGAGGTATTCCTTGGTAGTGTAGTCGATCCCTTCGATCTCTGGAATTGCCATGAGGCACTCGTCGGCCATGAACGGCGCGCTTTCGGGGCTTGCCGCTGCCAGCAGCGCTACAAAAAAACAATTGCAAACAATTTGTTTAACACCGTAGGCGGTCATGCATCAAAATCAAATCGACGCCATTTAGTAAGGCGTCGCGTCGCCCAACGTCGGTTGCTACTCCTACCTGAAGCCATAGTTGTTCCAACACCTTTCAGATTGGAGAGGGCAGTGATGGCCTGTTCTAGGTTGGGCAATTTTCTGAACGCCTTTTTGGTCTCTGTCACAACGGCTCGCGGCGTATTCACTTTGACTAAATACGACAGCTGCGGGTAGAATTTTCCGCGCGTCTGCTTCCATTTCATCGTCTGCACCAGCTCCTCGTGAACCATGTGCGCGTCCTTGCCTCTGCTCTTGATCCGCTTCGGCAGCTCATTTTGATACCTACGTGGCGAAGCAAGAAACAATAGCACGTGAAAGAATTTGATATGCCATCATACCACGAAGGTGGTACATCGAAAAAAGAAAAGAACACATCATCCAGCATGAAACCGCCAACTCCAGCTAATAGTGTAGTAATATAGGCAAGCATGAAAATCGTAAACGTGCATTCGCAAAACGCACGGCGCGGAAAGAACGTCGCCGCCGGGCCTGCGGAGGCAAACGTGTTCCCCCACTCGTCCCACTTCAATTACGCTTGATAATAATAGTTCGAAATGGTTAAAAAAGTTGATCACTCGCGCGGTTTTTCAAAATTTCGACTGTTTACAACGCGGGTGCGTGAAAATCGCGTCGGTCGCAAGTTTACAAAACGCCGGTGCGTCGTGTTTTTCAACCGCGAATACGTCCACTACGTTCGCTTTGTTTGAGCAGACACCATTTTGAACGTGTCGAATTTTCGTATCGACGCTTATGTAAAACATGTTTCAGGCACACACAAAAAGTTCACACGCGCACTCGGTGGAGATGCTCGCCGGATGCCGGAGTTGCAGTTGGCTTGCAACAATATGCGGCCGTGTTTTCGAACATCATGGCATATCCCAGCCACCAGACACAGGACCAAACAGCACAGCCATTTGCGAATCGCGAACACACACCACAGACCACCGAATGCTCAACCGTTCCCCGACGCTCTCGGAAAAGCCGGCGAAAATCTCTCGCGGTATGCACTTGTCACCGCTATCACGTGACGGGCCGTGATTTTAATGACCGCCAGCGGATCGCGAGAGGGTGGCGAGCGGCGCGAGCCTTGCACTCGCCGTCCCGACTCGCCGGCGTCAAGTAGGCCCTGTGCTATGGGGGAGTTCAATGACACAAAATTTGCGCAGAAAATCGCCACTCACCAATTGTCGAGCTTGACGAGCTCGTCCGGCTTCTTCGTTTTCCTCTCAGCTTTCAAGCGTAGCGCCTGCGGATACAACTTGAGAACTTGCTCGAATTGCGTGCTGGTGCCGTGCGTGAAGAATGTTGCTGTCTCTTTGGCAGAGGCCATGGCGAATCACGAACAACTGGCAACTGTTTCGCTGGCGTGCACCACGGCTAGTGTGCGAGCTTGTTCGGCGTGCGACCGCGCGGCGTCAGCACTGGCGCGCCCTCGATGAGCGACGAGGAGTTTCCCCCAAGCGGCCGCCGAGCGATGCGGTTGCGGTGCTGCTGGCGCGTTTGCCTTGCCGCTACGTGCTGCGCGCGTTGGTGCAGGCACGGGCGGGCTGTGGGGCCAGGCCAAGCCGTACGCTGCAACGTTCGCTTGCGATCGTCGCGTCGACGATGCCGATGCCGAGAGATGCTGCCGCCCGGAATCTGGAAGAGAAGAAAAGCGCTCGTTCAGCATGAGATATGCGGCGAGTGTGCGAGGGTTTTCCTCGTCGGTGGCAGCAGCGGTAGAGCGGACGCTCGCGAAAAACAAGCGCGCCTTCACCGTTTGTGTGGTGCCATGTAGCGCGTACAAAGACGCGACAACGCCGCGTGCGTTTCCTGTTATCGCGCGCGCCCAGCGGGCTGCGGGGCTTCGTTGGTTACCGGCGCCATCTCGCCCCGCTTTTCCACTCCGGCTTCTTGCTTAATCAACTTTGATGCTTTTTGCTTCTGACTTTTTCAAATTCCTTATAAATTTTCATATAAAAAAGGAATTTAACTTAACCTTACCTAAAATCATCTAACCTAATCTCACCAAAACAACAACAAAATTAGCATAATTCATACTTCATCCACGAATTTTGTTCTGGCGTTCCCAACAACCGCTCTTTGGATTTGAATATTTAATACCCTATAAACTATTATAACAAAAACAAGATTTAACCTGGCCTAAAACCGTTTAATTTAACCCGAAATAAACTAACCTAAGCCTGCAAAGTTAATTCTTGCTCATCATTATTGATATTAACATTTCCACCTCAATTCTGTTATTCCACAATGTTAATGCAACAAGCTTGAAATGGTTGACACCAAAACTCATGGAAACTAACGCGAACCATGTTTACCATTCCTCAATCTAACCAAATCCTTGTTTAGGCATCGATTTGTCAGTATATACGTGGCAACAATGTTTAAAAACAATCTCCAATAACCAAATTTACCACCTACAAAGTTTATCTATACTCAAAACAACTTAAACTTAGTTTTATACAGCGATCGACTTATAATAAACGGTTGCTTCTTAGAAACATAACCAACAACTAACGTAATCAATGCTAACCAAAACATATTTAAATGCCCTAACCTAAACCTTAAAAAAACATGCAATTATTCGTTAGATTCGTTATAATTACAATACATATATTAGTTTGTCGGCGCCTATCAGCAAAATAAAGTTTAAAGTGGTTGTAAATAATCACAAGACGGAGTGGCATCCAAGTTCGCCAACGCATTAAGAACGCGATCGCTCGCGAGAGATGATTTTTACGCTTACGTGTTGTACCGTGCCGTGAGAGGCAATCAACGAAATTATCGTCCGTGTCCGTACCTGTTATGCGGCCAGCGGACGAACGGACGGACGGACGGCCGGGCCGGACAGTCGAGACAGGATGCGACGCTGCGCGATCGCGGTGCCGATGAAGCATGAGAAAGCGACCTTTTCGACGCGGGCGCACACAGCGGCTCGCGTCGCCTGGAAATCACAAATCCCTCCGCGCATTCGCTCACCACGTCAAGCGTCGCGTAGCGTCCGCCACCGACGAATGTCTAACGAGATCGGAAACGCGAAGGAAATGTAATCCGGCGACGCTAGCACACGTCGATGAGGGTGCTGACCGGTAAGAAGTTAGCAGCTAGCTTTTCAGCATAGAATTGACTAGCTATTTAGCCACGTGAAGAATTGACAAAGTTATAACAGAAAGAGGTATTTATTGATTTAATTGATTTATTCTGCAACAAATTTTCAGGAAATTTTCATTTTTCAGGAGCGTTTTTCTGATCCACGTTTTGCACATTTGTAACTAAAATATCTCGGCAACCACTCAACCGATGAACTTGAAGTTACCATACACAAAACTGTATAAATAATTGTCTATGTCATATATATTTTTTTGATTGGCAAATGCCAATGAGGGTGCTGACCAGTAAGAAGTGAGCAACTAGCTGTTCAACAGAGAATGGATAGCTATTTTGCCACGTGACGTTAGCCTAAAAAAGGACCCAAAATTTATTGAACTTTTTCCGAGAAGTCGACATTTATTGACTGATTGCTAATTTAACGACGAAAATTAATTTACTAATTATCCTGGGAAATTGGCACAGATTAAATTCGTAATTACAAATTTAGACTATTTTCACAACTGCTTAATAGTAATTTTATGACAGTCGTTAATTTTCTTTAAGGAAGCATATATACTTAACATTGATTTTTTTTTCTTAAAGTTTCTTTTAATGTCTAATGGAAGTTTCATATAAAAATACCATGAAAATGACCAAAAGAATTATTAAACAATAAATAATTCTTTTGGTCATTTTCAGTTTTTTACAATTTTTGCAGCGTGTTTTTCTCAAATCCATGTTTTTCAAATTTGTAATTAAAATATATCGGAAACCACTCAACCGATGAACTTGTAGTGATGTATGGTTACTGTATACATAATTGTTTAGTGTTTGCCATAGGATTTTTTTTCGTTTGTTAACTTCAAACGCTCGCCATTTTGTCAAAAAATATTTATTTTCAAAATTGGTTGTAGCAAAGACTATACTATACTATAAGTATTTTTTTAGATTTTTGTGTCTGATGATTTTTTAAAGAAACGCCGATGGTTGCAGTTTTGCCTGTTTTTGTGGCACTCCCTGGAATACAGTTTTGACAAATTTAATATTAAAAATATTCTCGCGAAAGCCTATACTTTTCGCGAAAAGAAACTGATTCGACATTTCAAATAGTCTTAAACAAATTCACCAAAACATTGTCATTACTGTATATAAATGGTCATAACTTGATAATTCTATGACATGTACATTTAAATTAGTTAGGATCTTTTAACATGCAATCAATTCCTAGTTAGCAGGCTTGCTGTTAACTTCTTATCAATGGGGTGTCGAATATCTTCACGAAGAGTACATCATTTTTTTCGCGTACAAATGTGCACAATTTAAACACGGCACCGGAGTCGCGCTGCATCGATTTTGCATTAGCATCTCCGGCGACCCGGCATTGGAAATCTGACCGGCTTGGCGCTGGCGAACACGCTGTGTGTGTTTTTTATTAATTCATTCGCATTAGTCATTTTCACGGAACGCTCGAGCCTCGACGAGCGACGCGGCGACGGTGAAACTTGCGATGAATCAAAAACGAAACGCGGCGAGCGTGCCAAACGACGTCCTTGTTACACTTCGTTGCGGTTTTCTATTTGATTCTTTCGCGGCGCGTATGTTTTTTTTGCGCTTTCGCAAAAGTTTATCGCAAGCTAGGCCTCAGTACAGCGCGGTGCATTTGAATGTTTAATTCGGAAGTTGCGATGCGTGGCTCTGCAATGCGAGGCGCCGAACGTCCTGCGTCGCGAAAAAAAAACGAGGTGCACGGATTCGATTCAAATTGTGATTAACATAGTTTTGATAACAACAAAAACTGATATCTCCTAATCTTAGAACACCAATCGGAAGTTAGCACAAATGTTTTGTTAATTTTGCTTAAGGGAGCTGAACTTTTGAATGTATCATCTACGATTTACATATGTTACTTAGTTCATCCAGGCCAATACAAATGTAGCAGATCCGTGTTTTTTTTCGATTTTCCTAGAAACATGCGGAACCGATCAAAGTTTGTAATTTAACATATGACTGTCCATAAGGCGATATAAAAATGTAATATACTCGAAAACTAGAAGAGTGGAATTCTTGTAAGTTACATCCAAAAATTCCAAAAAATAGCTTAATTCAAATATGTAGGTTATTTTTTTGCGAATTTCTTGGAGGCTTGTTCTTTTATTGTAGAAACAAATCATATTGTCATAATCATCCTTCGGAAAATAGTTGATTTCACATATGAAACTCCGCAATATTTGTGATTTTTCCAGATAAAGTGTAAGTATATCTTCTAGTAGAATGTACTTTCAAATGCCAACCAAAAAGTAGCAAAAAAAAGCTACTACAATAAAATAATATTTAATAAAGATATTTTAGGTTAACTTTCGGCCGCTTCTTATAACTATACAACAAATTAATTTCACCCATTTAAATTTTTATATCAATACAAATTTTCCCAATGCCGTTTTAAGAAGAAAAAAAATCTGTAATTCTTTGGTATTGAGTTTCTACGTCCATTTCTTGTACATTTAGTAACAATAATAAAATACGCTTTTTATAAGCGGCAGTGTAAAATATTCGCAGCAAATTGCAAGCGCACGTTGATGTTTTAATGTAACAAGTTGCGCGCGTTCGCGCACATGCGATGACGCCATACCGTACTTAAGTCCACATGAGTTCGGCAGCGCGCAACTCACACGCGCCGAGGGATGAATAAGCGATTTATTATTGAAGCGGAGCGGCGTGCTTCTGCTGTGTTAGCAGCGCGCCTCGCTTAATCTGCATATTGCATTTGTCAAGTTGCCTGCGGTCGTGTTGCGCGAATAGACGTATGGATTATATGCCATCCTACTAGGGTCAGCCAGTGGCAGAAATGCTCGGGGTTGGCTTTGAAGCGCTTGTCTAGCTACTACCTAGAAGGACGCATTGCGAAAAGCAATGCGTGCATTGACAATAGGCATCTGGGTACCCCACATTTCCCCCGTCACATTCACAAGTTGGTACCCCAAAGTGCACTCACAATGACTAGGATGGCATTTCTATCACCCTGCCTGCGTTTTGGGGGCTGCGTAAATATCACCGTAACGTGGGGGCCCACCACATGCACAGTGAAACACACGCACAGCCCTTCGGCATTCTTTGCCGCTGAGTAGGGTCGAACAATAGATTCTCGGATTTCGGCTGTCGTAGCGGCTCCGAACCGTTCGTAAAAGGTCTCCGCGTACCCATGGTCAAGATTTCATACAATGCGAGTGCGAAGATCTAGACGCTTCCTCGAACCACGCCGCACTGGAAATTTCCACGTGCAGCTACTATCGATTACCGCCGGAACGTTTTCGTATTTAATTCGCCGCCGACGTCCGATAATTAGATTTCGATGATTAATTTCGGTGGAAACTCGGTAGGCAAGCAAGTAGGAGCGTAATTCTGATTTCCGGCCCCTTCCAATCTGAAGCGGAAGGCGTTCAAAAACGACTTCGAGTTTTCGAGGATGCGCACAGTACCTTCCTCGCTCATTTCAAACGTTTTTTCCTATGCATGCATACAGCTGAGAAACGCACGGAATAACGATCAAAAATCGCACGAGTGCATGCGGCCTGTCGACGTACAATGTGCGCCCAAGGAACAGCTTGCATGCGGCCTGCGAACCGTAGCGAGTCCCCCGCAATGCAAAATGTTGATGTAGTGATACTTTTGCACGCCGCATTGGCACGATCGCGCCAGTACATCCAACGTGTGCAAGCATTTATACTTCAGTTGCATGGTTTAGCGAACATAGTAAACAAAAAGCTTGCACTTTTTCAAATACGACATTGTTTTGGGCATACTACTAGGTGTTGGGGAACGCAGAAATTTGATAAAAATCAATATGGATTTCAAAATGTATAGAATTAGAAAACAGTTGCGGCGCGACGAGCGAGTAGAGAAAATAGAATGTAGGAACGAACGGTTTCAACGGCGCAACGGCACGATAATACAAGGCGCGCTGCGCTGTCGTGCGGCGACTTGGCAGGCTGGTCGGTCTCCGCGCCTCTATTCAATACGTGCTGCAAGCGAACCAGCCGGCTGTACAGTTGGCGTTTCGTTCCGCACGTATCGTTCGCTAGCCTTGTGTCTCGTTTGCCCGCACAACTCGTCGCCGGCGTTCAGTCACCGACCGTGCATTCCCAATTGCATTTCGTTGAAAACTTAATTCTTCAGAGAAATATGGAGTAGAGAACTACCCAACTTCTACACCTGTCAAAGAAGGCCTCCAAAATATGTTACTTTACGCTATAATTAGTATTATACTAACTTAGAACTTCTTAAAATGCAATTATCTGTTAATATTCAAGACTACTTTAGTTCTATTTCAATGTGGACCCCTTGCTCAACTTATTCTTAAAGTATGAACACTTTTAATCTAATGTAATCTACCTCTTCGTATACTGAGAATGTAACTGGCATTCATAGTGAAATTTCCAAGAATATTCTAAACCTCATAACTAGGTTTTGAAAGGAAGATTATGTATTATGCATTCCCTCTTGCAAATTGTTGAGAATATAATTCTTCGTAGCAAAAAAGAGAATAAACTTATAAACTTAACTAATTTCAAGAAGGCCACCAAAATATGTCATCTAATTAGTACTATACTATCAAATTACTATCAAAATGCACTTATCTGTAAATATTTACGACTTTCGTTCTCTTTCAATATGCCCTTTTTGCAAAACATGTTCGTGAAATAGATACTTTTAAAACTAATGTAATGACCGAAAATCGTATTCGTTTTTCGCGAGCGCGCGATTTTCGCACACATCGACAGGCGCTTAGCGAACGATTAATTACATTAAAATATACGACGATATTAACGAATATCTGCGCCCCTTTTTTTCGTCCGTACTTTTAATAGACAATTAATAACGCGCCGATAGCAGCGGCGCTCGCTGTTTTTGATATTAATTAATTGATTGTTCGCGGTGCGCGCGGTCTCTCTTCATTTCTCATTAAAATTTATGATCACAATAAAGCACATACGTGGTGAAAGAGGCTGCTAGGGGAAGAGAATCGCAGCAAACGTCCACCGACATAGTGCGCGAAAACGAAAATTGAATTCATAGTGAAATATCTAAGAAAATTCAGAACCGCATAACTGGGTTTTGAAATGAAGTTTATGTATTTTGCATTCCCACTTGCAATCAGTTGAGAATGTAATTCTTTAAAGAATATGTGGAGCTAAGAATTAATTAAATCTGGAGCTAAGAATCAACTTCTAGACTTTTCAAAGAAGGCTTAAAAAATATGTTAGCCAACGCTATATGTAGAATTATGCTGTCTTAGAACTTCATAACATGTAATTATTTGTAAATATTTGAAACTACCTTTGTTCCATTTCAATATGGTTCTTTGCACAACATAGTCAAAAGTTGGAACTTCTAAATCCGACGTAATCTACTTATTCGTTTTCTGAGAATACAACTAGTAAAAATGGAATTATCTGAAAATATTTAAAACTACCCTAGCTCTATTCGAATATGCTGTTTGCAAATGTAATCTTTAAGTAGGAACTTTTAAATCTAACGCAATCTACGCATTTGCATACTGAGAATTAACAGGTATTCACAGTCTGAATTCCAGGAAAATTCTGAACTCCGTAACTAGGTTTTGATAATAAGATTATGTATTTTGATTTCCTACTTGTGATTCGTTGAAATCTGAAAACTAGCCAGAAAGTATGGTGTTAAGAACTATCCAACGGCTGCACCTGTTAAAGAAGAACCGAAAATATGTTATCTTACGCTATAATTAAGAGGATACTGTCTTAGAACTTTACAAAATGAAATCACCTGTAAATATTTAAGATTAGTTTAATTATATTCAAATAATAATAATAACATGTATCACTACATATTCTTGTATTTATTAGTTCCTATGCAAATCTTACCTAACCTAAGTAGCAATCATACACTGAGAATTTAACTAACTTTCCCGACTGTTTAACAAAGTAACCGTAACGTGTGTTTCAGCCTGGCATTAATAGTCTCATTCTCAGGGCATTTCTAAACCTCGTAACTACGTGTTTGTATTAATATCATATATTTTCATGCTAGAAACTCCTATAAAGATGTGTGTGCCTACAGTACATTTCAGAGTCTGGAAAGTTGCCTTGTATTATAAAGGTTATGTCTTTCTGCATCTTTGTATAGATTCTTAAAAGATATATTCGGTCGCAAACCAAAGTAAGTATATATTAAAAATTGACACAGTAGACCAATATTTTTTAATACTATAAATAACCGCGATATAAATAAAGTATACAGATAAGAATATCAGATCATTAATGTAAAGTTCCCATACTTCATAACCTCAACGCGACGTATATACGTTGCCCCATACTTTTAAGTCATTAATGTTTACTTTTAATGCCTAATTTCACAGCACTATGTCTTGTACTTTCGACGTTATTAATTTGTACAGTAAGAATGTTTATTTTAAGTGAATTTCTAGTAGTTTGAAAAAGAATGAATAAAAAATCTGTAGGAAAATGATGATTTTTGGCCTACAATGAAGATTTCCAGATATTTGCAAATTATTTTTACCTTGTAGTTTCAAATGTAGTTGCAATAATACGCGTACTATGGACATATATATTTGGTGGACTTATATATGTCCACAGTCCGCAATATAAAAGTGTTTGCAGCATATTCTTACGTCATGAATATGTGTAATCTTTCAGTTACAATATTCAAGGATATAACGATGATATATACTTTCTACTGGCGATTTAAAGTGAATTCTTTTAAAATGTAAACAAACTTAAAGTTTTGTAGCGTTTTATAGATGTCGAGTGTAGTCTAATGATATACGTATTAAATTATAATAAAAATATTCAATTATAAAAAAAATACTATTTAAGAAAAATTTTTAAAATGAGAGTTATACAAATAAATGTAGTGATAACAATTAGATTTTTTTTTTTCATCATAACAGAAATGACAAAGGATTGTATTTGCCTACAGGGCAAGTTTTAAAAAGACGAAATTGTGTAGTAGATAAGCGAGAGTACTAGTCGGTTAGGAATGAATCGTGAGGGATCAAACACTGGAGGCGAATATTCCGTGTCCCTTGCGCCGTGTGCTGGTAACAGCAGCGCGTCGGTTGCCTGGCCACGGCGACGTCGCATGCGGGCAAACGCCAATGTCGGAGAGGCCGCCGCATACGAACGAGCACACAGCGTGTGTGCACACACAAACGCACCCGGCCACGCAAACGAACGTCGCACAACCGGGCACGGAGTGCGCGCCCCTCCTTTGCGTCAGCGAGCAAAATATCGCTGCGTCTCGCTCGCTCATGCGCGTTTGGGTTGTGCGTCGCGCAATTTCAGCGGACGCGTTGCTATCGCCGTGGCCTTTCCCCCGTTTATCGCCCGAACATACCGGCACCGACGGCGACGGGCGCCGCCACACACAGCAGCAACAGCGCGGAGGCAGCACAGCCAGTCGATGACTCGCCCGACTGACACAACCGACAGCGTGTGTGCACGCCGCGCATATGTTATTCGATACGTCAGCCTACTTACGCTGTGAGCAGCACTTCGACGTCGGTATCGTCGCCGTCGCTCGGCTGCTGGCGCGATGGAAAACCGTCAAGTGAAATGAAGCCCGCGGATGACTTCGACCGGGCCAAGGTCCTGGGCCGTGCGACGCGCATAGCATGATCGCCTAGCGCTGCGGCAAAAGTTTCTAATCGCTGCTGCGTGCATGATTTGAATGCGCTACCGGTCGGAGAACTTATCGTATTTCGGCGAAACTGAACTAGAGTTTTGGTGGGGTGGCTAGCCGCTTTGCTTTGAGCGAAACTAGCAAATGTAACATCGAAACATATGCTAGTTTCATGAACAAATCATTGCAGTATTTTTCTTTCTTTCAAAATTTCAGATCAATGAAAAAAACATTTTAGAAGTAATCTATATGCGCACTTGATATTGAGAGAAAATGGCAAATATGAGCCGAATTTAGATAGCGCAGAAACTAACAATCCCATTTCAACATTTTTTAAATGTGTTTTTTATTTAACCCTTTGAGGGCTTTTTATTTAAGCCTTTGAGACTAACATCTGTGATGTTTCCCGGATCTAAGAGAATTAACTCTTAGAGAACAACAAATCTATCCTCGAATACACCATGAAAAATACATAAAACTGCAGTAGAAGAGGCATCGTGCCAAGTTAATCTATACCTAAAACATTTTTACCGCGATCGATCGGAAAACATTGATATCCTAACCATATTAAATGTCCTTACTATAGTACATTGTACAACGAGTATGTAATACTCGTAGAATCGCTGGCGTCGCATCGTTTCGCTCCTTGGTTTTCTTTGTCTGACTCATGTATTAAAATGAGATAGGTTGTTTCTTTGAGTTTCTTCATCTTCATTTAAGTACAAGGCATTGAAGCCCGAAGCCGAAGTCGGCGATCTGAAAGGTGCCTAAGGCGAAAGTCATACTCATAAACAATGCGCATGCGCTATACTTTTTCTACGACTATTATATGTGAAAATAATAACGAGTAAATTTAGTATTCTGGTATCGGTCCACTACGCATGGCACGCGCATGCGCTACGTAGGACGCAGTCTCTGGGAGCTGTGCGGCGCGCGCGAGTAACGCATAACAAATTCACGGCCTATTGCGAGCCGAGCAATGCACTACAATGCAACTACATCATCTACCAGGCTGTTATGATCAGCCGTAGTGTAGATCATAACTTAATCGACCTTGTTAACATAATGTATATATTACAACATGAATATAAAGAAATCTTAACAAAATGTGAAATTAATCGTTAAAATCGTGACTATTCATCTTCTAGAGTCATACTCTAAATTAAAGTACATGAAAATGTGTGTTTTGTGGATTTGATTAAATGTTTAGCACACATTAGTCAGACTTCGATCGTAAACTTTCGATTAGTTCAACTTTATTGCTATAAATAATATCCACTTACACCTTATATATTTGATTCATTGTCGACAATTTGAAAATCTATAATATTATTGAAATATTGCTGTTTTTATTGGAAGAGTCTCTTGTGAATTCAATCACGCACATATAAATTAATTAGTACATAATTGAATATGTATATAGTATTACTTTGTACTAGGTGTGTCAAAAAAGTATCACTATCAATTTGTGTCGATACGTTAGTTCGATACGATATGAAAAGTACCGATACATCGTATACTTCCAACATACATGGATTCTTTCACGTGATACTTAGATATCGATCCCTTCCAAAATCTTAATATTTCTAAGATATAATCTAAAATAAACATATACAATCTCAAAGAACAATAATAACAATGTGTACATTAAAAAGTATCGATACTTTCTTTTCTTAAGGGCGCACCATCATTTACCAGTTCAAAAATATCGATATTTTTGGAATTGTCTTAATAAGTAAACTATTTAAGAATTTATAGTCCATAAAGTTTAAAAGAATAAAGAATTTATGTTTACCAAACTTTACCCTTTTCCCCAACATCATTTTTCGATTTTGCGTACACGACTGAGAATATTCTACGGAACTGATTAGGCTGAAAGAGGGCTTATTTTATATATACTTAAATTATCTACGATGACGACAATTGCTTTTGAATAAATATATATTTAGTTATCTTTTTCGTATTTCTAAGTCGAATTTTATGTGTAAAACGCACTTTAAAATTGAAACGCTAAAATCATGCAAATGTAAGTATTATTTTGAAAAATGCTCGACGGCATATTCAACTATTTTTATAAATTTTGCAAAACTTTTTTTTGTTTTTCATTTCCGATCAAAATTGGCGACGCTGAACAACTTAGAAAACAAGGCGATATAACCATGAAATGACATAATTTTTAATGTGAAAAAATTAGACTTATAAATTATTGCTTAAATTGCTATCCAAAATTCAAAGAGTTTAGTACCGGAGGAAAAAAGTGAAAATCGAAAATACGAAAATTTTCGTACTGGTAAATGAAGTTAAAACGGCTTCTGCAATTTAACACCACAGAAAACAATGTTATAATTATATATAATAGTATATTGTAGAACGAGCATGTAATGTCTTACGTTGTTTACGAGTATGGCAAGTCATACTCGTAAACAATGTGCATTGCATGCGAGTTGTACACTATACTTTTTTAACGACTATTATATGTGAAAATAATAACGAGTATATTTATTTTTCTGTTATCGGTGTGTTTGCAGTTAACGCGCATAACGGACTCACGGCCTATTGCGAGCAGAGGAATGCACGACACTGGCCTCTGCTCAACTACAATGAACCTGTTATATATCTTGCTTGCCTTGTACTACATCATCTGCCAGTACCCACAGTTTAAAATACGATCTTCAAAAATCATAATTTAACACCTACAAAGTTAATTGTTGTAATTACAATGCATATGCCTATCAGTCCCTCCTTAATTTGGTGTCAATGCTTTCAAGTTTCAATACTTTCGAAGCCCAAAAATTATCGATATTTTCTTTCGATACTTTGCTATTAATACTTTCAATAGTACGCTGATTAATCTTCGACCTTAAACTTGTGACCATAAACGATGAACGTAATTCTCCTAGAGATTAACCATATTAACTTACTGCAAGTCCTATGTTGATATTCCACATCATTATACAATTTGTCAGTATTTCAATATTTCAAGTAAATATTCATTTTTGTGAATTATATTCACAGTATAGTTTCTGTTAATGGGATATTTTGCGTTTTTGAGCTGTTTGCCCAAAAAATAGTCATGACCTTAGAGTATAAAATTTTCATTCAAATTGAAGTCGGACAATGCGTGTACTTCCCTTGTTAGTTGTAACCTTTTGTAAAATTTCGATTACTATTTACTTCATAAGAATTGGAGAATAGGTAGTACGAACTTTATATTATTGGAATCGTTAACATATGAAAATGCCTCTATTAAGTTCCAAGTTGCGACATGAGCGCGTTGCGCTGTGCGGCACCACGTCGTTTATCAACAAGTGTTTGCGTCGCGGCGACAACGACGATTGCCTAATTTCGTTTTCGCGCGCGCAAACAATGCCGCGGCGCCTGCGATCCATTTCGATGTCCGCGCAGACATAGCGGCGCCCTGTGCGTGCGCTCCACTTCGCCGCACACTAATCTGTTTACGTCCAAGTTAGAGCTAATGAAAATTTTGACGATCGTCGCCGGAAAACGACAGCGCAGCGCGAATTAAACGATAATTGCTCATTGTCCAAACTTTACAACAATACGCATACCTGCAGACAATGCTGAAGTGCCTTTAATTCTCAGTACATGAGATTTATTTCCTTTTCTTATACTGAGAATGAGAATGATAAAGCATGCATGTGTGAGATCTTTCTCTACCAAATTTAATTGCATGCATTATTTAGGTTTAATCGTACACAACCATGTTGAAAAAATCGATGTTATACTTGAGTTATTGTTAGTAAAATGTGGAAAACAGTTTTTCAAATAAACTATTTTTACTAACCCATATTGGTAACCTGGTATTTTTTTTTTGAAATAGTTGAAAGTGTTTTGTTATATTCCATGATAATAGTGGAAAATTGATAATTTTATATTTAATTATATATTGGTAATTTTATAATTATATATTTGTCGGGCGCAAAATAGAAGCAAATGTATTTCTTGTTAATTTCGTGATATCAATATAAACATATGTTTTTCCCACATACATTAGAAAAATGACAGGTATATTGCACAACGAGCATGTAATGTTAGACTGGTATGATTTGTGGCACTCGCCGATGGCCATTCTCGTGAACAATGTGCATTGCGTGCGGGTTGTACACTATGCTTTTCCTACGATTATTATATATGAAAATAATAATGAGGTGATTTTGTTTCTTGTGTCAGTTGGTTTATTAATTTGTTTATAGTCACCATTACTAAAGTCCGGTGAGAATCTATGTTTTTCTTCAATAAATTTTTAATCAAAGAATATTAGCAAATGTCTATCTTGTATTCATAGAATTATGAGTTAATATTTTCAAAATAGTGTAATAATTCTTTTGTAACCAATATTAATGAAATTGGTGCAAATGAACGTACCTCTTCAATGCAGAGAACATCTTACAAATAGATCAAAGAATACTCGGAAATCTTGTTTATATAGTGGTATTATCAACATATATATTTTTAAAATCGTGCTGTGATAGTTCGTTTATATGCGAATTTAATAAAATGGATGGAAAATCAATGTTTTTCTTCATTAACAATATTATTTTTCGTTCAAAGGATATGCGCATAAGTCTATATTGATAATATTATCGTCTTATCAATATACATATTCAAAACTGTGGTTGAATAATTTGTTTACTTCGGCGGAAAGACCTTAAATGTCGATAGCCAATAAAATATATTTATTATTATTAATTGGTTTAGAGTCACAATAAAATTGAATGAAAATCTATGCTTTTATAGTGGTAATAACAGTTTTCAATAAAAAATAACTATAAATGCCTATCTTGCCTGTGATGTTAATAATTTGAGTATATCTAATGTTTATGAACCATTTCATAAACATTTTGATAATTTGCTTATAGGTGAATTTAATGACACGAATGGAACATCTATGTTTTTCTTCATTGACAAGAACATTTTTCGTTCAAAGGATATACGCAGTCATCTATATTGATAATATAGGAATCTTATCAACACATGTTTTCAAACCAGTGGTTTAATAATTTATTTATAGCCACAATTAATAAAATTACGTGAAAATCTATGCTTTTTAGTGGTAACAACTTTCAATTAAAAAATACCCGCATATGCACATATTGCCTATTTTATTTTATTTATTCAACAACCTTATGTGCATATTGGCTTTTTCGGGGATCGTTGCAAGGAAATCGCCCAACCTTCGTTCGCGTTTTTACTGCGAAATCTGGAGTTCGCGGACGGCTCCGCAGCCGCTTGTTGAGTGGGGAGACCAAGTGGTCACCCATCCAACGTCTAGCTACGTCCGACGTTGTTTAACTGCAATGATCTAACGAGTACCGAGCTCCACAACGCGGCAAGCCACCGCTACATATTGTCTATATAGTTATTAAACATTATTAATATATTTAAATAATATATTCAAAATAGTGATTTAATAATTTGTTTATGACCGACACTAATGAAAAAGGTGGAAATTGAAAAGAAACACCTTAAATGCAAAGAATATTTCCAATCAAAGAATACACAGAATTGTCTTTCTTACATTTATCGTAGTATTATCAGTACACATTTTCAAAACAGTGCTTTCATAGTTCGGTAAATTGATTTTCCATTCATCTCATTAAATTCCAAGAATAGAAAATAAATTTTAAAACAGTAGTTTAATAATTTGTTTATTCCCAAAATTAGTGAAATTTTCGAAAACGAACGATATTTTTCGGTGACAATAACTTGTTCGAATTAAGAAATATTGGGAAATAATTAGCTTTCTTATATAGTAATAGTGCCAATGCATTATTTCAAAAGGATCTGCACTCTTTTCTTCGTAATTTGATGTGTATATAGGCGAAGTTAATTAAGTGTCAAAAAAAAAGAATATTCAACTGATATTCGCGCGTTGCACGTCGCGTAATTGCAATTCGAACGCACATTCATCATAGGATTTTTTTCTTTGATGTTCTATAAATCTAATGATTCAACTGATTTGAGATTTTTTGATAACTTGTTCAGTAGAAAAAAAAACATGCTTCATCTTTCAAAAATTGGGGTTAACCGCTTTGCAACTATTTGTCGGTGCCCACGAGTCATATGATCCTGATAATCCACGATTCAGCCAGATATGGTACACGAGGTAAGTTAGAAAGAAGGGAAGGATGGAATGAAGGGTGTATATGCTAAATTCCAAAAATAGAAAATATTTTCTGCACTAACAAGAACATTATTCGTTCAAAGGATACGTAAACGTCTGTATTGATAATATAGAAGTTTTATGAATCCACGTTTTTAAAACAGTAGTTTAATCATTTGTTTTTTCCAAAAATTAGTGAAATTTGCGAAAACTAACGTCATTTTTCGGTGGCAATAACTTGTTCGAATTAAGGAATACTGGGAAATAATTAGTTTTCTTATGAAGTAATAGTATCAATGCATATTTTCAAAAGACAGGTTCTTCTTTTGTTCGTAATTTGATGAGTTTATAGGCGAAGTTAATTAAGTGTAAAAATAAAAGAAAACATTCGAGTGATATTCGCGCATTGCACGACGCATAATTGCGATTCGAATGCGCGCCACTTCATGGGCGCCCTGATGTTATTATATTATTTGACTTGACAAGCACGTGTGTTTTGCCCGAGCACATGTAAACCACGGCCCGCGCATATACAGGCGCCGAAATAATTCCGCATCCTATTGCGGGGCGCGCACACCAGAGCAATCGACGAACGAACGCGAAGCGCGAACGCGAATCTACACATGCATGCCATACAACACGGGGGCCACCACGCGATAGGGTGATGCGCACCGTGGGACGGCGAACGGCGATCGGTACCGCCCGCCTTGCAACTTACCAGTGCCGACGTGTTGACAATGTTTGGTGCGGCCGATTCGAAAACCTTATATCACGGAATCACAACCACTTGATTATGCAGCGTCGGTGCGGCTGCTGCGTACGCCTGTGCCACAGTATATACGCGCAAGCGGGGCACAGCTAGAGATAGCTAGAGCACAGCGCACGCCGTACGTCGATGCATGGGGAAACGAGCCGATGGCAATCTCAGCGCTTTCGTGCGCATGCAGCTTGCCTAACGATACACCTATCGCCATCTGGTGGTCGAAAGCAATGACAGCTACGCAATTCGATATGGAAAACTGAGGGGAAACAAATACGAACAACTTGGTACAATGTAACAATTATTACTTAGAATTAACAATATTGTGTAGCATCTAGAACTAAGCGTATATGTTGACTTTTAACGTTCATTGGCTTTGTGAGGTGCGCGTGTAGGGGCTGACTGCCGTGAAGGGTCGCAGGGCTGGATCTGCGCTTGGCAGTGACCCACCCGTTGCTGTCCTAATTGTCATGTTGCTATTTGGCCTGTTGACAGAAAGAATATTAATTAATTCCGCATATATCATAGGATTTGTGTTCATTGATGTTCTATTACTCTACTGATTCAAATCAGTTAGTAGATTTTTCGATAACTTGTTCAGTACCACCCCGTCCCTAAAAGTTTACTAGAAAACAGCTTCGTCTTTCAAAAATAGGGGTTAACCCCTTTGCCACTACTTGCGGCGCTCACAGATCAAATTATTCTGATAATCCACCATTCGGTTTATAGAACACGAGAGGTAAATTGGGAAGTAGGGACGGATTGAATGAAGGGTGAATATGCTTTTATCAAATTCTTCTTTCAATGCAATGAGTAAGATCAGGAGCTTCACCAAGATATGTTGACTGCTGACCTTGAAGTCTTGGTGAGTACAGATTAAAACTAAATTCAATCTTACTTTATACTGAATTTTCTGGTCAATGATTTTTTTGTTCATGCATGACTGATATTAAAACTTGGAAAAACTCACTTAATCAATGTACTTGATTCGTTTTCAACTACTTTAAGATCATCAGTAAAGACAACTGTGCGATATTTGCACGGATCTCGACTGCTATACTTATCCAGAACCCCATTATATATCAGTAAATCATCCAATAATATCTGCGAACAAATATAAACGCTTCATACATGTTCAGTATGGATCTATGCATAGTCTTACACCAAATTCTTTGATACCCCTATTGGGACTCTTCGAATAATTCCAAAACTTAATCACAGATACCATCATGGGATTATCAAGAACAACATAGATTCGGTTGAGCGACTTGGGTATGACCGGTGCGAGCCAGGAATGCAAACCGTCGTTGTTATCGTTAATATTATCAATCAGTTTATCGGGCGTTCGAATATCGCCGTTCACATCCGGAAGGACATTGATGCTTTCGGGATAGGCGCAAATATCTGAAAACGTAAAATTTAATATTTTAGATTAGATGCTTCCGTTCTAATCTAAAATATTAAATTAGGACGTACTACTTTCATCAAGCACTAGTTTTCTTCCCATCTGATCGTAAATGACCAGGCCGTTCAGGCCACAATAGTATGGATCTCCCCAGGTTGAGTAGACTACAACTTCTAGAACGAATCCTTCTGGTAGCATTGGATATCCATGGGTGTTACCTAAATTGCTGGAGATAATGAAACTTGGAGTACGCTCCACTTTGTGAACCAGTGAGTTGCTATCTCCAAGGAGGATTTCCTGGACAAAATCGTAGTTGACGTTACCAGGTGCACGCCTCAAGAGAAATATGGCATCCTTGGTTACAGGATTAGATACGGGACGATCATCGAGGAGGATCTTCAATCTGGATACACCAGCATAAGTCATTTCTAAACTCGCGTTGTAGTTCCATATTCTCAAACCTAAGTAGGAAAATTGTTCATAACTTGAAACATATGAATAGACCAGACTATATGAGTAGAGGTGTGAAGGCAAACTTTTTTAAAACGTGGCTCAAATTTCCTTCATATTTTTGGTATCAGCTGCGCATCAGTCAATAATGCCCCAAGATCCTCCGTTGGAGACCCGTTGGTGGATATGTATCACATTTGCCCCCCAGGAAAACCCTTCCCATTTCGATTACCTAACAATCGTGAATCAGTCGAAAGTGTGCATAGGTCATTAACTGTCCCAAGTGTCATAGGTTCACCATCACTACCTTAGACCATAATAAACTTACCAGCTATATACTGAAATCTATCAAATTCCAAAGTAATTTTGATATGTTCACCATATGTGCACTTAGTAAGCCACATATGATTTCGATCAGTAGTTACATTCTCATCATCAAACAATCTTCGTTGGATTAGACGATTTGCTATAGGATTACATTGAATATAGTCGTCCCTAATCGGCACTTGCAACTCCCCCGCTTCAATAATTTCAATGCCGGTTAGACCTATGACATCTGCGAATCCCCAGTTTGATATCAAGACAATATCTAATTTTTTGCAACCCAGTAGGATTTGCTCGTTGGAATCATAATCTGAATTGAAAGGTGACTTTCCAGTGTAAGGTCGAATTCCATTCTAAAATCACACCTCTATAAAATCAATGTACTTCTCATAATTTATTACGTACACTTGTTGTTAAAGCCGAGGTCATGGGTCTTTCCTCCGTCATCGATGGGGAGTCTATTTTGGCAGATGTGAGTGTTGGGAAAGAATGATCGTTGTGTGAAATAGCCTCTAGAATATCATCGTTAACGGTGAATAATATAGTCTGGAAATAATATTTGGAATTTTTGACTGCCACCTTAACAATATCAGTAAACTTTACATCACCAAAAGCATCCACTCCACCAATTATTCCCCCACAGGCTTTGGCAATTTCCCCGACAAAAATTTTTCGTCCGTCTAGTTCCATTACTATATCTTTAACACCTCGATGACTGTGAATTCGAGATTTGTTGTAATTCTGCAATGGTAATATTAAATGTGGCACCAGCGTTTAGGTAACTAGACTTGCCCAAAATCGAATCATTGATATAACATTAACTTCCCTGAAGTGAATGTTGATTACATGTTCGGCTCCTTTGGTAAATGGGGCCAACCAGAGGTGTACATCGTCCTGGGTCCGGTTGACTCCATCCAGAAGATTGGTCACCACCCGGGGATCATTGTAACATTCCGGTAGGACGTTTACATCACTCGGATTAGCAGTAATCTGGAAGGTGTGGATTTTAGAGACTTATTTGTTTCCTGACAATATGGAGACATACTTTCTCAACCTGGACGATTTTTCCATCATCACCAAATATTTCAATTCCATTCAAACCGACATAATACTTATCGCCCCAAGTTTTCAGGATCGTAATTTTCAACTGCTTTCCTATTGGCAGTTCAGGTATAATGAAAACATCATCGGTGGATTTTCGCCGGGATTTCCCTTGTTTTTTCTTGCTCGAGATCTTCTCGTTCTCTACGAGCAACTCGTTGATGATCTGTTGCCGCAGTTCATTCTCCCGGGCGACTTTTAACTTGTAGTCACCCAAACGTGTCGAGTTCAGGCTTTCTTCACTGCTGTGGAAATCATATCGGTCCTTTGCTCGACCACTATACCCCACGAAAATGTTCTCTGTGGACTTGGACTTGCTGATCGTGTTGAAATTGTTGATGGTTTTAGACAACATATTATCGGCGAGCACGTTAGTCGCTTGCGGTAGTCTGGAGTAGACGTATTGTGGCATATAGGTTGACATTTCGCTAGTGCTGCGAATGTTTGGCACATCCGAATCACATACTGACGGGCTATAGTTACCCTCCGTCGAGGAGGTTGTTGAATGCGTAGGCGAAATCGGCGAAAGAATTGCTTCAAATTGCTCTAAATACAAAGACTCAAAATTACGAAACATCCGAAGATTTCCCACTAATTATTAATGAAGTCGTCATTGTAATTACTTACCATTTAATCGTTTACGTTCAATGATATTGTTAATTTTGGCACTATCAAGACGTCCCTTGTGGCTCTGCTGGAACATTGTTAGGCTGCGCCAGGATTTCTCCAATTTGTCGTCGCTCCATGTAGACGTCGCCGGTTCCCTCCGTACGTCCTGAGCTTCGTCAAGTGCGTCTCTATTCTGAGACAATTCCGATTCCGTTTGGGACACGGCCCGTCTACCAAACCTAGCTGACGAACCGGGCCGGCTACCAAGCGAAAAAATTTCAACTTTGCGATCGATTTCGCGGTGTTATGAACTTACGATAGGATCAATCGTTCCGGTTCCAAGGTGTGCAAACTCTCGCCGAAGTTTAGCAAACTTGATCGTCGGCTGGACGACGTTGAGTCCTGTTGATTGGAACGACTACCCTCGATGTCCGAGGATTTACTACACATTAAGAAATGTCATTTACCCTCCTTTACGCATTATCCAATTATGGTAATAATATTTGGTCGTACGTACTTATCTCTAATATCGTTTAGCCACTGTGGTACATCATGTGGTTTGCCTTGACATTGAGGTGGCAGACGCGCTTCGAATTCCCCCATTGCCGAAGCGCTAAAATTTGGGAACAAAGCTCCGCACAAACTTCGATTGGCACTTTTGCAGCGCAATTACAGCTACACTGACGCACCACACATGATTGATTCGAATTGCAGTGAAACGCACGCTGCTCACTCGTCTCTGTTAATAATTATAGTGTCATGGTTATGCAGAAGGCGGGCACCATCCGTGGTGGTGAGTGGTGAGAACCGATTCAAAAGACTGCGTGTTTGTGTTCCGAGACGTTTTCCACGTCTCCATGGAAATCGCCGGTGAGCGTGGTACCCAACAATACAAACAAATAACAACATTGGGGGGCTGCCTTCAAACGGAATAATTTCCCAGGAGAGCAATTCTTTGTTTGCTCGTATTAATATTACAATTGCAACTGGACATATCTTCCTCAATATTTGTAATTATTGCAATGAATGTATAAAATAGACAAGTTGTTCTTATAAATAAAGAAATGTATCTTATTTAAGTTATGTTTTGTAAGCTAGTTAATGTAAGGTAAGGTTCTGGAAATAGCAGCCTTTCGATGGCGTGCGAGTATGAATTATTGAGGTGGTTAAGTTTAGAGGACCATGTTTCTTGGCCTTATAAACATAATCACCTGGAATTCGGCAGCCGTTAGAGTTCGAAGATTATCACTGATGAAGTCTCTGCTGGTATCAAACTGTATTATGCCGTTAAACGTGGGACAAGGCCTAGGATGGTGAAAATCATTTGGGTACCTTGGAATAAGAAGATTGCGGGCAACCAGAATGCCGACAACCCGAGAAAAAGGATTTATGACGGAACTAGAGGGAACTTAGTTGTCTTGAAATAGTTGCGAGCAAACATAGTTTGTTAGTATTAAGCCAATCCAGGTTTTAGGATATCACTATATCTTCCTAAGAAACATGAATGGAAAGTTCATGTTTCTTACCTGAACAATTCAAGTTTTGTTGATATTAAAATTTAGCATGAATTGTGGAGGTGGTTACGTTTAGAGGACCATGATCCTGAACCTTGTAAACATATTCAGAGAGTCCCAACCTTCCGATAGGGAACTGACATTAACACTGATGAAGAATCTGATGATATCAAACTCTACCATGCCATTGAAGATTGGGCAATGTCAAGGATTGTAAAACTCATTTGGGTGAAATAAGAAGATTGACGGTAACGACAACCTGAGAGAAAGGATTTATGATGTAACTAGAGGAACTTAATTGTCTAACGAATAAATACGTGAATTACGAGAATAAACCTATTGAATGCAGAGAGAACAGGTGTACCCAGAGTCATGATAATTGTGGTGGTGTCCCCAGATGATGTACGTGGAATATGGACTAGAATGTACAACAACAGTTCTCCAGAAACTAAGAAATAACCGAGCCCGAAAACGTATTTTAAAGAATTCCAGTAAATAGATCTAAGCAGAGAAACCTGAGGGGGCTGGACTCTATACAGAATATCGCATGCCAAAGAAACACCTCCGTAGGTGTAATGAATCACCACAGATCAACAGCATGTTCGAAGAGCTATGCACTTAGAGAGAAAGTGAAAATGGAAATCGCAAAAATGGTACCTAGGGAAGCTTGTTCAAGTTTAATATAAGGAACATAATGCGGGGTAGAACACGAAAGGCAAAACCACCGTCTATTCACTGAAGAAAACTGGTTGTTCAGACTATAAAAATTGCCTTATGACAGTTTCTATAATCTTATCTTTGTAACCATTACGCAATTAAAATATAATTGGAAATATTTTTATATTTGCTCATTTTTCAAACTGTAGTGAATTCTGTTTTGTCTTTTTGCTTTCCCACTTTTTATATTCGGAAACCTGCCAACAACGGCAAAGGGTTTTCAGAAAGGTTCTGAAAATGTCACTTTCCTATACATTTACCAACAATAAGAAGAAAAAAATAACTAGAAGCTTGCAAACATACAAAACATGCAAAACAAGTTCTTATCAATCGAAACCGGTTTTCCAGATGTTGCAGATCTCACGTATCGCACTAAATAATTCAAGCCGTGGTTAATAAATGAGCGAAGTTCGGTCTATATTTATGTATTTGGTCTATTCAGTTTACAATTACACCTATATAATATCGCTCCACATAATAGATTCCTGAAAATACGATTACGTCCTCTCGTAACCCAATCTCAAAAAATAGATAGTACACACATGTTTTTTTGATTTGTATCATTGATCATGAACGTTGCACGTGTACAGGAGCTATACGAAATCAATTCGTAAGTGCGATTTCGTAAACGCGCAACATTCGTTTTGTTTTTGGCACCAATATTGACATGGTAGTCATATGAAAATGTGTGACGATGTCAATTAAGAGAAGACATCGTTTACGAACATTTAATCCTCGTTAGTCATTAATTGATGGCTTTCAATGCTTCATATCGCGACAGTTTGCGAGAGGAGCATTGAACGAAATCAATCAATTGATAGGCTTCGCGCTGTGTACCCTTTGTATAAGTAATGATTGTACATCAAACAGAAATAATTATTTAAAACCTATTAACATTACGTTTACATATTTGTACATAAAAGAAGTTGACATGTTTGGTTTCACAATTTACGAGTAGTTTTGCAGCCCACTTCAGCTCCACAACTCATCAAATATTTGCTAAAAATATAAAATATATTTATTTACACATTTATGTAGTCCATAACAGTTGTACCCTAAACATTCACAATTACGTTTTATAGCTAAAATTCCTTAAACAACCGATCAGGGCTCATATTGTTTTTTTTTTGTATAAGTTGAACATCAAATAACAAATAAATCACATCCAAATGTTTACATTCATCATAGTATATGATCGATAATCTTTAAATTCCGTACGCTCATAAAAAGGAAGTAAAGATTTTCATTAGGAAATTTATCTGTAGATATAGACTTTGGCGCATATAACTGCGAAACGTAACCGTTAGTTGGTAGTAAATGAGTTTTTTCACATTTTACTTTATTAGTTTCACAGTTTCATTGTAATCACAAAGTGAATACACTAGTAAGTGAAGTGTTCCTTAATAAGATTTTATGAAATTTGATTCAACCTTTGCTGTTTCGTGTTCTTTGAAGTCGTTTTTCCAGTTTTTCAATGAGTGCATAAAAGTTTAGAAAATCATCAACAAAGTTACGAATGCCTTAAACATTTGCTCCCTTGTATGCAGAAAGGAAGTTAAATCAGCGTTTACTATCGCATTTTGACCTAACATTTTAGTACACATAACAATTATATATTTCTCGTTAGATGCTTTATAAACATGCCTAATATGTACGTGGTAACCTGTGGAAATACGCGCCAGAAAACATTTCAGATTTTAGTCGAGTTTCAACCGCTATACTAGTTTTCAATTGTATAAAGTTGGACTATTGAGAAACAAGTGAAAAATAAACGTACAACTCGTATGTGCGTGCGAATATCTCGAGTGAATTGGCGCGTATCATTTCAATGGCTGGGTTTTGTGGAAGTGCCTCTTGTTCAGCTGTTATCGAGATGGCTTTCACAGAGAGCCATTCAAACGCAAAAACCTGCTGATGTTGCTGGCGCTTTGTATAATTAACGTATACGGAAAGTTGTAATCTACAAAGGCTGTAGTAGATTCTGTCGTCATGGAAGCGCTGAACTATTTGTACTCGCAACGTAAATAGGAGTCGACGGAGTTCTGCCGCTTACACACGCACACGTGTGGCGAACGAGAGCAACCGAAATGCGTCATGCAATTTGGCAGAGCCTACGAAAAAAAGCACGCTACCCGAGGCTTGCATAATCGACACAGCATGCAAGTATGTTGATAAATCTCATCAAGGAAAGACTTAATTACTGAGCGGGCGTTCATTTATTAGGAACAACTGTCCCAGTGAGTCTCATTTAATTTCGAATGTATCTAGCCGAAAAAAAGGCTTATCAGGTTACCTAAACCCGGTTATAATAATACTAGGACAGGAACACGCTCGCCTTGGTCTCCAAATCTCTGGCTCAATGACAGCGAGCTAGAAACTCTGAATCATTAATTGTTGCTTTGTAGCAAATAGTTGGTGCACGCGAATGCGCGATCGACTCATGCCTAGCTGCAATTTATTGCGTTCGCACTGAGATTTTGCAATGATGTGTGCGTCAGGATTTTAAGTCGCGTTTGTGTTGTTTTTGCAATATGCAGGTAGACGTTGACGTCGCATCGGGGCCAAGTATACGACGACCAGTCTAATGATTTTCATGTCGCTTCTTTTGCTCGTAATTTGGCTATATTTCAAGTCTATTATAACTATCAACAATACAACTACTTGTTTGATTTCCTTACTCACCCTCACTAAAATTGTATTGATTATTGGTTGGTATTATTCATCATTTTCTCATCATATTTTCGTGTAAACGTAGTGTAAACTTTTTCATTAAAAATTTTCATCATCACAGATTCTAATGTAGGTATATTAATACAGGTAGTTTTAAAAGTCGCGTCTCTTCTGTGCGACACGGTCGCAACCTTATGAATTATTTTTTCGGTTGTAAATATAAATACATAAAAATAAATAATCGCGTTAAAAAACCTGATTGGTGTGTGTTTCTTTCATCCTGGCAATACGGATTTAACTAACTATAGAATATAAAAAATGCAAATAAAACGTATGAATAAAAATATAAATAGTAAAAACATTATACGCGTAGTACTTTGGTATTTTTGGCTGTCGTATGTGACGGTTTGTTCAATAGTGCATTCTAATTTTAACTTTTTGTATTTTCTTTTTAGTGGTGGGCAGACAAATTGAATTCGGTCGAATTCTACCATATTGAGCCGATTTCTATTGGTGTTAACCGAAATCGATCGAAGTCAACGGATTTCTAACCGAAATCTACAGATTTTTGCCGAAGTTGAACAAACTTAACCGATTTCAATCGAAGTTAAGCGAAGGGATCCGAGGTTTTCTAGATGACATTTGCTAATTTCCATTGAATTATAATTTGTGAAAAACCAAATTCATGCCATCGAATATTGTAGACTAAATGGTGATTTTATGATTTGTTGTTCACCATTATGACGTTTTGGCAGTTTACTAGAATGCTCTATAAAATCAAATCACGTTGATTTGCATGGGTGCACTTAAAATGGCTAACGCGTTGCGACGCGCTGAAGTCAGGGAGCTATTTTGACACTTTGCGATTTCAAAATGTTTTTTGATTGCAATCTCATCCTGGATGGCGATATGCGGATGCACATCGCCCCATTTCCTGATAGGGATGCGTCCACGTTAGACGCGTGCAGTTGTTGGCGGCGAGCATGGCGTATGCTCATAACTCGTAGTGCTCCAAGTATGTGCCGCCTTCGGTGAGAGGCGGCAGCTTGTAGAGATGCGTGAGGATAGCGTAGTAGTGCACGCTCGCACCGGCAATCACGAACAAATGCCAGATGGCGTGCGCACAGGATATTCGCCCGTCCGCCTTGAAGAAGAACACGCCGAACGTGTAAAATACGCCGCCCAGTTTCAACTCCTGCATTGCAGTTTGATCCATCTGAAACGGAAATCAAAAACGAAGACGTTAATATTGTACTGAAGTCCGTATAACCAGAGGCTCACCTCCGAGAAGATGGCAACGGCCGGACATATGCCAATCGCGAGATATAAGCACGTCTCCAACGCTTTGTACTGCTCGTGGAAGGTCTGCTGATAGATAATGCCCAGCAGGGCGAACAGCCAAATCAGCCAACGCATTGAGCTCGCCCAGCCACCCTGTGGCACGTGGCACAACATCAGCCATGGGAAGTAGGAGCCGGCGATAAAGATGTAGATCATCGCCCTATCACATCGATGCAGGCAATCTTTTAAATGCCTGCGAAATAATGCATGTTAATACTACTAATACAATGTGAATACTACAAGTACAACGATAATGCACTTATAGTTAATACTACTTATCTACGAATTCATTCACCAGCTAATGTTGATTGAAATGCCTCATTTCGAACATGAATCAAATGTGGAGATAACCGATAATAGTTTTTTTTTTGCTTTGTGCGCATTAAGACATTACTGCTGTATGCGATAGTATTTGAGGAGGTTTTTGTCGGTTTGATAATGTGTTACTTTTTCATTAAAAGAATGTTATGCCACGTAATTTATATAATTGAGTTTATTTCATTTGAGTTTTCGAAAGAATTGATAACCTGAAAAGTATTTTATTACTATTACATAACCTTTATACGTCATTACTTCCCGCGCATAACCTCAAACGACATTATACCAAGAAATTATTATAAAAAATTAGGTTAGAGCATTCATGGTACAGTTGACTTTAGAGGCTTGTCGTCTAACGTAAATATTTCGTGAAATTCATGCATGATTCAAAACATTTTAAAAAATTGGGAAATAGCAAATAAAAGTTTATTAAGGGAGGTTATGTTTGTCTATTCACCGACTAGATTTTCAATTACTTTTCACTGGTGGTGATAACAATGGTTTAGAAGAGAAATTTGTATCGAATCCTGTGGAATTCAATCGAAGTTAACTGAATTTTTCTTGGAGTTGTCGAGATGTTTACCAATGTTTACCGGAATTAACTGCAGTTAATCGATTTATCTCGGAGCTAATCGAGGTCAGCCGAAGTTTTCTAATTGAAATTTGTCAACTTTAACCTAATAATAATTTGTGAATAACGTAATTTCTTCGAGCATTGACCAAAATGTCATTGGAAGTTAGATTCATCAAACTAGGTGAAATAATTTTCATTGCAAAACATGAAATAGTTTTGAAAATAAACAAAAATTAAAAAAAAAAATTAAAAAAATGATTTTGATCATTACAGACACGAAACCGTCTTACATCATTATACCGCCAGGGAACCGTTGGCAGAATCAATAAAACAAGAAAAGCCTTAGATAAACACGCTCCATAACGATACACAATGTTACGGAACGTGTTTATCATTGCATGCAGGTGCAATGAATAATTCGGGTGACAGAACGTCGATTATTACCCTTTTTGATTCCTCGAAAACACACAGTGGAAGCATGTGGATATTGAAAACAAGAAGACGAGCGTCGCGCCGTAGATGAGCGCGGCGAAGAGCTGCATGAAGGTCTCGGAGCGCCAGCACAGCTCGTAGGTGCCGACGATGCAGGGCAGGATGGCGATGCCGTGCGTGACGATGTTGGCGATGTGCTCAATCTGCGTCGGCCGGTACGCCTCGTTTGGTTTTGGCTTTCCATTTTTCCATTTCCAGCTGAAACGCGCGTTGAATTTTATATAATTGACCAATCTAGGCATCGACCTTTAATTGAGCGCTAAACTAAGGCCAATCAATTTAATACGGTGCAATTAAAATGCCGGCGCGCAGGTCGGTTTAAAAATACAGCTGAAAAGCATCGTCACGCGATTCTTGAGCACACTATTACAGGAAAAAACCTCCAGATTGACTATGTCCGTATCTTGAAATCGCCATGTCCAAAAGTTGGACAGACATAACACAAGCGATGCACGGAACTATTACATCGCACCTTCGGAATTCATCGAACAGGAAACATTTGGCTGTTTGAGATTTCGTGTGCAGTTTATGCCGAGTTTAAACTTCACGGTTTTTAGTTTTTGAAAGTTGGCCACGCGAGCGTTTCACGTCCAAGTGCGTAATATATGCATCTCATTTAAAACAATAAACATGAAGTAAAAATTTGAGGTTTCCATACACAGTGCAGGTAAAATGGATTTCAATATTTTTACTCGGTGTATATTCACGTATGTGATAAACTTTACTATGAAGATAACGATCATAATGATTTCGGTTAATGCAATTAATTTTAGTGAAATTATTCATAAATATTGCTGACCAATATTAATTCCTCTTAAACTAAATTTTATCTAATGTTTTTACAGCGATAAATTGCCTCGAATTTCACATCATATCTATTGGCTTGTATTTGACCTATATGATGATAGCATCAATGTCAGCATTAAATTGTTATGAAGGTGTAGAATTTGGTGTGATTCACGTTAATTTGGAATTTGTTACATCTCTTACAGTACAGTGAAAATTCAGTTCAATTGACTAAACTTTTTGCGGCATAACGAGTTTTCATATTTAGAGAATGTACTTTCTCAATTAAAAATTAGTAGTTTTTTGATAACTCGAGCTAGACCTTGATAAGAGAATCTATATGTCTGTAAAATTCCTTTTCAAAGGGCGAGTGAATATTCGAAATTCATTAAATTCGCTATTTCTCATACAATTTTCGGTATAAAGTCAAAAAATCACAACGTATACCAGTTGTGCAACTGCGAGTATTGAAGCATTGAAATAGCCTTGAAATTTCCTATGGAATTGTAAAGAAATAATTTGAAGTGGCTAAAAAAATTTCGAGATAAACTGCGTTCAATTTGGAGAAAGTATTTTCACAATTTAAATATCAAAGTGTTTTTCATTAACTCAAGCTAGACACTTGATGGGGGATCATTCTATATATGTGTGGAATTCTCTTCCAACATACTACTCTCATAATCTCAAAAAATTGCGTGGAATTATGTGGAACGTATAATCGTTCCACAACTTCGAGGGTTGTAGCATTGAATTCACCTTTAAATTTCCTATAGAAGAGAGAAAATAACATTTGAAGGTGCTAAACATTTTGCGTGATAAATTGTGTTCAAACTTGGGAATTGTAATTTCACATTTAAAAATCGTAATAGGTTTTTAACAACTCGAGCTAGACTCTTGATAGACAACCATCTGTATGAGTATGGAATCCCATGAGGGGAATCCTGAATCGTACAAAATTATATATTTTTCGTACAATGTTCAATATAAAAACCTCAAAAATTACATAGTAGGTACATGGCATAACCACAAGCATTGAATTCCTCTTTAAATTTCCTTACAATAGTGAAATAGTGAATAGTTCATTTGAATGGACTACATGTTTTGAGAGATAACGTGTTTACAAATCTAATAATTGGAGTATTTTTGATGATAGATCAAGGTAAACTCTTAGAGGAACAGAATAAATAGGGTAACAATGTATATATGTGAAGTTTCCTACCAAAGAGCTACTTTATATTCAAGTGAAACGCATTAAATTCGCTATTTGTCATACAATTTTCTGTATAAACCCAAGAAATCACATCATAAACCCGTCGTACAACGGCGAAGCTGGAAGCATTGAATTCGCCTTTAATTTATGTATAGAATAGAGGAAAAATTATTTGAATTGGCGTGATAT